>JAFMSR010000010.1:3651936-3772133 GCA_022818135.1 Saxidomus purpurata | reverse complement strand
TTTCCAATCTGATGTTCCCAAAATGTGTTGTGAATTCAAACATGTTCTGTTAGGAAGAGACTTCGACGCCCATACAGCTGACACGCCCGAATTTAATTGTATAAATGATTTTATCGCAACAAGTTAGGCTTATATGAAGAGTTCGTGAATAAGATTAATGCACAATAATTTTTATGAATGTTGAATATTCTTTTTTGCAGTGTCTCGAAAGACACTAAAGACAACACTCTTTGTAAATAATTGTTGAAACTTGATCATAACATAACAGCTTTCATACATGAAGCGCTTGAATCAACTGGCAGGGAAAATGTGTCAAAATTGACTGTAAACAGTTTTTCAAATAATTATGGTTGCTTAACTAAGCGGTTTTGCAGCTGTCCCTAACACTGCCAGCCACATTTTACATCTCATAAAAGTTTTAATGTCAGAAAACCCCGGTTTTTCCCTCATTGTTTAAAAGCTAGACATGCTACACAAATTGTCTTATATAAGCAGGAATTGACAAAAGCCAGCAAACATTACAAGCAAACCATTAATACAAATACTTAACGGTACTTCTAACGCTGCACCTGTTTTTCCCTGTTCATTTAATTATCAACTATCGTGACTTCAATTTATGAAGACACTGGGTAGATACTTCCGTTACATGGATTTCGAAAGGATCGATTGGTACAAATCATCTGGCAGATAATTATAATTTAACGTTTACACCTTCGCAGACATATCATGGGTTTTTGCCTCGATGCTCTTCCTTGGGAAACCCACTCTTAAAATGGTCTTTCGTATGAAAATTGTACTACTCGATCAATTTGAAGTCGATCAATTTGTCCTCGTAAATGCAAGACATGAAAGCTTTCGTCCACAAAACCTCAGTAGATATAACATGGGTTATTGCCTTGATGCCTTTTTAAAGAAACACACTCTTAAAATGATTTTCCGTATGTAATTTGTATCATTCGACCATGTTAAAATTGATCAACTTGTCTTCATAAATGCGAAACATTATAGCTTTCGTGCACAGACAACTTAAATAAGCTGACATATATTGGAAGGGTTGATAACTAAATAAAGAAGGAAAATACAGGTGGTACGGTAGAAGCTTCGTTTAGTATACATAAACATGCATTAATTTAGCAATGGACGAAAATAGCGTGCTGTCAGTACAAAAGAAAACTGCAAGATTATTGGGAAATACTGAATAGTGTTAACCAACAGTCGTCTCACCCTATGCCAGAAATGTGTTCGTGTATTTCAAAACGTTAGTTCACTTCAAAAGCCAATTGATCAACAATACGTGTTTTACCTCTGAATTCGGGCACAATAAAGAACTGTTAGACACTTACACAATGAAGCTATTATAAAACTGAATAGTTCGAAAGCCACATCGCCTACACTATTATATATATAACGAACACACAAAAAGTACGAAAGACCAAATGTTTCTATATATCGCGTTTTCTTTAAGATGCTTCTGGGCTATTAGCTTACGGTATATAAGGTACATTATAACCGATTTATAAGAAGAAAGGTTATCCTCTACAACCTAGAAAATATAGACCCATACGGGTTCTTAGATGTATTGGAAAATATTTTAAAATTTAAAATCTTTATACGCATATTACGCAAACATTACATAAATAGCATAGTTATAACAGACAATAAAGTAATTTGATATCATTAAGATGCAAGAATAGTAGAATTCTAAAACAAACGTATTTTTAACATTCTTTCTTATTAAATAGGTATACATTATTTGAAACTCAAATCTAAATAGCTTTAAAAAATCTTAGACATTTTCTTGCTTTCACTTTTGAAATATGCTTTATAAATGTAGTATCATGCTAAAGATAAAACAGTGTTTAGATAAAAGTAATTACAGTTGTGAGCTTTATAACCTAATTATTTTAATTAAACGTAAATTTCGTTCAATCCTGCACATTTTAGAAGAATTTTGGATTTCGCAACATACATTTATGTAGCTGGCCTTTCCACAAATACGTGTTCTCATGTTTCTAAAGTATTACAGATACTGCAAGATGGTGACAGCGCCATTTTCCATCAATATTTATTCTCTTTTGACGGAAATATTTTATTGATAAATTTATAGCTGAATTATTGTTTTCTATTATCTTCGAACGAATGTTTTAATTTATAAATTAGTCCCCACAGAATATCATCAGAGATTTAATTTCTGCAGTAATTGTGAACACAATGCTTTGTTAATTATTTTGATGTAAGAAAATTTTAAATTCGTTTGTTGTTCATATCTAAGAGATCTGTATTGCCAGTTTTTATTTGTAAGTTAGGTTTAGTTAGGTTTTTTGGGTGTTAGGATTCACAGCAGGGATTACTTTTATTTACACTGTCCTGGACTTTGGAACATGGTGGGGTAAGAGTGGGGTTGGGTGCGCACCATAAACCGGTTTAAGCTCCCCAGTGGTGTTTTTGCCACTGACCGTTCCAAGGGGGTGCCCCCTGTTCCTTTGTCGTTTTGTCCTCGTGGTTTGCTTTTATGCTAGTGGTGTGGTAGGATATATGGTGTGTACATGATTGTGTGTGTGTGTGTCGGTGTGTGGCGGTGGCGGTGTGTGTTGGTGGTGTGCGCTTCTGGGTGATGTGGGGTTCGTTTTGGGGGGGCTGCGTTATGTGGTGCGTGGCATTCCCTGTTTGATATTATTTTTGTTTTTAAAATATGTTGAGCGTGAAATTGTTGTTTTCAATATGTTTTTCCACTCTTTTGGTATAACATTAACTATAATGTTTGATGCTACAATCCAGTTATTTTGTATATACATTTGTCTTCTATTAGGTCATAACTAATGTTTCCACTGCCGTCCACTTTATCATTTATAAAACAGATTCCTAATTGAATCCATTTTGTGAAAAATAAACATTTATTTTTGTACTGAGTTAATATATTTTCCCATATCAATATTTTTCTCATTTCTGCGAAGTCTTTGCATGCATTCCTATAAAATTTATTTTATTTTTATCAATATTTTAACAAGTAATTGACATAACTCTGGTATATTATTGATTTCAACATTTTTTAACTATCTTAGTTCATATAGAATATTAAAAGTATCGCCCGTATTTTTGAATACTATTTTGAAGAAATATCGTGGTATAATTTTTCAATTTATTTCATTACTATCTAAAACGGTTTTTATCCATTTAATTTTCATGTATTATATATACTTTCTATGTCTATTATTTTGATTCAACCAGTTTATTTATTTTCAATCAAGGTTGTTCTCTTGGTTTTTTTTTTCTCTTTTATTTTTCCATAAAAAATATCAAATATAATTTTATTTATCTCGTACAGTCCATGAATGAATTGCAAAAGTAAATATCGGAATATTTAGAGGTTTTATTACTTGAATTAGCCCAAATACCTAAAAAAATTCATTCCACTTTTCAATATCTTTTTTTTACATTTAAGAAATTTAGTTCTGCACATTTAATATTGTTACGACCAAAATATATGCACAGTGCTTTGATCGGTCTGTCCGGCCATAGAAAACCCCTAACTTCTTCTTCATTTTCTTTAAGCTTGCCGATCACATAGCGTCAGTCATGCTTATATTTAAATCTAACCAAGAAAAAAGTCAAAATCCTTTAATAATTTCTAACGCTTTGCTAATGCTACTGACATTTCCAATTAAAACATGCTGTGTCATCAGCTAATTAAGAAATCAATATCATTGGTGCCTATCTTGACTTTTATACCTTCAACATCTTTTGCGATTCTGGTGTTTATACCATAACATTTGCGACTAAAGTATAAAGTAAAGCTGAAATAGGACAGCCTTGTCTTATTCCATGCTTTAGTTCAAAACTTTCCGATCCCCACTCAATGTTTAAAATACAGGACTTTTTATGTATAAACGCATTTCTGAAGCCACAGTATTTCAGCACCCTGAACAGAAAGTTTATTTCCACTGTATCAAACGTTTTTGGAAAATCTAAAGATAAATTGCACCCTTTATATTTAAATGTTCTGTATAATCGAAAACACTTGTATTTGTCAAAGATCATAACCTGTAAACCTGTTTCTTATGTACCCTTCCTGATCAGTACTTATAATTTTACTAGTAATATTTTGTAATATATTTGCGAGATTTTTTGCCGCGATCTTATAATCATTATTATAAGTTTTTAAAGTCGCCTTTGTTGTGTATCAGTGATAAAACCCAAAGTTTTTATGAGGTAGAAATTTCCAATTTTGCGAATCCTTTATTTAGAGATTCCACGAGCAAGTTACCCATTTCGGCAAGACAAAATTGTAAAATTAACAAATTAATCTATCTAAACCAGGAATCTTATTGTTTCATATTCATAATTGCCTTTTCACATTCGTCATAAGTAATAAGACCTTCACAAAGCAAAATATCTTGCTGACATTTATTATCAGGTGTATATGACATTTCGTAAAATTTCAACTTTTTTTTTGAAAATTCTGAAGTACCTTTTATTGTTTTTTACTTTCATAGTAACCTCTGTTAATAGTTTTCTTGTGTGTCTTGCTTTTATCAGATTTAAGAAGAATTTACTATTTTGTTCACCCTTTTCTATATATTTAACTTTTGCTCTTACTTGTGCTACCTTTACTTAAATTATATACAACTTTTGAATCTCTACATCCGTTTAATCTATTTCTATCGAAACTTTATCTTTTTCATACAAATATTTTTCCCTAACTGATTTATAATATCTGTCCGTTCTTTATTTTTCTCTGTAGCATACCTTATTTATTGTTCTTTAATATCTTGCTTACAAGTATCCCAAGCTGTTTGCAGGTTCGTATCAATATTGTTGCAATTATTTTCATTAATTACAGGATTCATATAAGCGACATATTTGATATCTTTTAAGTACATATTGTTAAATTTCCAAAATCCGAGGCACCGCTTTTCAGGTTTAAAAATCTTCAGAGACATTGCTAAATGATCATTGAATTAAATAAAAGCTGGCCTTATATCTGTTTTATGTCAATTAACAAAAATCGGTTCTTTTTTCATATTTTTGTTTCTGCGCCAAGTGTATTGAGAGAGCTAATGAATTTGAAATAGACCAATATACTGAAATATGTTTCAATGTTTGCGAAACATATACTGAGTTCTTAAGTAGCAAGATAAATTAATGTATGATCTGCTGGCTCACCTCCTCAGTCCAATCCCATCCGCCGCTTCAAGCTACATACCTATCAAACGTGTTCATCAAACGCTATATAGTTGCTAAACAAAATTGTCTGATTGAGACCGCATCTGATATCCAGTCCATTGTTTTATGTTTAATTCCAATTAACTTATAATGTACAATTTCAGTCACTTTATAGGTAAAACGATCACCTGGTCAACTCAATAACCATTGCACTTTGTCTATTTGTAGGAAAGTAAAGATGATCCTCGCCCTGTGAATATGTATTACAATTTGCTGTGAAAACAAGCGTTATGAACCTATGTCAAGGCGGTCACCTAATAGCATTCACCCATGACTTTTACCACAACATGTTCACATGTATTGTTGAATTTATACGGTTCGGCAGCTGTTTTAACGCGCTGATTTACAGATGATGACTGGAATGTAATGCAAAATAAGTTGCAATCTATACTAATAAGTAACAGCTTTCTGATTTTTGGTAAGAAATAACAGGACATATATTTACTTTAAACTATATACTCAGTATAAACATACTCATAGCAGCTACAGCGGTGTAATATATACTTTCTAAAGTTGTGTTTCTTTTTTTTTTCTTTAATTACTCAGTTCATTTCGCATAGCCTATACATATTTTTCTTGTAATATTTGAAATATTCGTAAAAGTTGATTTGACATATATATACGTGGCTTTGTGATCGCTAATTGAGTTGTCTACATCCAGGCAACCTGTCTTATATAAGTCAATATCATTAGAAATTAAAATAGGGTCGATTAAAGTTGCCGAGGTTGCTGTGACCGTAGTAGGTTCATTGATAACGTTCAAAAGATTATTGATTAAAATAATATTTTTAAGATTAAACACATTTTCATTAAGAAGATTTTCGTTCAGGTCACCCATTACTAAACAATTCTTATTTACATCTAGCGCTATATACTTATGTTAATGTCGTCCCAAACAGCCATGCGTGCATTTGGTGGTCTATACATAGCACATTACAAAAAAGAGGTAATTGTGAATGAAATTTCAAGCCAAATAGATTGTACTGTTTGCAATTCAATGTCAAACCCAGGGGATGAGTATAAACTGTTAGAGACGTATACAATGACCCCACCTGAATGTGCCGTGACATCGCGCCTATATAATGTGTGATTAGAACATTCAGACAAAAGTGCATTATCTGTCTCCTGATTATCCAAGTGCGATTCCGTGAAGCAAAGTATGTCGTGATCAGACAGATTATCAAAAATGTAGCCTACTTTGTGCCTAATAATCCGAACATTAAGGTGTAATATATTTATAGATCCGGTACAGTTTATGTTATTGGGACCATGATTTAGTTCTATATCTCCAGCAAGAAGCATGATTAAGATGAGAACGTACATAAAATGAACATTAGCAGCGTTGCATAGCATATGGAAGCCAACAATTTTAAATTGTAGAAAACACTTTGTAAGCATGCATGACAATGCCTGAATTAAAATTCTAAAACTATTAATAATATACCAAACACGTTTCATGGTACCACGTGATCTGCTGTAAAACAGTCCAATGGATATCCGCCAGCTAGTTATGTTGTTACCCATAGGGTAAAAAAGGTACAGCCATATTTAATGAATTCTGGCGTGTATACATTGGCCCGTCCAACATGCAGAATACTGTGCGAAATTTACAACTAAGCCATCCAAAGGCAATATGGATGAAGAGGGTAGAGAGAAAAACAGAAGAAGAAAGTAAAAAGAGGAAGTACACAAACACAAAAATGATCATGAGTCGACAAGTATGCTGTTAGGTGGAGAAAATTGAAATTTCATTTAGAAAAATGAAATTAATAATAAAAATAATCGTGAATACTTTTACATAATACTTGATTAAGATTAACGTTAACTATGATCTTTCTAAACTGAATTAATAGCAGGTATTTATTATAAATATTTTCAAAGAGTGGTAGATTTTATCTATTGATCAAAAGAGGCACGTTGGACTTCACTGAAAAACAAAATATATGAAAACATTGTGTGAGGAGATGTTAGAAAGGAAGTACTAATAACAACGTCATTGAACGTGACTCAGATACAAGTATGAGGAGTATCTACATCATGAGTACAGGATTTTATGTTATGCTAAATTTCTACAAGCTTCTACATAAACGTACTAAATTTGAATTTGATTGCCAAATCCATATAAATGTCGAATTAGTACATTGGATATGTCATTCGCAAACATACTATAAAAGTACGAGTCAGTTATGAGCACACTCACAGAAAGTTTATCAGAAAGTTAAACGAATTTGATATACTGTTTGTCCAGGACATTGTGACAGTGACGTAGTAGCTGTTTGTGAACACAAATGTTTTACTCTTTACATAGAAAGGTAGATCGTACCTGCAAGTGAGATTTAGTATAGTATATTGGCGGATGAATTAAATATAGGTTACGGATATAACCTGAGAGCAACGTTGAGTCCAGTGATCTTTAGAATCTAAGGACAAATTATACTTTAAAACATAGAGCTGTAATAACTTATGTATTGACTCAATCCGATATAAACACGAGTTGATACTGTTATGAAATGAAGTTCTCGTGCGCTGTGCAGCGGTAAATACTGAAGAAACATGTTCTGGGCTGACTAAACACGTGCTAGGTAATGTTTACAAACAAGAATTGCCCTGGCAATTATCGTCCTATTTCTTTATTAAGCTGTTTAGGTAAACTTATGGAAAGATGTGTATATAAACATATGTTTAATTTTTTCAAAGCAAATAATCTTATCTACGAAAAACAGTCAGGCTTCCTGTCTGGGCATTCAACCGTTTATCAACTTATTGATCTTTCTCATCAAATAGCTTAATCTTTTGACTCAAAAAAACATACTTGTGTGGTATTTTGCGACATATCTAAGGCATTTGATAGAGTATGGCACAGAGGATTACAATTTAAGTTACACCAACATAGAATAGACCATCAGATACTAAATTGGATATCTGATTATTTAAGTAACAGAAAACAAAGCGTGTTCAATGGTGTCAAGAATAATATTATTTTATTTCGTAGTAAATAATTTTTAATGCATTTTTTTTCAGGAAAAAGAAACACAGATTTGTTAATTTACGTTGACGACGTTATTTGTATTGTGACGTCATCAAAGCGTCGCTCAATCCGGTTCGCGCGTGGAATATATATTGATTGAATAAATAAAAAGAGGTCTTAGTCTGTTATTACAAGCTGAGATAAAAATATCAAATCTTGGTCGCGAAGGAGACCTCAGTCAGTATTGTCAAAAATTGATTCTTGCTAAATGGAGCAAGTCTCTTTGTAGAAAGGATAGGAGATACTCTCCTAAGCAAGTCTAGCTAAGGCAACAAGTCCAGCTAGTGAAGCAAGTCTAGGTCGTCGAGCAAGTCTTAGGAGTGCAGCAAGTCCAAAAGTGCAGCAAGTCCATGGAGTGCAGCAAGTCTAAAAAGTGCAGCAAGTCAAATGAGTGTAGCAAGTCCAAAAGTGCAGCAAGTCCAAAAAGTGCAGCAAGTCCAAGGAGTGCAGCAAGTCCAAGAAGTGCAGCAAGTCCAAGAAGTGCAGCAAGTCCAGCCAGTATAGCTGCTCAAGCCTGTGCCGAGTCTAACTAAGACATTGTCACCTCAGTAGTTAATCTCCCTTAGATAACGTTGACGATTTTGGGGATCGTCCGGGATTTTTACAAGGAGGTTTCTTTAGACATTTGGAAAGCATGTATTATCAAGAGTGGCTTGGTCTAGCCGGTCAAGATTTAGCGATCTTCATAGAGAAGAAAGAAACATAGTTTATTGAAAGAGAGGATAGACTGCGGCGAAGAGAAGATGAAGGGCGGGTCGCGGAAATGCAGTTCCAATTACAGCTGAAAGAGAGAGAAGTAGAACTCGAAAAACTCCGAGTCGAAAGGGCTGAGGCGAGTCCTATTTAGAGTATGTCACTTCAGCCGAAGTTGCCAAGTATGACGAAAGGTCTGATGGTATGGATGCCTATATCGGACGTTTTGAGAGGTACGCGAGAAGCCAGGTTTGGAGCGAAGGCTCTTCGGCTGTAAGTCTAAGTTCTCTTCTGACGGGCAAAGGACTTGAAGTATATACCAGTATGTCACCCGAAGAAGCAAACAACTACAAAGCCCTAACGAAAGCGGTATTTAAAATATATCAGCTCACTGAAGAAGTTTTCAGAATGAAATTTCGAAAACCTAAGCCGGAGGCATGGGAAACCGTTCTACAATACATAGCAAAACTTAGAAGATACTTTGTAAGATGGGTGGAAATGGCCAAAATAGAAGATACATATGAAGCGTTATGTGACTTAATTGCGCGAGAACAATTCATCAAAAGTTGTTCAACAGATTTGGCGTTGTTCACAAAAGAAAGAGCACCCCAATCGATAGAGGAAGTCATGCAAATCGCTGAGCAGTACTTAGAGTCGCATGGAGGAAAGATTTCCCAAAATAAGGCGTCATTAGATCAACAGCCAGACAACTCTTAACAAAGCAGTGATAGAGGTTTTTTTATTATTTGAGGCACCTTGCAGGTAACCTCATTTATTCACACATGATACAATACAGGTTTTAATGTTTTACATAAGGTTTAATGACTTTCCAATAAAAAGAATTGAAAAAATCATGTTTTTTTTGTTTTACTAGTGTTATATGTATCATGTACTGAATAAAAAATAATGTAATAATATTGATGTTAAATATTTTGTTCATCCCACTTAATAGAAAAGGCAAACTTATTTGATAGATAAACAAAGAAAAAAGGCTAGAAAATTTGAAAAAAGAGAATAATACGTGGGGGGGTCATAGATGGGGAGAACAAAGTTTGATCGTAGCATCATTTGCAATGTTTGTTTACATTTACATAATTGGTTAATTTGAGTATTAAATAGATAAATAAAGATATCATGAGAATCTTTGCCATTTTTTATTAAAAAAGTCTAGATTGTTCTTTTTAAAGGCTATTTCTTTTTCCAATAAGATTCTATTTTCTAAATAAATTTTGAAGCTTTCTATTCTTGGAATTGTTTTGCAGTTTTTCATTTTAATAAAATGGAATTTACATAGAATTATGATATAATTTAGGGCATTGTTAATTTCACCATGTTCTTGAATACCAAAATACACTGTATAAAGACTGAATTTGACATCAATATTTTTTGTTTTTAAATAATTACTGAGTCTATTCCAAATATTTTGTGCAACTGGTCATTCCCAGAAAAGATTTTCCATTGTTTCGTCATGCATATTGCAAAAGTCACAAAGCCTTGATGTTGAAAGTTTACATTTATGTAGATATGTATTGGTTGGTATTATTCTCATCAGAAATTTATACTGGAAATTTCTCAAAATGGTATCATTTGTTGAAATAAAAGGGATTGAAAATATTTTTCTCCAAGTCTGTTTATTTCTGTACCCAAAATATTTGTCCATTTTTTGCGTGAAGTGAATGTCTCAGGTATTCCAAATAAATTCCATATAATATTCAAATTTGTATTCATTTGTATATTATATAGCAATTTATTTGGATATTTTACTTTCTCTATTTTTTCCCTTAATGCTTCAACTCTGCTTTGGGTAAGAATTTCTTTTCTTAACTTGAGTGACTTAAAGACAGATATGGCAAAAATAACTTTATGATAATCCATGAAGCTACTTGGTGAAAGGTTATATAATCGCTTTGCTTCATCAAAAGGATAGAATTTGTCTATCCTAAAGTCATAAAATTGTTTTATAAATGTGATACCCTTATCATACCATTCCTTTACAAATAATGTTTTATTTCCACTTTTTATGCTTGAATTGTTCCATATGATATGACGGTTTTCAGGTACGTTGTTTTTGTGACTCATATTCTGGATATTAAACCATGCTATAAGTATGTCTTTTAGGAATAGATTTTTACATATCTTTTTTATATCGCGTGTAATCAAATTGCAATCAAAATTAAATTTCCCCCCAAATCTTCCAGATACTGTTTGAAAAATAATTTCCAGTGGCCTTGATTTTTTTCATCAATGATTCTTTTTACCCAACAAGATTTTAAGGAATTTAAGAAAGCATAGATATCTGTCAGTTTTAGCCCTCCATCTTCATATGGTTTTGTAAGTAATTTTCTTTTTATTTTGTCTGGTTTTCCATCCCATAGAAAATGATAAATACTTTTATTTAATTCATTTAAAATTATGTCTGATGGTTTAGGTAAGACTGTTTGAGGGTAAATGAGTTTTGGTAGAGCAGATGTTTTTATTACAGTTACTTTGCCTAATAACGTCAATTTTCTATGCTGTCACTGTTTAAGGCAATTTTTAAACTGATCAATCTTTGGCATTAGATTTAATTCAAGACGTTTTTGATGATTTGCTATAAACGTAATTCCTAGAGTTTTTGCACTTTCAGAAGTCCATTTGAATTGTTTTTCGTTGCAGACTTTACTGTTACTTTTTTTCATTGTCCCCAGTCTTAAAACAATTGATTTATTAAAGTTTAACTGAAGTCCGGATATCTTTCCATATTCTGTGATAACATTAACAAGATTTTCAAAAGATTTTTTGTCACCATTATTAACATAAGTTGCATCATCAGCAAAAAGTGTTTGTTTTATTTCTGTATCATGGACGGTGATTCCTTTTATGATTTCATCTTTTGAGATTTTATTTGATAGTAGTTCCATACAAAGAATAAATAATGAGGTAGACAGAGGACAACCTTGTCTCACACCTCTTTTTATGCATATTTCTTCAGACAAAAACCCATTATTTATTATAACAGCAGTTATATTTCTGTAGAATGTTTCAATCCATCTGATAAGACTATCTCCAAAATTAAAGTGTTTGATACATCTTAATATAAAATTATGATTTAGTGTATCGAATGCTTTTTCATAATCAGAAAATAGCAGTAACCCCTTCAAATTATTAGTTTCAATGTGATCAATTATCTCAAAGATCAGTCTGACATTTTCTCCGATGTATCGTCCTTTCATAAAACCAGTTTGGTTTGGATTTATTAATTTTGTAAGTATTTTCTTTAACCTATTTGATATAGTCTTAGTTGCAATTTTGTAGTCTACATTTAATACACTTATGGGTTTCCAATTTAACAATTTTGTAAGATCTTTTTCTGGTTTTGGTAATAGAGATATGATACTTTGCTTTTGGAGGTCAGAAAGTTCTACTTTATGATAACAAGCATTAATTGCATTAATATAGTACACCTTTAAATGCTCCCAAAACTGTTTATGAAATTCAGCTGTTAAACCATCTGATCCAGGGCTTTTTTCATTTTTCATTTCTGACAGCGCAATTTTACATTCATATTCATTTAATAGTCCTTCACATTGTTCTGAGTCTTCTTTATTTAATTTATTGATGGAGGAATCGAAAAAAAATATTTTTGTATTTTCATAAGTCTTTATATCATATATGTTTTTGTAATAAGCAGTTGATTCTTTTAATATTTATTTTACATCTGTGATTATTTTGTTATTTACCTCAAACTTTTGAATATTTTTTCTTTCTGCATGTCTTTTTTCTAGGTTCGCAAAGTATTTTGTATTTTTTTCATTCATTTCAATTTGTATTGCTTTAGACCTTATCATAATGCCATTTATTCTTTTATCATAGTATGTCTTCAATTCGCTTTTCTTTTCACTTAATTTCTGCGTATGTTGGGTTGAATTTGATGCTATGATTAAATTTTCTAAAATATGGACTTCATTTTGTAGCTTTTCTTCTTCCTCATTTTCCTTTGTTTTCTTTTTTGATGCAAATTTGATAGTAACGTTTCTAATACTGCTTTTTATAAGATCCAATAACACTTCTGGTTTTGCGTCATTATTGAAATGTACTATATTATTTATACAATTTATTACATTTTTACAATACGTTTCATTCAAAATTAAGCTATTATTTATTTTAAAATATCCTGGACCTCTTTTTTGAACTGAAAAATCAATACTCAAAGAAATTAAGGAATGATCACTTTTATATCCCTGCTGAATCTTACTACTTTTGATTATGTTACGAAATGTGTCAGTCACCAAGAAATAATCTAACCTACAGAATATCAGGGGTTTATTATTCGAACACCATGTATATTTCAATTTTAGGGGGTTTGATAATCTCCAAATATCAAGTAGATTAAAGTTTGATTGTATACTCAATATTTTTTCTGCATTGTGAATGGGTATTTGAAATTCCGTTTCGTTTATCAAGATTGCTATCCAAAACTGTGTTAAAGTCTCCGCCTATTATGAATTTTTTATCATTATGAATCTGCAAGTGTGTTTCTAATTCTGAAAATATTGAAAGATCATCCTTATTTAGGCCATATATATTAATGAGTGTAAACTCTTCCTCGTTTATTTTAACCTCAAGTGCTAAGAGTCGTCCTTTAACAAGTTCTGTAACTTCTGTTACTGCCACTTGAGTAAGATTGTCTGAATTTATTAATATAGCTACCCCTTGACTATTTGAGTGAGTGCCACTAAGAAAAAGTTCTCCGCGCCACTCTTTTTTTATCTGATCAATTTTTTTTTTCAGTTAAATGTGTTTCTTGTAACATAGCAATTGTAAAGTTTTTTCTTTTAACCAATAAAAGACTTCTTTTCTCTTCTTATTGTCTGCAAGACCTCTGACATTAAGTGAGCATATTGTGTAAGACATGTCTGTGTTTTGGGTTGTGGTTATTAGATGCTACTACGATCAAACAATGATGCATTAAATTTATTTTGTAATTAACCATAGTGGGTAAAAGTCATAAAGAAATGAACCGTGTTATTTTTTGCTAAAGTGTGAAAAAATATTTTTCAGTGCAACAAGAAACCAAATGGATACAAAAATATTTTTAAAATATTATATGTAAATTTTTGAGCTGTTCGTTTTATTGAAGAAGGAATTCGAGTCAGAATTAGTTCACTATAAAAGGAATATTTATAAAAGAAATTATTAACTACCTATTGTCATACGAATGCGCGTCTAAAACATCATTCACTGTAAGTTAACAAAAATCGGTTCGTATCAAATTTCCTCAAAATTAATAGAGTTAGTTTTCACAAAAATCAAGTTGAATAAAAGTCCTCAGAGGAAATACAATGTATTAATGCATTTAAAAAAAGTAGTCACTTTAGAAGCAGTCACAGTTATATAATTTGCTTCAAGTATATAGTCACCCATAATAATAGGTGTTCAAAATTTAGAAGGATACAAATAAGTGCTTTTATTTAAAATCAAATCACTTTTTTTTTTGGTCAGACACAAAAACATGTGTTATTCATTTAGGTTATTAACAAATAGCTGTCAATTTTAAGGTTGAAAACTATATTTCACTCATGTTTTCCAAATACGCATAGCATGCTTTTTTCCTGAATTTTATAACACACAGCCATTCATAGTTCATATGAAAGTTTGTTATACATTAAAGGCTATCTGTTTGGATATTGTTTTTCCGGCCAGGGCAGGTTTAACCAAGTGTCATATTCTCTATACTGCACTCGATGTATATTTCCAGCAGTGTTTTTATAAAATATTTGCCCATTCCTCGTCCAGCCATATTCGACAAACTCATGTTGTTTATTTTTCACACTCATAAGTACTTTATGGTTCACTGATGTAAGATCATCCATTACATATATGGGTTTCTTCAGTGATTGTTTTCTTTTCATAAGCTTTTCCTTCACAAGACGGGAGGCAAATTTTACTATTACTTGTCTTGACTTTTCACCCTTCTTTCCTAGTCGATGACACATATCAATATCCGGTTTGGTTAGATTAAGCTCTGGAATTTGCTCATTTAATGTTTTGATTACTCGTTCTGAAGTTTCTTCTGGTGTTTCGTAAAATTCTGCATTCTCTTCATTTTGATTTGGGTCTCCAAAATGACCGAGTTCTAATGGGTTTTTTATTTGTACAGAAGTGTGTTCTGATGTTTTATCTTTTGTGTTTTCTCCAAATGCTCCTTCATTAACTTTTGCTTTTTCTTCATTACACAAACTTTTTTTTAAATCGCTCTTCTTTCAGCCCACTAATTCTTATGTTGTTTGCACGGCTATATTGCTCTACATTATTTTTATATTCTTCAAAACTGTTTTCTTCATCCCTTATTTCTATTTTCAATGTATCAATATATTCTTCTTGTTTGTTCATCTCTGATTTCAAGTTATTCACGCTCTTTTTAACTGAACTATTTCTTTATCTTTGTCAAATAATTTTGACTCTAAAATGTCTATTCTATGGTTGACTGAATTCAACAGATCATCTTTCATTTGCTCACTGTTTCTTTTATCATTGGTCTAATGCTGGTGTCATCTTTCGTCATAACATTTGCAACTTTCTTGTTTATTTCAACTATATGAGATGCTATATCTCGTAGTTGTGCTTCTTGTCTTCCTTTCTGGGCTACATTTTTGTTTGAGCGTGATTCTTCAGCTACGTTTTTAGGTTTTTCTTCTTTGGATTTTTTGCAGATTCTTCAGCTTCATTCTTAGGTTTTTCTTCTTTGTTTTATTTTGCATTTTTTGCGGATGGTTTACTTATGCGCAAGTCATGCTCACTACCTGTGCTATTTAAGTCATTTCTTGTTCTTTTCCTTTCACAGTCTACTTCTTTATTTGATATGTTTGACAGTAAATTTGGGTAAACACCTTTAGTGTATTTCAGATTTTATAGTTTTGCATGAATGCACACGGTCATCCTTTATGCTAATTATTTTGTTCTACATTTTTCCACTAAAAACTGGCTTCAAAGGTTTGAATTACAAAAGAATGTACCTTTTAATAATATCCTTTCATAGTCCAAATTTCAGCACTTTTGCACTCAATATAACACATTTATTTTGAAAAAAATATTCTGTCCAAAACATGTGTCTTCACATTAAGGGGACACTACTACTCTCTAGAGATAGAGGGTTGCCAGATTATGAATCAACGCTTTCAGTTAGAGATGCCAGAGATTACAGCAGAAATAAAACCTGCTTTATGTGCAACAAAATAGGTCATCTCGCAAAAGATTGCAGACAGAAAAGCTTTGCGGGGAGTAGAAGGGACAGGCAAATATCGACCGCATGTGCCAATGTTCAAATGCATAGTGGTGCGTTGAAAGAGTGTACAAAAAACGGGCAGCTAGAATTGGCGAATGGAGACTCGATCCAAGTTTTTTCTTGAGGATGCACCATAGAGATGTTAGGAGGAGACCGAAACCTTGACATACAGGTGGGATTTGTTGGGCCAAAAGAAGTTTGGTAAGTAGAAGTACTTAGAGACACTGGATATGAATTAGCTGCTGTATGAAAAAGAATTGGTCAAAGATGAACAGTTATTAGAAAAAAAGATAGTGATGATAACAAATGACGGTCAAGCAAAGGTAGTACCAACAGCAAAGATATATGTAAATGCACCATAATTCACAGGCGAACTGGAAGCCATGGTTCCAAAGACGTTAATTTGCGATTTAATTCTAGGAAATATCACTGGTGTGCTGGAAAACCCTGACCCAAGGTGGAAAGAGAGACATGCTTCAGATATAACAGCGGAGGTGACAACTAGAGTACCACAAAACAACGCAGAGAAGCAGCTGAAGGCATAGGCAGAACCACATTTCAGTAAAAGGGGGTAAAGGCGGGTTTCTTACAAAAATGCAAAAAGAGGACGACTCCTTTAGCAAGCAATACAGTTGGACAAATGGTGAAAGGAAAATTGATGCAACAAAAGATTATACCTATAAACGAAGACCACCGGAATGTCTACCAGCATGTGCAGGTATCATCAAAGCTAGTGCAGAGAGACAAGTTGGACCTATTAACGACGTGAACATGTTTGATATGCCACCAATGCCATCATCAGAGGTCCAAAACATCCAAATTGGTAGCAGCAGAATGAGTTATTCTTGATAAATATTTTATGAAAGTCAAGTATTTCCTTGGAGAAAGGGGTTTTGTCATAAATAACATTATTTTATTTCGGAGTAAATAATTTTTAATGCATTTTTTTTTCAGAAAAAAGAAACACAGATTTGTTAATTTACGTTGACGACGTTATTTGTATTGTGACGTCATAAAAGCGTCGCTCAATCCGGTTCGCGCGTGGAATATATATTGATTGAATAAATGAAAAGAGGTCTTAGTCCGTTATTACAAGCTGAGATAAAAAAAAATCAAATCTTGGTCTCGAAGGATGGCTCACTCAGTATTGTCAAAAAAATGATTCTTGCTAAATGGAGCAAGTCTCTTTGTAGAAAGGATAGGAGATACTCTCCTAAGCAAGTCTAGCTAAGGCAGCAAGTCTAGCAAGTGAAGCAAGTCCGGGCATTTGATTAAGTCTAGCAGGGCAGCGAGTCCAGCTAGTGAAGCAAGTCTAGGTAGTCGAGCATGTCTTAGGAGCGCAGCAAGTCCAAGAAGTGTAGCAAGTCCAAGAAGTGCAGCAAGTCCAAAAAGTGCAGCAAGTCCAAGAAGTGCAGCAAGTCCAAGAAGTGCAGCAAGTCCAAGAAGTGCAGCAAGTCCAATTAGCGCAACAAGTCCAAGGAGCGCAGCAAGTTCAAGAAGTGCAGCAAGTCCAAGTAGCGCAGCAAGTCCAAGGAGCGCAGCAAGTCCAAGAAGTGCAGCAAGTCCAAGTAGCGCAGCAAGTCAAAATAGCGCAGCAAGTCCAAGGAGCGCAGCAAGTCCAATAAATGCAGCAAGTCCAACCAGCGCAGCAAGTCCAGCAAGAATAACTGCTCAAGCTTTTATCAAGTCTAACTAAGACATTGTCATCTCAGTAGATAACCCCCCTTCGATACTTTTGACAATTGGTAAACCATATTCTAGCTATAAAAATGTCACAACAAGGCTCCGTCCTTGGGCCACTGCTATTTCTTATATATACTCAGCAAAACTAGAAACGTCCCTGTTTTATAGCCGGTGAAGCTTTGTCTGTGTAGTTGCTACATGTTCAATGTACATGTATTTTAAACCCTGGCGATGTTCAGAATACGATCATGTACAGTTCACCCGGTACGCACGGTTTACATATCGGCCAGTAACCGGAACGGTCATTTGCACGTTTTGCACGTGCACGCTATACATGTCATCCATATGTTGATTCAGTTCATGTCGTACCATTCATGCGATAGGGGCTATTCTGAAAATTAAATTTTTTCTTTAATTTTTCACTGTTCTCGAAATGCCACGGCTTTCCGAAAACGAGCGAAATCAGGCAATTGGGATGCTTGCGGGTGGGATGTCCGCCAGGGTAGTCGTTCGTCGGTTCGGGTGCTGTCGGAAGACGATTGATCGTCTTGCAGCCCGGTACCAGCAGACTGGGGCTCTTCACGACCGGCAGCGACCTGGTAGGCCTCGTGTAACGACGGCTAGAGCCGATCGTTTTATTACGTTGACGCACTTACGTCAACGTCAATTGGCAGCCACAGTCACTGCTAGGCAATACGGTGTCTCAGGGCAGACCATTCGCAACCGGTTGCGTCGTAACGCCCAACCAATCAGGGCACGCCGCCCGTACACTGGTCAGATAATGACCCAACGTCACCGTGCTGCCAGGCTGTTATGGGCGCGACGTCATCTGAACTGGAGAAGGGCTGACTGGAACCGAGTTTTGTTCACCGATGAATCTCGGTTCACGGTTAGTCATGCTGGCGGAAGATTACGGGTATACAGGCGTAAAAATGAAAGATTCGCCGATTGTTGCATTGTTGAGAAGAACATGTTTGGGGGAGGGAGCGTAATGGTCTGGGGTGGGATCATGGGAAACCGGAAGACAGATTTGGTTGTTGTACAGGGCAACATTAATGCACAGCGTTATGTTGCAGACGTGCTAAATGCATATGCCTTACCATTTATTCGTCAGCATGGTCCTGGTGTAACATTGATGCAGGACAATGCCCGCCCTCATGTAGCCAGGGTCACCACTCAATTCTTGCAGCAAAAACAAAACGTCATGCCATGGCCCGCGGTTTTCCCGGATCTCAACCCCATTGAGCACATATGGGATCAGCTGGGACGCAAAGCACGAGCTAACCATCAGATTGACAATGTTCGCGATCTTACACGGGCGTTACAACAGGAATGGAGGAATTTGCCCAACGCACTGGTATTGCGTTACGTTACGTCGATGCGGCGTAGGATCATTGCATGCATTCATGCAAATGGTGGCCACACTCGGTACTAACGAGATTTACTGGATGTGCCATTTCTTATTGAAATTCCATCTCTAAACATTCAATAACACCTTTCTGAGTTTTTGTGATTTTTGATTTTGACCCCTACCTCTCTTGACCGGTTATCTCTCGAAAAGTTAACAAGATAGCCAGATGCAATTAATTGGTTTTGATACAGAAATAAATGAACTCGTTTTTCTATTTTGATTCATAAAAGTAACCCTTTTGGTTTTCGATAAATCTTTCCTGAAATATGGAGGGACGTTTCTATTTTTGCTGAGTATACGTCAATGATATAACTAAAAATTTGGTCAGCTTTGCCAGGCTATTTGCAGATGATACGTCCTTAGCTAGTACAACGTCGAATGTTGACGACTTACAAGACATTTAAAAAATAAAATTAAAAAATAATATCAAACAGGGAATGTCACGTACCAAAAACGCAGCCTCCCCAAAACGAGCCCCACAGCACCCAGAAGTGATTAAACCATGATTTAAGAGAAATGTCAATATGGTCCAAACAATGGTTAGTAACCTTCAATCCCGACAAAACGGAAGTCCTATATTTTGGTAACCATAGACCCCCAATACTTGAACTAAGCAATAAATATTTAACTGTAACAGATACGCATAAAAATTTGGGTGTAACTTTGAGTGACAATTGTAAATGGCACACTCACATAAGTAATATAATAATCTCTGCATCAAAACTTCTTGGAGTCATGCGAAAATTAAAATTCACAGTTCGACTAAACCAAATTCCATTTCCTACGTGAGACCGTTAGTCGAATACTCCTCGGTTGTATCGGATAATTGTACTTTATACGAAAAAGATAAATTAGAGAAAATACAACTTGAGGCAGCTAGGCTTGTTACTGGGACTACGCGCTCTGTAAGCTTACAAGATCTGTACCGAGACATTGGCTGGTTAACACTTGCCGATAGAAGAAAATACCAGAAATTTGTTTTAATTTTTAAGATTAAAAAAAAATATGGTTCCAAGTTATCTCAGTGACCACTTTCCAAGATCTGTCGGTTAGCAAACATCTTACAATATTAGCAATAATGATGACCTTGTAACTATTCCAAAAATAACGTCTTTATTCGGAAACTCTTTCGTGCCTTCGGCAATAAAGGAATGGAACTCTCTATTACCATCAGTCCGAAACATACAAGTGCTTGGTGCGTTTTCAAACGTCAACTTTTGCGCACCTTTTTTTCGGTAACCGAAGTGCTGTCTTATTACCTTCATGGGACGTGATTTCTGTCAGTAATTCTCACCCGATTACGCAATAACTGTAGCGATCTTCAGTGTGATCTGTTTCTTAACCGTATTGCTGATAACGAACTTTGTTCATACGATTGTGTTCCTGAAAATGCAAACCATTAATTCTTTCATTATCGATACCCCGATGAACACCTCCAACTCTTCGCAGAAACGCGACTAGTCCTTCCTTTAAATTGCCAATTATTACTGTTTGGATGCAACCACTTACCCAACGAGAATAATATTACCATTTTTATTGCTGTTCAAAAATTTATAAGTAATAGAAAGACCATAGAAACTTGAGGGTATACGATTTATACGAGGGGGCAAAGCCCCCGAGTATCAATCGTTTACCCGAAAGTTTTGATGTTCTTTCTGTTTTGTATCATGGCCATTGACAGTAGTTTAGTAGGCGTTCCCTTTTCCATATACAGGTGCATCAACTCCTTTTTTTCAAATGTGCATGTAAACCCCAGATAAAATAAACCACTGCGAGAGCAGAAAATATATTAATATGCTAATTGATACATTTCGCTATCTGCTGACCCAGACACAATGCATTTCAAGTTTTGCACTCGATCAGTACATTTGATATTTTTGTCGTGTAATATTGCGCAATGGACGACGGGCTCGATGCAATTTTGAGCCAGGTGGCAGAAAGCGCTGAAAAAAGTTTTATGAGTTACTCAATGATAGTAGTGACAATTTATTTCTATCTCAAGTACCTCTTGATTGTTCCAGTCTTAAGCAGGAGGATAATGTCGCAGAAATTTCCTTTGATATTGGATTAGATATTTTGTTTGAGAATGAACAAAGTGCAGTATCTGACGAGAGCACGTTGCTAAAATCGCAACATTTGGAAACTGTTAAATGCGAAAGTGATTATCGCTTCGGCAAACCAGTTACAGACACTGAAATCGAGGAGCTTAAATCTTCGAAACGAAACAAGAACACAGCTAAAAACACTCGGTGGGCATATAAAATTTTTGAGACTTGGCGGCAACACAGAAATTCGGATAACATTCCAGAGCTTCATTTGATGGACAAATCAGTGTTTTCGTATTGGTTAATACGTTTTGTAATGGAAATTAAAACAAAAACAAAAAGGAAAGGATTATCCCCCGAAAACATTGTATCTTGTTATGTGTGGACTTTTAAGACATTTACGTGAGCATGGTGTTCATGACATGAACTTCTTTGACAAAGTAATCCTGCATTTGCAGAATTCTATTCTGTACTGCACAGTAAAATGAAAAATCTTCTAGATCAAGGACTTGGCACTGACACAAAACAAGCCGATCCAATTTCTAGTGATGACGAAAATAAATTGTGGGAATCCAGTGTTTTTGGCATGAAGGATGCTAAAACTTTGACTGTGTTCTTTTATGCATGCAAGTTGTTTGGTTTAAGAGGTCATGATGAACATCGTGGTCTTCGATGTGACCAGTTTCAAATTGGCGAAGATGCTGAAGGACGATACATTCGATTTATTGGCGGTGGATCTAAAACCTACCATGGCGGAATTGGCCAGATGTCTGTAAGAAACAAAGATATAAAACACTACTGTACGACAGGTAAGCATATTTTGATAAAGCTTCTACTCAATTTTACGCCTTTACCATCCCGCTGAAATATAGTACTGTTTGTCAGCCTCTTTCTTGCATTACCGACGATCAAAAGTCGTCCATTTATACGCACATTTAAAGGAGTAAGTTTAAATCCATTAGGTCTGCACACCAAAGGGAACTAAGAATACAACCGGATACGCATTATTTTTCATTAGTTAGCTCCCTTTGATCTCGGAAGCCACCCTTCCATGAATTTAGCAATTTCAAACCCTTTAGATTCATTGACCACGAACTTAATAACTTTAAGCATGCTATGAGCAAATTGTAACCTGATATCCCTAAAATTTACAATGAATTGTTCCAAAGCCAACTTTGGACCAGTCCATTATTTGAAATAAGTAGGGAGAAGGTTAAACTGTCATTATAATTTCGTTTTGTTCTCTCTTCACGGGTCCACGCTGCATGGCCACACACTTTGAAACATATATAAATGGCGTAGGTAACGACGGAGACTTTTACAAGAGGCCTCTTCCTGCTATACCTGGAAAGTCGATTCGGTATGGACTTCAGCCAGTCGGTGTTAACACTCTCAATAATTTCATGAAAGAAATAAGTGAAAGGGGATCTTTGAAGGGTGTATATTCCAACCACAGTGGGAAACGAACGTGTGCGACCAGCATGTACGAAGCTGGCATAGATGAGCAGGATATTATGGACAGGACGGGTCATAGATCTGTTACTGCTGTTAGAAAGTATAAACGTTCGGACGATAAAATACGTAAAAAAGTGTCTAATGTACTGGATCCAAATTCTGGCGTTGGTGTATCCACGTCGGAAAAGAACGAACAATGTGACAATGACAAAGAAACGAATATTAAAAGACAAAACGTTCGAAATGCACTGTCTGAAATTATCACAAAATCTGGAGTAGTTAATTTCAGTGGATGTACTTTCAATTTTTAACATGCTTTGATGTGTTGAAATAACATGATGTGTTGAAATAAAAGTCGTTTCTTGATTTTCAGCCTTTTCAGTCTGTCTGTAAAACAGTGCAATAACTAGAGTGCAGGTATCTGATACCCGCACGGTTAGTTACCGCATTCTATTCTATTTAAAACTAAACCACGCCCCATTAGTTAACCCCACTTCAAATTGTATGACATGGTGGTATACGATTTAACCACTGTAGGTTTTCTACTGAAAAGTCCCTTGGCCATGATACAAGAAACACCAAACGTTTCAACAATTAAGTTATAACACCTCTAGGCCATCCAGCAACAATTCTCATATATTTTCCCTTCTCAACTTTATTCCTTTCTCTGTCTAATCTCGATTGTAATTAATGATAAAACTGAACAAAACTTGTTTTGAACTTTTAATTAGTTAATTTATTGCCCATTGTATTTATAGTGTTTTGAAGAAGTCAAAATCTCTGCCAAATTTCCTATATAATAGAGTTAAAGGGGAGAGTCGCAATTAAGTTGTACGAACTTGTGGCTCAACCCTTTTGCCATATATATATTATCTCTATATAAACATGTATTGTGTTATAAGTTGTGAATACTATGTAAATACAATACTGGCAATAAAATATGTTTAAACTAACTAGAATGTATAGCTAAAATTCTAATATATATGCCTTTGACGTTATTTTATTTGGCGCCAGTGTTTACTGGTGCTTCTGCAATAAACTGTCAAAAACAATGCATCATTTTTAAATGATCACCTGTACAAACCCTGGCGAAACACTTTTAACTTAACGCCCGTACGTAATAGAATTATGTCAAGAGTTGTCTTACTTAACTGACCGCAACTTTACGCTTTTACATATTGAAACAAAGTTGTAATGGTACGTAATACGGAATGCCACGAAATATAAGGCGGAATTTTGTCATAATGTGAAACAAAATTACAGTCATAAAAATTCAGGGTTTACAAGGACTAGATCTGACTGAAAGCCCTGACACTTCTAAAATGATACTCTACAATCATATTATAAGCTCTCTGTTTAACATTCCCTTTACTCATACTGCACTTTACTCTACCAAATGATACCCCTGCTCTGAATCTGATATCATTAAAACCATATTTGAACTTTGCCTGATGTACTGTACATAGTCACTGCCGAAAATGTGTTCATATAGGGAGTCTACTAAACTCCATTTATTATCAATATAAAAGGCAAATATATGGAAAACTTAAGATACGGAGGTGTCCGGAGTCGTATTGCTGCAAACACGTACACTTTTAATATGCGGTATTCAGTATACTTGATAATCGATACTTGCGAATCTTGATAAACGAATGCCCGTATTCTACTTAAATACGGGACTGTTCATGTTAGTCCATACGTTACTAAAGTACGGAATTCCGTTCACTTGAAAATATGGAGATTTGGATTGACTCCGGGTGGGTCAGAGAGTTGTGTCCCCTCCGTACGGAAAAAAAAACTGCGTCTATGAAATGGGCAATTTCTAGCATATTTTTCCTACTCTGAAGCTCCTAACTTGCAACTGCATGTGTTAAGGAGGCAACGAAAACAATGTCAAATACACAATCTTAAACACAAGACATTAATATATGTACATACTAAATGTTAACATACACAAATCGCATGGGACACACGGGATTTGGATAACTTCTGTCTCACTTCTTATCAGATCAATAGGAACCAATACATGTTACTTTGGTTTTAAAGTCTCATCCAATAATACACATTAAATGACATGGCCTCAATGTAATCAAAGACTTCCACCTCTAAGCACCAAAGTGTTCAGAGGAATTTATTTGCATGTTTCCATTTTGATAATACGGCTGGATATTTTAAAGTGCCTAGCCTCAAAAGATGTGCAGGGAGGATATTCCCTATCTCTGGCTAGGTTTTTGCAGTTGAAAAATCGTTTCAAATCCATTAGTGTGATGTTAATGAACATATGTAGAAAACAAGAGCTGTCATTGGAAAGCAACAAATGCCCCAAAAGTGGTGACCCAGTCTGTGACATGGTCCATCAAGATGTAGACCAAAAGTTTAAAGAATGCATTTCAAAGTTCCTTGGGGGGCATTGAAATAGATATCGTAAAATCACCTTTATTCATCGCAGCGACAAGTGTGTGGTATGCAAATATTTTTGAGCCATGGACATCAGTCTTTGAATAGCTTAGAGTCAAATTGTAAATAATGCTTACAACTCAATAAAGTCAATGAAAAATAACAACAGTTATATTTAATTCAATATATTTAATTCATATAAGTAATATTGATACTGAATACAATTTACCGTTCTAATACAAAAATAATGAAATGTAAATTTCGTTTTATATAGGTTGCACCTGTCTGACTGGTAGGAAAAATTGAAGATGTGGTCCGTATTATGGTCTTATTGTGTTTGTTAGCGCAGCCCAGATATGTTTTGCTTTTTGTGAATATAATGCTTGTATAACTAAACAATACTTGCACTGTGATCTAAAGCTAGATTTTATGAATAAATGTAGTCTTAACCGCTTTTCGCAACAAGATGATAGTTAATATACATGTATGCTCTTTTTTCCTAGAAACAATGTCTTAAATATCAACTGATCATGAAAGAATACGTCTATGTTATTCCTGTAAAACAGTTTTATATAACATTCACTCATTTCAAGTACTAGATAACAATGTATATGAATGTATAAAAAACTATCCAACACTGATAGATGCTGAATCACTTTGGAGTGCTATCAAAATAAAAATAAATATTTTGCGGCGTCTTTTATGTGTCCACTATTTTTTCGTCTTGTTATTTATCACATGTTGTACAAAATGCTAATATCGGTAGTTGCCGGTTAGCGCCCCAATGGGGGTCACAACTGTACCTCCTCATATTACACCAGTATTAGTTTTTCAAGGAACGGACTCAAGAGTGACGCGATAAGCTTTAAGCTTTCTTCACAATCAAGCTAATACTAATTTAGTTCAACATATATATCAAATGGCTGCGGGAAATAAAGTCAAACTGACATTCAGTCATTTAAATCAAAGTTGTAAATCGTGTTCATACACTTGTAGGAGTTAAAAACAAAAATAATATCAAACAGGGAATGCCACGTACCAAAAACGCAGCATCTCCAAAACGAGCCCCACAGCACCCAGAAGTGCACAGAAGTGCACACCACCAACACACACACACGCACGCACGCACGCACGCACACACACACACACAATCACGTACAAACACACACACATACACTACCAACACACACTAGCATACAAATCAAACACACGAGGACAAAACGAACAATTAAAGGAACACAGTGGGGCACCGCCTTGGAACGGTCAGTGGCAAAAACACCACTGGGGAGCTTAAACCGGTTTATGGTGCGCACCCAACCTCACTCTTACCCCCACCATGTTAAAGCCTGTTTAACAGCATTTTGTACATATTTAAAGGCGGGCAGTTTACCTAACAATTGTTCATGGGAAATACTTGATTGCGACATGTCGCATTGATGTGCTGGACATTTGTGCCATGTGATAATAATTATTATTTCTCAAACGGAATTAAGAGGGCCAACATGGCCATATCGCTAACCTCAGACCGTATGTGACCACAATTTAACCCAGTACTATTTATCATTAACACCAAACGTTCTGTTTGACATTGACAAGGCAAACCTGACTAAGTATCATGATGATTGGCTATAAAACAAAGTTTTCCATGTCCTTAACATGGTGACTTTGTTTTTAGTCCTAGGTGATCTACACAATTCTAACCAATTTTTATGACGATTGGCATACACAAGCCTTTTAACTGGGTGACCTAGATTTTTTAAACTCAGATGTCTCATATTCGAACTCGACCTAAATTTCATTAAAACAATCATACTGACTAGAGATGTAAGGATACACTTTTCTCACGATACAATACGTATCACGATACATAGTTGCGATAGATATGCAACGGTTCGATACGATACATGTACTGATCCAATAAGTTGAATGGATATAAAGTCTGAATAAGCAAGTATTAGCAAGTAGACGTTAATATTTATTAAGATTCAAGTAATTGGCTGCAATTTGCACAAGGTTTTCATTCTATATTTTCATTCCCACCGATTAGAAACCAACAAATTGCAAAACTTTGCATTTTTCGATTCAACATGAATGGGCAGACATTTTAGTAAGCTTGCCGAACTATAATTACACCATGTGCCACCATTGGTTGATCAATATTTTTAAGTAACTTGTTTAGGTTATTTTGAATACTACTTCTTCAAGTTATATTTATCTTATTTTGTTCAAACAGTACAAAGATTTAACATCATTTATCCACAAGAGTACGAATTTTCAGTGGAGTTAGGCATTTTTTTCTTATTTTTTGATCATTGATCTTAGAGATTATGAAATGAAATCTGTTACGCCCGGACAAAACCTTCTTACACCAGGATTTTGAGGTAGAACATTCTCCAGGTTATCCCTAAGACAATTTTGGCAATCCATCCATTATGTCTTTTTTAAAAGTCATTACTGTCAGCTATAAAAGTAAGAACCTGGATTTATATCTCTTATCTAAATGTATTTGCAGAGGTAATGTGCAAGTTAAGAAGAAGTTTAAGAAAAAACTGAAATGTTGAATTGTAACCTGTATAAGTTATTTTCAGAAATTCCCATTTCTTTTCCTCAACTTTAAACGGAGTTAATTCTTTTAGCAATATAGGAAGCAATTTTATTTACAAAATGTTTCAAATATCACTTACTGTAGTTATTTTCAAAATAAGTCAAACAAACTGCCTAATAAGGAAGGCTTTCTGGCAACTTTTCATAAAAAGAGACATTTGTCAACGTCATTTTAGAGTGAAAAGACATGGTTCTATCATTATCCTATCAGTAAATATATTGTTCTTTATCAGTAAATCAAGGTGATCCTTGGACTTTAAGCAGTTAAGTAATCTCGTGATGACCTGCCACTATTGAGATACAGATAAAGGTTGAAAACATATGGGCTGTTTGCTTCACCCGTATTATACAAACGTTTTAGCTTGTTATTTTTTTTCTATATTTAGTTCCTGTCATTCAAAAATTCCAATTATGCTTGTGTGTACTATTGTCTAAACACCATTTCTACAGCTGTTCTCTCTCTTTATTTTATCATTCTGGATGCATCCCTAAGAATGAACACCGACATAAGTTTCATATGGATTTTTCCACCATAGTTTGCAGTATGGCATATATTTTCATGAATATCAGCCTCTTTGCCTTCATATGCCTCCATTAATCGTCTTGTCTCGTTATGATGTTAGCTTTCATATAATATAATTTACCATAATGTGCATTATAATTATGATTATCACTTAGGATGTTGTATAATGCTACATACTAATATGTCAGCACTAATATTCAAGTTGTCCAGGTTATAAAAAACATTTCACATACACTAACATATACATGTACCAGAGCTACAAACTGTATTTTGTGTAGACAATCAACATCTGAAATGGTTATTTCTCGTGTTTTTTTATCGATATTTGTGCTCTAAGATTACCATGGTGTGCAGCTGAAGTCATCTGTTGTTGTTTAGGTGGCCTCTCACTTCCATTCTCTAGTGTGACTATCTGTTCATGACCTCCAACAATATATCTTTTACACCATTATAGTCTTCATTATTTCTGCGCCGCTCCTTTGATGTTTGGCACGGCGAGTCTTGCTTTGAAAATAGCGGATCCCTTCAATATACAACCTAAATATTTCATGGGGAAATACGCAAACTACAACCTGATAATTCAATAATTCACAAACATTTCTTCCTAATACATGTCATGACCAAATAATATACGTAAATACATAGGTTGTAAGTTATTACTTTTTTCTCGGGTATTCCGGTATTTCGGTAGTATTCCGGTATTTCGATTAATCGTGTGACCGAAATTTTACTGTATATTTTTTCAACACAAAAAGTCCTAAAAAGTATATTCATTGCTCATTGCATACAAGCTGAAGCACATCATGTAACTAAAAACAATAATTGCTCAAACACGAGATTACAGTATTTCAATGGCATGCAATTTTAACAGACATGCCATTTCCTGTTTTAACCAATTTGCCTTCTGTGTATGGATGCAATCTTTGCTTGAAATTAATCCCGAAAGACTCCAGTGTTTTCTCAAAAATATATCCTGTCATTACTCAGCAATGGTGTGATATGTAGAAAAAAGAATTATCTGATGAAAACACTTGTTCATACATATATTTGTTAGCATGATACCGTATATATTTATATAACTATATTCAAAATCATGAGCAATCTGAAGGCCCTGATACATTTTTAAGTGTGATTTAAATAGTTGGCACAAAAATCTTATCAAACATAATGTTAATTCATTTCACTAACATTACTTTAGAAGTATGTAGTTTCGTCACAATATAAATGGCAATCAAATAACAAAACAGTAAGAATTATTCAATTGGTTTGAATTTCTGTTTTTAAAAATAACCTTTTTTCTTTCTCGTCGAAGGCAGCAACTTATTCCTTTTTTGTACATTGCCGTCTGTAACAAAGAAATGCCCAGCTTATGACACATATCTATGGTCTGAAAAATTGAAGAAATTATAGATTATTTCATAAATGTAATCACTTTCATGGAACACATTCAACAAAACCTTGTAGGCTAATGAGTAATAAACAAATAAAAGTGTAACTCAGTCTACCTACATCCAGGAAGTTTTAACATTTCTCCCTATATCATAGGCTCTAATAACTATTTCAGTCATGATTATTAACTAAATTAGATAATGATTTTGATAACTATTAATATAAACAGTTACATCCCTGACCCACAAGTTGACTTTTTAATAGAATAATGTTATCCCTAATTGTCTTTAATGGTAAAGTTTTTAACTCATTTGTTACGGAAAAATGGTAAGATTGAATCTACGGATAAAATTTAGATGTTCATGCAGTAAAGATTAAAGAGCTTTTTCTTAATTTGTTTAAAGCCGAATTGAACATCATAACATTTAATGATTTTGTATGTATCAGTATTCTAAGCCATTAATATAATTTTTGATGACATAGATACAATATTGAATATAGAAAATATAGGTATGTAAGAAATATTCTATCAAATATTCAATAATAATATCTCATAATCAGTGTGTACACATATACAAACTTAGTGGCCCAAGCCAATCAGTGTAGTGTTTTATGACACTAATAATTGCCAGGCGCAAAACTGTACTGTAGAACAAATGTAGCTGATCAAAACATTGCATGATGTTGCATAGTATTAGGTAATGTGAACACATTGGTCCTAAGATATCAGTGATGGACTAGCTTTTGTCTAAGCTACTGTTACAACATGTACAATAAATTTATAAAAGTTGGTAACTGAATTTCAAATACATTTGCCAAAAAATGAAGATAAGTTTTAAACTGATACTTTTTTTTTAATTTTAGCACAGCCCTAAAGATCTACTGTATACCATACATAGTTTTTTTTTTTAAATGATTTTTTTAAAAGTGTTCGGTAAAAAGTTGATAGATAATAACTTAATGTTATTCATTTATTGCAGTAAATGCATTAAAATGAACTTTAACCTACAGTTTTGAGTGATGTAACTAACAAATTCGCTACAGCACGATAAAAAGATGTGCCTGTGCACTTCTCTACTATTAACATTATTGTTTTCATTTTAGACTTTTGTAGTGATAGATACTCTTAATTAATCATTAACCAATTACCGTAACAGTAATGCTATATAGACAAAAAAAAAACATTTTCAAATAACTTAAACTTTTTAAGAGTTCAACTGATTGGTGTCCTTGTTAACAAAATTATTATTCCCAACAACCTTCCTTACACAACTCTCTTCAAAAATAATCCGTTTTGCAAATAGTCTGTTTGATATATATATATATATATATAATATATATATATATATATAAATTTGAATTTTTATGAAAACTTGATGTATAATGAATTAAGTAGATCCTAATTTAGCGCATGAAAAATCAAAGGACTGAAAGTACTGGAGGATCGATTGTCTCAGAACAGAACATACCGTGCATATTTATGTGTAAACATCAGGACAAACCTTACACGAGTAAAGTTATAAACTGGAGACACAACTGTCTACAACTTTTGACCTTTAAAGGTTTATAATTGGAATTTGGCCATGCAACAGATTTGTTTGAAACTAACATCTACATTTACACTTATTTATGTTCATTTAGCGCTTAATGCAAGTCAGATTTTCACTGGAGGTATTTTTAAAATTTGATTTCCCTTCCTGGTGCCCAACCAAGATAGAGTTATTTTATCATAGGTAAAAGATTTTTTACACATACTTTGCCTGCAGAAAGATACAAAATAAAACCTATTATATTATATTTGTGAAATATTTGCATTAAATATTATATATTTAGATGGAATCATTAGAAATCAAGTTTGAAAAGATATTATACCTCCTTTACCTATCTTGGGTGCACCCAAGATAGGTTGAAATAAATCAATTCAGAAGCTAGACGTAGGTTTAAAACTTGCATTTTGGTTCAGAATGTTAAGATATTTGTAAATCTATCCAATCAAATGTAAAAGTAGAAATTATATTGAAATAAAAAAGAAATACTCAACGTTTTAAATACTTTCATATTAAAGGGGAGTAATAACAAAATTTCATAAAAGTTAATAGAAGTAACTTTCTGATAGGGATCTAACTCAATGTAATGGGTCTTTTTGTTCATTAAATTTATCTCTAACAGAATATACAAAAAGTAAAAATTGTCATAAAATGTTGCTTCAAAGTAATTGACCACCTTTAACCATATGTGTAAACTTTATTTTTGAGATAGGACCCCATGCTTACCTTTTGCATTCAGTGACTTTGTTCAACTACCCTATGAAGTATTATGGCTGTGAATAGTAACTGAGGAGTGGATTTTAACAAAACTGAACTAAAAAATCAAAGTTTGTACAGCTGTTAATGGCATTCAAAAGTTATGTGATTTGCCCATAGGGTTGATTGTGTTGTGCCGATTTATTGATTCGGATTTAACGTCTCAAACAACAGCTAAGGTCATAGGGCAACTTCAAACTTTCATGGAGCAAGAAGACCCCGGGTGCCAATTCGGGCAATATTTCAGTCACGGGCTGGAACCTGGGTATAACCTAGATAGCTTCCAGATAGAATCCGACCCAAGTAGGGCACGAACCTACAGCGGTGAGGGGCAAGTGATCATCAGTCAATGACCTTAACCGGTCACAGAGGCCATTGTATTGTGCCAAGCAAGTGTCTGTAGTTTCAAGGCTTTAATGGTAACCGAAAAAGTGAATTTCAAGAAAGCTTTACTAGATTTAAGACGACACTGCCGACTGAAGTCAAGAAGGTTATTACAATTGCTCTTCTGTTTTTCATAGAAGAGCTAAAAATGGATAACTCTTTCTTTTGTTATTGATTCAGTATATACCGATTGTAGAACAAGTACTAGCAGCTTACCTAAACTGCCCCGATTAATGCTTCCTTGGGCTCTGACAAATACTTGCCCGAACGTACAGCGCCTCTAGAAAACGGGAATCAATACCAGAGTTTAAGAGTGGAGGCAGTCGAATACCAGCATTCGATAACGGACGGGATCATATTCGAAGGAAGGAAACCAGTATCATTGCAGCCCTGGTTACTCCTAATTATACCCGAATCGATACACGTCAGACAGGAACAGAACAGCTGAGTCACTAAATGTTATCGATAAGGGTTTTGATTTGATATACAGTGCCACAGGTTTCTAGAAAATCTTGAATGTTTACGGTCCTAGATTCGGTCACTTTTAGCACTTATTTTGCTATAACTCGCAAACTAGTTACAAAATTTGTATGAAATGTCACCTCAACCAACTTCGGTTCCTAATTTTTGTTAATTTTGTTAATAGATATATTACTATGTAATTTTGAAAACAGAAGACAGTATAATGTCAAACAATTCTTCTTTATTTCTTCTTTATTCATGAATATATAGAACTACATGTACTTGTTTGTGTACGACACTACTTCCGTTCGGTCCACCGTAAGTAATTTCTTCTCTGTTAACATTGGATCGATTGTCTCACAAAAAGTATATCTAGTATGTTCTAGTCTGTATAGACACATACCAGTAATCATGCAGGGTCAGACCTAGTTTTGTTATATTGTATTCATAACATCTAAATTTTACACTAAAAGTGAAATATACAATTATCTATACTTACTGAGAAAGTATTTTTCTAAACCTGATTATGTGTTTGACAGTATATTGGTGGTTGACTGTTTTTAGAAAATGGGATGTTAAAAACTTTCAATATTATCTATATATGGATTGATCAGTGTTTCAGTTTTGACCTGTAAAATGTTATTGAGGTAAAGTTTACAGACAAATGGACAACAGACGAACCACCATCATGACATGACCTCTTCTTGTCAAAGGCCTTTGTCCAGTGGAGCTACAAATGTTAGTGATATTTTCATTCTTTAGCAAAATTGTAAATTAACCCTTACACTGCTGAGCAACAATTGATCCTGCATTAGCGACTGACCAACCTCTAGGCATTGTTAATTTAAGACTAGAACATTTTCAAATATTTCCTATAGAAATCAGCTATGCAAATTAAATTGAGTCCCCGGGCGCTATCAGTTTCGATCCAGGAGCCTAAAGGTCTACTAGGCAATACTGCATGCCAAATATAAAAGCTCTAAGTCTTTTTTTTGTTTTTGTGACAAAAATATTTTTAAAGCTTTTCTATAAAATCCATAGGTGTAAGAAGTGTAACTGTGACCTACACCCTGCATCATAAGCTATTTTAACTAAGATGCAGTGTTTGGGTCCTAGCTTAATTACTTACACCTGTGACTCCCGAGGAGCCATAGATAATCGAATGATCTTGTAATATCAACTAGAAAGTTATGTTAGGCAATGTTAAATATCTAAGCTTATATATCATAAAACAATATATAAAACAATAAGATAGCCTATATCATAAATGTTTAAAGTCACAGAATGGCAAAATATAGAACTGAAGCCCGGCGTTAAAATCAGCGCTAAATATGTCATCTTAAGAAACTATAGCTTTTCATATTGAACTGAAAGTGAACATTCCTATATTCTGTCATAGGTGAAACGGCGACTATCGCAGTGACGAGATACAATTTTCAGTCTTCCTAAAAGTTTTAACCAGTGCCTTACATTCAGTCAAACAAACAGAAAAGTTTGCCTGACCGGCTAAAATTTTGACTTACCGAACAAAATATTTTTTTTGTAAAGGGCAATAAAGTGCCTGACATTCGATCAGGTTGCCTGACGGGTTAAATTTTGCCTGACTGCCTGTTGTTTTAGGAATGACTGTATTCTTATATATATTTCCTATTCTGAGACAAAACATTTAATGCTGAGTCTGACTAAAATTGCAATTATAAAACTTGAACAAGCGGTCATAATTTGACTAATCTTGGTAGAGTTCGGCTAGACAATCCCACATGCTGAATATCTAAGCTCCAGGCCTTGTGGTTTCAGAGAATAATGTTTTTAAGTGTTTACTATTCGTTGCCATAGCAACCAGAGTTCAGCATGGAATGGAATCTTTTAAACAACTGTAATAGAGATTTGTGCAAGAAACATCCCTGTACAGTTTCATGAACATGGGCCTAGTGGTTTAAGAGAAGAAATGGTGGACCAATTTATACAAAAAACATTCCTTTTAACGTTTGTTTTGAAATCTAAATTACATGTTGAATATTTTCCGTGAAAATCCCAAGTGTAAAATAGCAGGAAAAGACACGTTATTGGGCAGTTAAATCAGTTAAATTTTGAGGCGTAACTTGACCGGAATTTGCTTAGAGCAGGAAAACATGAAGATTATGGGCGTCATATAACTTTACGTCTGCAATGTTTTGTACGGGCGTAAATATGGACTTCAACTTTTTGCTGTTGCAGTTTGAATCACAAAATGACTGAGTTCTATTTCAACCCCGTGAAAGACAGAAATAGGGTTGTAAAATGGAACAGAAAGCTATATTCAACTTGCTTTCTGATCGGCTGATTCAAAGAACAATTTGGCAGACATGTTCGAAAACATTTTGCAGTAATGTTTACGTGGAAAAAAAACTTTTCGTAATTTAGCTTCATAGCATGGATATTAATTATTAACTTGTGGACATTAGTGCAGTATAAGCAAATGTAAATTGTTACATTCATAGAGCAGCGATATGATTGTTTTATTGATTGAAATAATATAACAGTTAAAAGTCAAGGCTTCAATTTTGAAGAATCAATCAGATTTTCTGTAATTTTTTTGCATCAAAATTAATATTGATTTTAAATGAAACCCCCTTGTAATTATGAAATGTAACATATCCAAAAAAAACAACATTTTCTAGGAAATAACATAAGGTTTTTGAAAAGATTAATTGCTAAAATGTAAATTAAAGTGAAACAGTATTTCAGTTGGAGGGTTGTTATCAACCAATTAATGGTTTACTTTTGCTATTGAAACTGCTGCTGCTATTTGTAATATTGTGTTATAATGTTGTTTAAATACTATTCTGAAGGGGGAAGGGGGGCATCATTCATAATTCACATGCGTACTAATTTAACGTGCGTGAATTTATCAGAGACGTAAATTCTGGATTTGTACGCCGGTGATTTTTATTTTCTATTGAAATTAATTAGCCTAATTTACATATATTACTTGCCATTTTATACCCGTATTACGTGTCATTTACGGTTGGTTAACGGGCGTAAAACTATGTTCTGCAATCTGTTATCTTGTGGAATAATTTTATTGTGTATGGGCTTAAAGTTCAAAATATTCCCCCTACTTTTTGGCTATTAAATTTTGTACATGACTACATTAAAACTACATAGAACAGTATTTGTTTTCAAAATACTGCAAGCTCGCTCTGTCATTGTCTGTGTATTGCTTATTTAGGCTGTAATGTCAAACATCCAAACTTTTGAGAGACTGCGAACTTGTGATAAGATTTGGACACAGATATTCGCCTGCCCTTGTATTGCCTGATTTGCGAACTATAAAAATGTTAATTTTGCAGTAATAATTTATTAAAATTCACCATGTTATACTCAATATCATCTAATCATCTAGCTAGCATAACATATCTTAACACCGGTGCGCTTGTTTGCAGTCTATCCGTAATGCACTATCTTCGAAATCATAAAACTGGTAAAACTAGCATTCAATAGTTTCGCATAATTTATATCTCAAAAATCAAATAATGAAAACAATAAACACGAGAAAGTCGGACACGTTTTAAAAATAATTAATTTAATATTACACAATTATTTCACAAATAAAAATGTAAGTAAACAGTTCAAAAAGCTGTGTAAATACGAGACGTCGGAACGTGTGTTACATGTACAGTTAAACTTTGTTAACTCGAGCATCGATAGCTCGAGAACCCGAGATAACTCGAGAAGATATGTCGACCTGTATTTGTAATCAGAAATCACCATGGATAATAAGTCTTAAATTACAAGAACTTAATGATGAGATGAGTCTGATAAAACTTTTGATGATGAAGCATGACAATTATCCAACATTTTATACCTAGAGACTAAAGATATCTCTATCAAATTGTCATGTCAGAAATAAACTTCGTGACCAAGCAATCTAGTGAAGGACCTGCTCTCAGGCAAATACACTGGGCGAAGTAGAATTGCATTACTCCGCCTTCTCCATTAATCAGTTGCCATATAGCAATTACCAAGAGTATACATGCACGCAAACAAAACAGACAGGATTTAATCACATAAATACAAGGGGTAATTATGGTTTGTGATTTAATGCAATTAATGAAAGTATAACCCCCTTGTAATAATCAAGTCACTCTCGAGTCCTCTACTTGTACCTGAAAACCAGTACTGGTGTCATATGAAGGGGTACGATCGTGACCCCAGCGGGCTCGAATCCGCAACCTTCGGATGAGCGGCACACACCTTGGTTTGACCTTCTACTGCAGGCCAAAAGTGCAATGAACACAAACGTAATATATGCCTTTACATTTCTTTTTTTGTATGAAGAATTAGTAATGGAACAAGAAATAATACATGTTAAAATGATTTTCTCCTAAAATACAGTCTCGGGAATATAATATGTATCTGTTGTTTTTTTTCTAATTAAGAAATGATTATAAAAATCACAATAATATATTTTTCAAACAAGTATCACTATAAGAAAAACATAGCAAATGCATTTAAAAATATGTATATTATGTATCAAAAATTCATCAGCTGAATTAAATCATAAGGTACAGTTTTGATAAATGTGGGTACATTGTATATTTATTTCAATTGCCGACTGCTGCGGAAGTTCAGTTATACGATCTAGTGGGCAATACAACATATGTACTGACATGACTGTGATATTTAAAAATTATTTTCAGTGGGGTTATGTTGGTATCTAGTGATAAAAGTGTCACAACAGAAGAATGAATGGATTTTTGCACTAAACATTATCACATATAGCAAAACCAAGTTCCAGGTTGAAACAACAGTGAATAATCCTGACCATATTATGCAATGTCTTGGGGAACATCGGGGTTTATTTTTACCAGCAAATGCATTAAAACTGTAGAAGGCAACAGTTCATACCTCAGAAACATATTACCATGTCTTCAAAATTATGCAGAATAATGTCAATCGAAACCATGTTATATCGGATGTACAAAGAGAAAATAAAAAAGCATAATTATTCAAATTTGCTTCCAAACAGTTCCATAGCCAGCTTAAGCACATTATTACAATCAACAGAGAATTGATTTGTTAAATTTCTTTTTAGCAACTGTGCTACATGTGCATGCTACTACATGTTCTTAGTGTTACTATCGCACTGCGATACTGCACTACTTTTAAAGGTTCATTACTAACACCAAATTGAATTTTGTTTAAAATCTGGAATCGTAACTGGCGTCTTTTCAGAAGGAAAAATATGACATACTGCATTGAATGTGACCATATTATGTTGAAAATTTGATGAATTGATAAATTATATTTTGCCTATTCGAAAACGAAAGTAGGTTTTCCCATTTTCAAACATCTTTGTAATTTTCCATAAATCTCCCAGAGAGAGGCTGTGAAAAGGCTGTACATAAATAAGCATGCCTATTTTACAACTTCCAATTATATGCAAAGTAAATGGCTGACTGTTTACAACATTAAATAAAGCGAAAGTAGGAAAAAAGACCACCCAGGTCAATCTAAGGAAATGCACATACAGTCATTCGTTTTTCTGCAGCAGTATTTCAAACAGGGAAATACTCCACGGCTATTGTAAAGTTTTAGAAGCCAGTTTCAAACTGTACACTTAACAGCTTTAGAAACGCCTGTTGAACATTTTTATTTGAATGACGCTATTGTTTTTATTTCTATTTAAGTCATTTTTTGCGATGAATTATTGAAACTTTTACAATAATTCAATTTTATATTGTTGTTGTTGTGTATGAAATTTTAATAAATTTGAAACACGGTAACAATGATAAAATAAATAGTTTGCCACTTTTGCGTTTCTAAACCTGTTGAGTGTATTTCCCTGTTACAATTCCAGATTTAAAAGAAAATTTGATTTGGTGTTAGTAATGGACCTTTAATATTAAATATTAAATACATATTAATTCATTCACAATTGTGTTTCATTCGTTTTGTTATAACATGAACAGTTTACGAAGTGCCCATAAAATTCTAATTTCCTGTCATGTAGCTCTGTACCAACAATGTCTAGAATAGTTGTTTGAGCACATTTTTTCACCAATTTATTTCTGAAATCCTGCGGACGTTTAAGAGCAATCTAATTTCGCACTCCACTGCCTTCACCGCGAATAAAGCAAAACATAATTGGTCGCGACTATTTATTGTGTTACAGTAACGGTTCCCAACACTCCATACAGTACTTGAAATAGATAAAAATCTCATACAAAAGGGCTGCATAAAAGCAATTTTCGAGAAAAAGGAGTTAGCTTAGTTTCGCACTTAGCCATCGATTTACCGGCAAGTTCTACTAGTGTGCGTTCCTTCATTGCACAGGTGACTTTAGCAATTATTGTTTTGATTGCTACAAACACAATTCAAACTCAATTCAAGTCAAGTAATATTTATCTATATAGGCGGTTTGATAAAAACATTGGTACGGAGTATATAAAACACAAGCTCTGACGAGCTTTTAAAGCCGACTTATATCACTTTCTAATTTACATCATAAAGTATCATTTAGTAAAACATAGTATTATATTACATGACCATAACAAATATCACAAGTATTAGTATCACATATTGTATCACAAGTTTTACCACCACATACATGTTTCATATCAGCAATATAACATACTATATCATACCAAAAGGTTTATCAATGTCATTAAAGCACAAATGGAGAGAATTGATAGCGAAAGCGCAGTAAAAACAAATGAAAAATAAAACCTGTGTGAAAGCTGCTGTTCTTGTCCTGAGTCCAAGAACCGCCATACAGTTATAAATAAAATATGGAGAAGAAGAGGAAACACAAAAGTGAGACCGTTGCAAAGAAATTGTTTAAAAGACATTTACCACCCAAAATCAGATTTGGGAGAAAATGATCAGCAACTTCCTAAAAAACATAATTAATATACACATGAACTTACAAGTATCAAGCAAGTCAATCTTTTTTTTTTCAAGCCATATCAAGGTATTTAATTGTTACACTGCATAGAATATTACTTATAATAAAACTTAATACTAACAACTAAGAAACTAAAGCTACCAAGGACTACGGAGCCTGTTAAATATGAGCAAACGACGACAAATAAATAAAAATACAGAAGCATAGACCATCAGGCGGAAGCAAAAAGAAAACCATGAAAACAAACATGACCAGGTAGCAAGACAAACCTAGCTGACAGGGTGCAAGCCCTCCCTACCCAATGCACGCAGAACAATGATTAATGGTGTCCTCCAGCTCCCGATCAATGATTTGGACTGCCTGTTTAAAAAAACATAGTCTGAGTGTGTCTTGCAGGGAATTCCACAGCCTGGCTGCTAGGTAGCGAAACGAGTGTTTGCCGTACCTCTCTGTTCTTGGTTGAAAAATGTCAAACCAGATGGTATATCTAAAATTATATTCAACAATTTTAAATGTAACTAGAATATGTAGGTATTAGTAACCTGGTCACTGTCTATATAATACCCTGAACACTTGTAAGGCGACACTTCTAACCCCTGACCTTTAATAATGCTAGACCAGAACGTTGTAGCAAACTATGATAGGATCATATTTGATCATGACAAATAGAACACAGTGCTCTGTATGGTAGCTTTTCAATTTTCTTTGTAATAACCTATGCGCTAATAGCAGTACGAGTTATACCCTATGCGCTGATAGCAATACTAGTTATGACCTGTGCGTTGATAGCGCTATTGGTATTGGCCAATGCGTTGATAGAGATATTAGTAATATCCTTTGCGCTAATAGCAATATAAGTAATGACCTATGCGTTGAGAGTGATGTTTTTAATATCCTATGTGTTAATAGCGATATAGGTAATACCCTATGCGTTGATAGCAATACTAGTTATGACCTTTGCGTTGATAGCGATACTAGTAATACCCTATGCACTGATAGCAACATTAGTAATGACCTAAACGTTGATATCAGTAAGGTCCTATGAGTTCATAACGAAAACAGTAGTAAAGTTTTAAAACAATGTGGTGATAGTATTACTCCTGATATTACATATATAATTAATAATAGCATTGTGCTAGGATTTTTTCCTAACAAACTTAAGGATGCAAGATGTACACTAATGTTTAAAGCTGGTTACAAAGACGATCCAAACAATTACCATCCAATTTCTATTCTTTCAACTATATCAAAAATGTTTGAGCGACAAATTGCAACACAAGTGCAGTCATAATTTGACAAAAACTGATATTATACATAAACGCAGTCCGGATTTAGGAAACGCTACTCTTGTCGCATATATATTGCCCATATTTAACTACTGTTGTACTGTCTGGGGCAAAGGAACAAGTAATAATGTGAAGAAGATACATATACTACAGAAAAGAAAGAGCTATTCCAAGAATTAAAATGGCTGAGTTTTTCAGACCGATTCAAATACCACCGTGCTATCCTGAAATATAAAATAATGAATAACAAGGCCCCATCATATTGGCAGATATTGTAACGTTCTCCGACAATAAAATATACCAGTAAAGATCAATATCAAACAAGGATCTTGTCTTACAGATAACATCTCGTACTAAATACATGGAAAAATCATTCACAAATTATAGCAAAAATATATGGAATGACATTCCTTTAAATATACGTACTTCGAAAACTCTTTAAACGTTCAATATAAAGCATTATTTATTGTGTGAGTAATAAATTAATCTACATTTTCTTTAACATACTATATGTTTAATTTATATTCATGTCCTTTGAGTGTATGTCAGTGAATGTTTATGTATGAATGCATTTATTAGCATAATGTTTAATTGTCATATATGTAAATGTGTCATTCTAGTTTTAACTTTGACAGGTGATTTATTTTTAAGAATAATGCTTTTTCTTTTGTTTCATTACTTTGAAGGCCATATTGAAAATTAGAATATATGTTTTCATATGTCTAAATGTGTAACCTTCGGTAAATAAAGCTCTTATTATTATTATTATTATTATTATTATTATTATTATTATTATTATTATTATTTTACCAAAGAAAAGTTCATGGTTGCATTCTCTTTGATATATCAGACGAGCCGACAAGTGGGTCCGACTTTCATAAAATTACAATAATAATTATAATAATAATTATAAGAATGATATATTTATCTACTGAAGTCAAACATATTAAGACATGCAAAACATCAACTTATTTTCCATGTGGCCTTCAAAAATTTGAAACAATCCTGAAAAAAATGGCATTATGAAACAAAACATTACCAAACCCGACGACACTTGTCTTATAACTAACAGTGGATAAATTCCTAATCATTTAATTATGATTAATATAAACTGTTTATACAATAGTAAAATGATTTTAAAAAATCAGCATTCATTATATATCCGGCAACAAAATTACAGTAATAAGTTTGAAGTTGCAATAGAAATGTTTTATAGTTACGATTTAAAGATATGACTATTGTACAGTTTTTCATTTCGGTGGGTATCTTTTTTTCCAGGCTTCTGTAGCTAAATTGGAGTTCATGTCGTTCTGGAGAACGGATTCGTACTTTTACTTGAACATATCATCAAGTCTGACACAAATTGGTAAAAGCTGATCTTTACATTTAAAATAAGCACTCCCGTATCGCAATTATGCATATCTGTTTTCAACGTATATTCATAGCAATGAGTAGCGCATTGAAGTCTGAATATCGCGGTACAACGTTTTCGTAACACAATACATATCGGCACGGCTCTGTATTGTAATAAACAAGTATATTCAGACGATACATGATAGAAAGAGGAAGAAATAAAAAGTAATTATTGGATACTTTAGACCTTTGGTGGAGTTGTTAGGACATGGGTTTGACTGCTTCGTAGAGTTATTATACTTTAAAACCTGGTAAAACAATTTAGTTGCATTTTGTATGTATCGCTATTTTCCAAATCGTCTTGTTTTCTATATGTATGTTTGTACATAAAGAACAATTTAATTAGTATGCATGTTTGTAATTGATTGATCTCCATATAGCAATGTGTGTAGTGTAAGAACAGCCACTAGTCCGATATTGTTCGAAAGTTCATTACGTTCTCTATGATATAGGGGACGGTTGAAGAAGTGATGTCAACCTTACCACATGAACATAATGGACTATCTTCAATATTTTTGTAAAGAGGTGTTCATAAAGAGAGCTGCAGTGTGGTTTTATCCTACCGTAAATAATTTGGTATTTTTCAATTCACTGACATTATATCATAGTTTCCCGAAACCTTCTGAACATTGAAATAAAGTTGCTTTTTAAAGATACAGTTTATAAGAACACTGTACTTTGCACTTTGTTTTCTGCTAATTCGTAATTATGTATGTTCGAGAAGACACGCACACAAGGATTTCGATCAAGCATGCATTATATTGAAAGTAAAATATACACTTAATGTAGTTTGATGTTACAAGTTGTATGCACGAAGACGCCATATAGCTTGATGATAATATATAGTCAAATGAAGTGGGACATAGATGCATGTGCAAATATGCAGATTCAAAACAATAAATTTAGAACAGTAAGGTGACCTAAGGCTAAGTGTCAACATGTACTACAAATCTACAGTTGAGGTATTCTCCGGTCTTTTTAAAGTGAACTGTCTAGCAAAAATGAAATTCGTTCCTGTATAAAATATATAGGTCTGACATTTTCTTTTATTGTAAGTATAATGGTATTGGCACAAGCTTATGCAAATTGCCGGCTTCAGTTGCTAATCTATGTAATGAGACTCTTGATTTAGATAGTGCTGTATTAAACTTATCTATATCACGTAATTGTAAATAGGGTTGAAATTGAAAACTTGAATAGAAAGTATTTTTTTATCTCTTTGTTAGTCATTTATATCAGACATCCATTTTTTTTATAAATACATCAATTAATCTAGTGCTTATTATATTTTAATAAAAATGTATCACCATTGCATAATCAATAGGCATACGTCATTATATCCAAGGGACTGCAACAATTGTTTTCCAAATGTGTCCAAGAAATTTAGTAATTTGACCTTTATTCCAACGATCTTCACATCAGATCATAAACACATTTAACATAACTATGAAACAATCCCCATAAAACTTTTTATGTAAGCAATAATGTCCTACCAAGTCCACCATATATACAGTTTTTTTGTTTTTATATTTTTACACCAATAAATTTTTCTACAGAAAATTAAGCGTATTTCCAAAACAATAGACTCACTTAGTCTCCTCACTTCCGACACATAATGTAAGATAGGTACAATACTTCTATAAGACTGTTACTACTGACTTTTAACTGACATACAGGCATAGTTAACAACAGTTGATTTCAGTTTATACTTATTGTTCATAACGTTAAAGAACAGCAGTAACAAATAAAAAAGATTACAATTCTTCAACTGAACTTGCATATGTCCCTTTTAAAACATAAACCTTGTCTTGGTAGAATTAAAACTCAATTTTCATCTACACCAATACTCTTCTAACAGTATTAAAACTCTTGTTTATTTTTCCTTTGACTCACAAAAACTGACAGAATCTATACCATTATACACGTGTATCATAAAATATTTTTCGATAATATTCAAGTACCTTAAGGAAAATGGGGAACATGATTATGGGTGGTTTGTGCGCGCCGGGGGGGGGGTCAAACTTTGTTGGCGTGTTTTACACTATTGTACATGGTTTGACAATAGGGGGGGGGGGGGGGGGTCAGGGTTTTTTTCGGGCCCGGGGGTTTTGTGGACTTTATCTGACGGGTTTATAAGCATAACAGATTGTATCTTACGTGATGATCGAACGTCGTAGTAGAATCCCTAAAACTACATACATTCTCTTGTTATTATTCAATACTTTATTGATGACACCATGTAACAAAACAATAGCATCGATAGTTCCCTCATTTTGTCTGAAGGTACTACACGATTCTTACTAAACATTAAAACGTAAACACCAGCCACAATGCACATGCCTAAAAGCATGTTTATTTAAATCATTGACACAACAATCCTTAAAACCTACAATATATAAAACAGTGTAAATATATTACCAAGTGTATACTAATCTTTACCTAAATTGATTGTGTCACCAACTGTACTCTTATACAAAGACCAAAAGTTCGTTAAAACAGATTCCCCTATGTTTGAAGTGCCTTTGTATGGGATAATAATTATATACTTTTTTCATGTGGTTAGTTTCAATTTTCAGACCTGATTAAATCAGTCGACTACCTTTCAGTACACAAGTTTCAATTTCCTGTCGTTCTTTCATTTCAAATATTCAATTTAAATGTCACGGTGTTTCGTTTAAATTTTACTATAAATAATTCACCATAAGTGGTTTTCTTTCACGCTAGTTTGAACGCCAGTCATCAATCCTCTTTATGACTCGACCTTAAAATATTTATATTGATTCGTCTGTGTAACTGGCATCAATTCACGCTAGCTTAAAGTCTAAGCAAACCTATTTCGCATAGCACAAAAATACTGTTAAAAATCATAACATTTATATCTTATACAAATACATATTTATTTTTAATTTCACTGTTTGTGACATAAAACCACCAAGTATGGTCATTAAGCTTGATTTAGTTGTTTACATTGCCATCATTCCACATATTAAAATATGTTTCACTCAACTGCATTCCCTTTAAGGGCCGCTTAACTAAGTAGAGTATAGCACACTATTTTGTTTGCAAGGATGTACGGCACTTACTTCCTAAGTCGAGCTACAGTACATGTATAGGGCTATAGAGTTGTAAAATGTTAATATTCTCTAAAGGACTATCAACATGTAATTCGGGCATATTCGTTTTTTTTAAATAACCTTTTTAATCAAAATAGAGGACGCACTCTATACTGAAAATTATAATCAGCTTATAAAGAACTTACTTAACAAAAAAAAACGCTCATGTAGAAGACGTGACGGCATGTATTGCTATATTCTTCTACGTATTTCGAATGTTCTTCCGAATATCACAGAATCGCAAAGAAAGTATGACAAGAAAAGAGACCAGTAGCACATACATTAATCAAAGTCACGCATAAGCTCATTGGCCAATTGCTTTTAAACAGCAGGGGAAAATGTTAATTTGATACGAAACGTTTTTTGTTCTCCTTGATGCCATACATGTAACATCTCTCTAATTTCAAACCTTTTCTTTGATTTAATCATAATAAATCTATTTCTGGTAAATCTTTAAGTCAATACAGGAATTAATACATGCGTGATTCACATAAATCGCTTTCGGGTACGATTAAGACTATTTCGTACTAGTTTCAATCGAAGTTTTTACATAAATGTAACAAACATAAACAGTGTTAAAGTCTGAACTCGTGTACTTGCACATTAAAAATATAACATTTTACACCATAACTACCATGGTGAATTTGTGCGATACTTTTATCCGAAATTGCAATGCTTAGATTGGATGTATGAAGATAACAAAATACAATGTCACGAGGTTGAACACCACATTAATGTTATTGTTATGCTTTGTTCTTAAAAGTTCTGTCCATGTCTCTTTATATATATCTGTTGTATTTGTCAGTAATGTAATATTACAGGCCATACATCCTTTACCAGACCATACATCCATAAATCCCACTCATTTAATTTTTCTTCATCCCATTAACATTCATCTCATTTCATTACCTAACGACTAATTTTGCATGACGGGCCTCTTTCAGATTTTACATTCCCGGGTTTTCACCGCGCATGCGCACTTGGAATACAGTCGTAGGCTTACGCCTGACTTTTCTTCTTTCCACCAAAATTTTTATTTCCTTTGTAATTGTGCCTTTGCAGGCCTGGTAAACACAGCCCCATCACAGAACAGAAAGTAAACCTACGACATTGGTGGCCAGTGTGTGGTGTGGAGGGGCGGGGAGGGGGTATGTCACAGTTCGAAAGGCCCCGGGTTCGAGCCCCGGTCTGGCTGCACATTTTCTCACCCTGTGACATTTGGCGCCCAACGTGGCTGTGACTGGATATATCTTCGAGATCATGTTTACCTTGTTCTCTTAACCCGTATAGTGGGGATATGTCACAGTTCGGACTCAGTTCACAATTGGGAGAATATGTGAAGGCGGGGGGGGCCCGGTTGCTCAGTGGTAGAGCATTCGCCCTGTAAGCGAAAGGTCCCGGTTCGAGCCCCGGTCTGGCTGCACATTTTTCTCACCCTGTGACATTTGGCGCCCAACATGGGACTGTGACTGGATATATACTTCGAGATCATGTTTACCTTGTTCTCTTAACCCGTATGGTAGGCGAGTATGTCACAGTTCGGACTCAGTACACAATTGGGGAGAATATGTGTAAGCGGCCCGGTAGCTCAGTCGGTAGAGCATTCGCCCTGTAAGCGAGGGGTCCCGGGTTCGAGCCCCGGTCTGGCTGCACATTTTTCTCACACTGTGACACAACAAAATGTACAATTTTCTCCGAAAGACACACGTATCTATGAATTAACAAATAAAAACAAAACACACATTCAAATCAACATTGAATATATTTTATTGATTAAAACTTTAAGAAAGGACACGCTATTTGTCTATTTGTTTTCTGGTGAATCGCAGATATTGTGTGTAGTAAATCCCTAAAACATGTATCGTATTAGTGTGGTTGAAAATATTTGCAAGTTTTAATAGGCAATAGTCAGCTATTTTTCTTTCTTCAAATATGAAAAATACTAGAAGCATGTGCAAAGTGTATTAATTTTGAATTTATCAATACTAAATTTAATTTATGGAACATTTTCTTGACATGCGTCTGTATAAGTACGTGTTCGTGATACACTTAAATGTCTTATAATTGTATATGTTATATTTGGTATGATTGTGACGTAGTCGCCCTTAAATGATAAAGTTTATTAAGCTACATGAAGTCCATATAAGTTTACACTTCGCTGCATGTAGTAAGCGATAAGTAAGTAAGAGTAAGTTCTCCACTTACTACCATAGCATGTCATTATGCAGAGTCTAAAATAATGTATGACACATGTTCTTCAGATTCTTTTTTATCATACATTATTTAAGATTGTGCATTATACTAAATAGCTTAAATATAATATTTTTACTAAGTATTATACCAAAAGTCCAACGAATGACTTCACTTATATATTTAGGCTTCGTTTACATACAACAAGTTTCTTGTACAAGACATTAAAGATAAAAACAATAAAATCAAACAGGGAATGCCACGTACCATGTGAAAACACAGCACTAAAACGTGCCCCCCCCCCCCCCCCCCCCCCCCCCCACCCCCCCCCCCCCAGGGGGAGTATTGGACTTAAACAGATTCTGGGAATTTGTCATATTATGCAGATCGAGTTTCTATAAGAAAATATGAAATTAATGGATTATGTTTAAAAAAAGCATTAAAAGTTCTTTCGAGGAAAATCTTCAATGAATGACCAATACATATTAAAATGGCAAATTTCATCTTCAAAACCTCTTTTGTTCAGTGGATAGTGCTTTGCACTTGTATCATATAAATGTTCCCTTTTTTGGTATAAATTGATCAGTGGTCAACTTGGTCCTTTGACCAAGCCATTTTTACAAAATAAAAAAAGGGGGGGGGGGGGGGGGGGGAATGTTTTTTACTTAATTTTTTTTTCCACAACTTTTTTTTTTCATTAAACACTTCTTATCAATAATGTTGACAGTCAAGAAATGGGGATGGGAAAAATAGAACAGGCTCTATTCGCATAGGCAAGAAAATTATCGCAATTAATATTATGTCTAAATTTGCAAAATTTTGACAAAGTTGCTCAAAGTGGGGTGTTTACATAAGAAAAATTCTTGTACAAGACATAAATAGTACTTATCTTAATGTCTTGTACAAGAAACTTGGAAGGTGTAAACCTCCACTAAGAGAAAACTTGTGTATTGTTTAAAACAATATTATCATATTATTCAGATTATCGAGTTCTGAAAGTTGTAATAAACTAAAATGCTGACTGGAATGTCGTTAAACGGGCAAAACAAAGTAAAAAGCCCCGTTTTCTCATACGTTTATCAATTGAATGTACTGTAGAAAAAGAGGATCATTCGCTGAAATAATGTTACAGTGCCCAGGGGCGTAGCTAGACCTATTTGTAATGAACGCACACATTTTGCTGGGGGCCAGGGGCTGCTAGGACCCCAGGTGGGTGGGGGGGGGGGGGGGGCCTCCGGAAGCCCTGTGGTTTTAGCAATTACTGAACGATTCAGATGCGTTTCCAAATAACCTATGTATCAATTGTTTCAACTTTGAAACGTTCTCTCACCCAGATCGTGTGATGTGAAGTCTGTTTTAATTTCGAAAACATGGCCCTTATACAAACTCTTTAGAAGCCCGCCCCTCCTACCTGTAACTGTAAGTGGGACCATTCTTCGTTTTATGAATTGTTATCAATCATAAGGGATATAAACATGTAGAAACAGTTAAAAGCTTTCACGGCGTTTATTTGAATAATTTTAAATCATATTCTAAGCATATTAAAAAAACAACAAAATACTAGTTTGCAGCAACCTCGTGAGAAGTTCAGAACAAGCGTGTGCATGCTCGCTGCTACTTATCGAGATTGCAGTCCAAAAATAGTCCTCAAATATTATGCTTGCGGATGTGCGCGAAGAAATTGAACTTGCGAATATTTCATGTTTCACAAGCTTCACAAAAGCATCCCGCAATCTAAGTGTCATTTAAGTTTGCGATAACCTAGCCGTACGCAATTTTAAAATTGTTTAAGAACGCAGCATGAGCTTAACTGGCACTGACAAATCTCTCAGCATGTAAATATTATGCATGCATCAACTTGTTTACATATTTTTTTAAGGAATTTTTTTAGGAATATTAGAAAGTTTTTTGGAAATAGTAAATGGCTTCATGTCTTTTCTGACACAAGTCACTGGCTTTATTGTTCAATTTCTTTCTTTTGCATGGAACAATAACAATATTTGACTACAATAAAAAATTTTGTCAGGTTTATTTGTCACAAGTTTTCATGACTTTTTTCACACATGGTTTATTGTCAAGCAACTAGGAATTGTGATGAAATCAAATATAGTTTTGCACCCTACATTTTTACAAATCACTAATTAGTTTATCGTATTGCAAAATCATGATTTGGTCATGAACTAGTTATGAAATGCGACAAAGAAATAATTTTGGCGCTAAAACCTTTCAGTTGGCGAATTTTAGTGGCGCCAACAAATTAATCTCGGCAATTTCGCCGTGTCAATAAAAAAACGATCGTCGTCTGATGGCTAGTATACGAAAGAAGGCGAAGCTTATTATACGCCACCTGATAATGAGCTCGTGGCCGTCTCGGTCCTTATCAAAGGTGTTAATTGATAAACATGCAACACAAAAAAATATGATAGACTTCAGCGAATTTATAATACGTGGTTCGTTACACGGATTTAGTAAGCGATGCTTGGTTGACACGTCTCTGTGCATTATAGTTCCGTTTTTCCGATAATCATGTGTCATTGCAGACTTATAATTTCGACTATTTTTGTCAGTATATAAATTATTGACTTGCGTATTACAATTTCAATTTTCAAATTGTTCTGTGTATGATTTTTTCCTCTACATGAATATATCTTTGGTAATATTCGGTGCCTTCTAAACATTTAGTATTTGTTACAACGCGTTGCAGTTGGTTTTTCCCGTACGCTGGTTTAGAAATCAATACAGTTACAATATTACGTCACACACAGGCGAATAGAGCATACGTGTATATCGTTTGACTCCTCCCCATCCGTTCATTCAATGAAAAGGCCAAATAGAGGCGTATGAGTTCAGTCTTTATTTGATTCTGACATCACGCTCCACCTAAACAGCATTCAAGGTCTGCACTGATTTGATCAGAAAAAAGTGAAAAAAATAAATAAAAGTTCATGACATAATCAGTATCGGATATAGTAGATATTAAGTACCAATGAAGGAGCCAGGTGTACACTAATTGATGGAACTGTCCCAAACATTATGTAGATATTAGTAATTCATACACAAGTTCTCATATATGTACAATTTACCCGAGCTCCCGAGTTTTGACCCGTAAAAATATCGAAATACACTTATTTGACCGGCAATAAAAACGTCCTACGTATCATATTTGACCCGTAGGAATTTTCAGTCATTCGTCGATTGTTTAACGTACGTGTCAATCAACTTGTTCAGTCCAAACATTGAGGCCGCATCAACTATTGACGCGACAGAAAATGAGAAACGGAGGCGGATCTTGCATTTTAATCTAAGCGCTTTCAGCCAATCATCGACGACCACACACGTGGCCATTTTCTCGGCTTTGATAAAGACTGTAATCAACGGATGGTGGGATTCAATTTACAAACAATAAACACATGTTCGGCATTGATATATGTTGAAAGGGTGTTTTGTCAACACGCGACTGTTAAGGTAGCATATTAATGATGCAATCAAAAGAATGTGCGCATCGCTAATTAGATAATAGTGGATGTTTGTGCGTCGGCCAAGATGAGTTATTTGACATTATATCAAATACATATCTTTATTACTTTCCTTTTCAAATCAAAACTTGAGTGTGTGAGCCGTCGTGAGTTTAAATTAGTTGTTAGATGAAATAATAAGAGGGTTATGATAATAAGAACATTAGAAGGTTGTGGTGTTTTCATCATTGACTTACTGTACGTGTTGAAAGTTTACCTTGCAAATTATTATAGTATAATTTTCGCTCTAAATCATAGGGGACATTCTCATGTTCCTTCCAAGAGCCTCGATTTTCAATCCCGCATAAAAAAACTTTCTGATAAAATACAAAAATAATCTTCCTTAATTTGTGTCTAAAAACCTTTCAGTGTATGTCAGTGTGTATGTGTGTCGGTTTATCTGTGTGTCTTAGTATCTGTTTTTGAGTATGTCAGTTTTTCTCTGTGTGTGCTTCGTGCCTTCCTACCTGTCTGCGTGCCTGCCTTCCTGCCTACCTTGTCTTTGTGATTGTATGTGTGTCTGTGCGTCTGTGCGTCTGTGCGTCTATGTGTATGTGTGTTAATGTGTATGTTTGTCTGCCAATCTACCCACCTGCCTTTATGTTCGTCCGTCCGTCTGTCTGCCGCGTGTATCTGACCTTGTGTATGTATGTCTGTTTATAAAAGACATGGACAGGACTTCAAAGATAGAGCATACAAGTAAAGTTTCATCAATCTTAAAATCGTTATGAGGACGTAGTTCTATAATGTTGAATAGAGCTTTGAGTATACAGAAACAGCTAAATATGAACATTCAGCATATGATGATATGAAACTATTTTTCTTCATTAAGTTTTTTCATGTTTGTGAACATTTTATTAACTGGTTAAAATAGGTTATTACTTGGCAGACAATACAATATACTGATGTACACATATTATGTGTTTTATATGTACTGTGATTTATTCTACTGGTAGAACATATACTAATATGAAGTTAGGCACTGCCTAACAAGCGGGAAAGCCCTGAAATACGTCAAATTGTAATAGAGTGGAAGAAGTTGTTACATTTTTATTTGACAATTTAAATGTACTGTATATAGGCGTTTGCATTTATAGAGTTTTATCATTGATAATCCATACAATTGGCATGTAGAGAATCAGGAGAGTTTCTTAGTTTTGCTAATTCAATGTTAAAGCGAGCAAAATAGTTTGTGTGCGCGCTTTCTTCTACAAAGGCTTGACAACAACGTCTATCAGAACAAATAAACTGAACAAATAAACTGATCAAAGCGGAGAGCCGAGTATATTAAGGCAATCCCGAGGCTCTCTAGAATTTGGATGCTTTCTGTGTATCCTGCACTATTCAACGAAGCCTAAAATAAACGTCTTTTGGGGACCTTTGTCGTATATATTTAGAACAGAATATCGTTGTAAAGATCTCATCCAAAAGACTATCAATTATGATAGTGGAGGAGCCAGGAGCCGTACGGAAGATCCATATTTTGCCAGTCTAGAAAGTTACAACCAGACAACAGATCCGAAATAACTTAAAAAATATATATAGTCGGGCTTTTAAACAAGATTTTCCAACCCCATGACACTATGACATCTTGAGCATTTTAACGAGACAGCTCATGAATTAAGGTATCCAGTTGGTATGTAAGACCACTGGCATAATTGTAGTATTTCAATCACAGGTGAAATAGACCAATCCCTGCATGTATTCTATTGATTTTTTTACCATCCTACAGTTTCATTGCTCATAAACTCTAACATTTCAGTTGTCTCCATTTATGGAAAATCCCATCTGATAGGATTTTCTGCTTACGTGAAAACATTATCATTAAAATTTGATCGGTATTTCAAAACAACTGGGAATGTAAATTTAATTCTAAATAACAGTCTGAATAATTCAAATGAACTTTTTGAACGATGGAACTTCTTTAATCTTAAAGATTGACAACCAGAAGATATGGGACCGAAATGTTGCATAATAATATGCATGTGCAATTGTGCACACAACACATAGATCTATGTAATAATTTTCTAAATCTAATATTCAACTTGAAGGAAAAAAATAGCGAAAACACTTAAATATATTACTTCAGTTCAGCTCACATGCAGGTACTTTCAAGACACATATACTTGTTTGACTTCTATATGCCTATTACATAATAAAATAGCATATCGATGTCAAGAAAGCATATTTGTCAGGTTCCTGTGGCTCAGTTAAATAAAGATCTACTGAGTTATTATTTTAAACATTGATCCTTGCATACATGTAAATGTTGCTTCAAACAATTGTATCTACTGTGCATGATTTAAAAATCAGCCAGACTGACAGAGGAACTGCTGTGTTGGAGAATAACCAATGCATAATACATGTACAGTTATTAATGCAAATTGTTCGTGTTAATGTTTCGAATCGTAATCGGGACGAATCGTCAGACATTTGTGACGTCACAACAAAAATAAATGTAACGGAAGTCAGTGATGAGTTCTTGAAGTAACTATAATTTGAACTTGCATGAATTTGCGGTAATTCTTTAGAATTTATGTTTTATGAATACATTTATTGTTTTTTCGAACTAAATATTTGCAAACGATAACACTCTTGTGGACTTTTAATCGTTAATTATTTAAGACCATTCCGTTGCATAACGCACATTCACCGCGTTGTTATTTTTGCCCACAATGCATCGGTATAATGGCGCTCCCCAGCATCAACATCCGGAAGTAAGACACTTTTCAGAAGTTGATGGTATATGTAGAAAAATGTTGGAAAAATAGGATGTTTTAACTTGTTACTTACTGACATGCTTTATACATGTTAAACGCATTACCTATAGGGCGGAAACGCCACGTCGGCTTTGCCGACGTGGCGTTCCCGCTATCAATCAGTGAATAAGTGTTGATTTCGGTGTTAGAAGATCACGTTATAATTTCACCGAGTGGGCACCAAAAGTGATATTTTCACGAGTGAAATTAACGTGATATTACACCGATGCCAACAATTTTTCTGTTGATGTTATGGTTAAAACTCTATTTTTATTGAGTTTGATTCTATAAAGTCTCGAAAATCGCCGCGAGAAACGTCATCAGAAAACAAAGCGCAAATGACATCATTTAAACGACGTCATCGTCGCATGGTCTTCAGCATTAATTACGCTCGGTATACTTTTTGACGTAAATCCGGGTTAAAGATTGCAAAAACAGTGTAAAATGAAAACAGTAATCAAAACTGTGGATTATCACTTTTATTTCACTGAGAAAACTCTATAATTCACTGGAAAACATAAAAAATAGGATAATTGTTGGTTTCAGTGCAATATCACATTATAATTTCACAGAGTGGGCACCACAAGTGATATTTTCACGAGTGGCGCGGACACGAGTAAAAATAACTACTTTTGGTGTTCACGATTGAAATTATCGTGATATTACATCGATACAAACAAATTCCTGTGTACGTTATGTCTCAAACTCTACTTTAGTTTATTTCAATAGAATGTTTAAAAACGCGAGTAACGTCATCAGAAAGCATTAATAACATGACGTCATTTTAACGACGTCATCGTCGTATGGTTTTCGGTATTCATAACGCTCGGTATACTTTTTGTCGTAAATCTTAGTAATAGATTTTGATAATTTTCACTGAGTGGACGGTGAGTTTATCGGGAAATAATCCACCGTTATATTTCGATAAGCAACCGAAAAACATAAAATATATATGAATAATAATAAATCCTTTTTGTTACTCAGATTGTCTCTGATAGAAAAGCGAATTATGTAGAATCGGGCTCTACGTTGATTGTGGTATAGTAGAGCTGATTTCATAGACAAAATGTAGATTTCATTTTTACCAAATTCTGACGAACCAAAAACGTGATATTTGTGAAGTTGATAAACTATCTTTGACACAAAATAGTTTTCTCTATAAATAAACTCAAACATACACAGGGGAGTATTTTGTTTTACAAAAACCATGGATCATATGGAACTTTTTTTTTTAATAATCAACGTATCGATACATTTTTCACATTAAACAAAAAAGGATAAAATAGGTTTAACCGTCATAACTTTTAAACGGATTTATATTACGCTAATGCATTTATCAAAAAAGTTGGTAAATCTTTTTTTCCTAAATGGTGATAGAAATTTCAAAAATATCAATTAAGTATTTCACCTACCCATTTGGGTTTAAAATCTACCGCCCCGTTTTCCCTATGTAATGCTTATGGGGGGCTAAAATTGCTTCATTTTTTTCAGTGATTTGTTGAAACATTTCGTCTTATATAGAGAAAACCATTTAAAGGATCGCTTATGCATTTGTTTTTTTTTGTTTTGTTTTTTTTTTTAATTTTCGGGCCCCAAACGTTGCATCGGCAAGTGAAATATATCAGGAATAAAATGGTGCAACAATTTTATTACATAGTTTCCGATTTCACCTACCCATGTAATGATTTATAAACGGTTAACATGTAAAGTCTGACGGATCGGGCGTCCCCGTGGTTTTCACGGAAATTATCGAATATCATACGGCAATCATATTAAAGCTAGGCTGTTAAATATTGATTGACTTACCCCATCTCATGACATCAGCCGGACCACTTTTCAATAGTCGACGACGGCCCTGACTTAGGGAACGTCAATATAAATATTTAAATTGTTTGTTTCAAAATAATGAAATAAATATGGTAGAAGTGCCACCTTTTTTCTGCTTATTGTGTATTTTGGTGTTTTTGTTCAATTGTCACTGTTAAATGTATATATTAAACTGGCTTCTTTAGAGGTGTATTTGTATTTTGACATCTTAAAGGTATAAAGGTGGGACGTGTCACTTGTACATGTTTTTTTAAGTTTGGCTGCTATCAAATGTACCCTCCACTTGTCAAAAAGGTGTGAATATTTTTGTTAATTGCACAAAGTGTGACACGATAGTCCCATACCTTTTCTGGTTACTAAAGTCGTGATACGTTTCTATACTTTTTTTCTTACGCAAGACCTCACTGGAAAAAAAATAACATTTTTCAATTTGACACAATTCCCTTTTGCCTTTTCATTCTAAAATATATATGGAATCTATATTATCATCATCAATGTACAATGTACATGTAGTCAATTTTATTACGCCATAAATTGGTTTAATCCGGATGTTGATTGTTTGAATTAAACCCCCATAAAACTTACCCACGATATTAATGTAATTCACATTCTGCCTTTATATCTTATTGAGTACTGGTTAGGGTGACTAGTGATCTGTATTGATTTCTTGAAAATACAAGCAAATAAAATATACACTAATGCCTTGTATGCCTTCAAGCGTACAGTCATAAATGAAGTACATTTCGTATGTTGAATAAAGACATTCAGAAACTGGATTTTTGCAATATTTGGTGATATATTGACGTATAATTGAATAATATAACGGCATTCATTTTTCCAGTTTAACCCTGGTTTTAATTCAACAGAAGGGCATATATATATATATATATATATATATATATATATATATATATATATATATATATATAAAATATATATAAAATATAAACCGCTTCAGTACAAAGAAGTTTGAAAAAATAAAATTCATAAGCATGGGTGACGAAAGAAGATAAGAAAGAAGGACATTATTCATGTGCCTAGATGTGTATAACAACAACGGATGATGTTTTATTTCTAAACAATATAAGTTTTCGTGAAGAATAAATGTAATATATTTAAATATGCGTGAATTGGAATTTTTCTTTTTAATGTTTAACATTATAATTTTTAGCCAATTATCTAAAGCTGATATTCGCCGTGTGCCAGATATTATTGTGCAGTATGGTGTACCACGTACTGCAACAGCTTTGCAATTTCGTATTTTGTGTGTCATGATGGCTGTTCTACATGAAGACGAAATGAATTCCGTTGAATGCAATTTCAACACACCTAAATTGCACAAATATGCTGTCATTAAAACTCATAACATCACAGAAAGTCTCATCCGTTCTTTACCTTCTAGTACTTGGATTTTTATGACATCAAGTGAAGAATTATCAGTGCGTTACAGAAGTAACTTGACACTAAATATGATCCGGCGCTATAACCTGTCTGTCCCGTTCATTGCTAGAACGGAAATGGTTTCTAAACGTGGGCATTTTATAGCTTACGAGTACCAGACAATTTTTGGAATTACAGATGAAAACATGAAACATATCATAGACTACATGCAATATTGGGAAATACTACGGCGTTGTTGCGGAAATCAAATGTCGTCTGATTGGATGAATCATTTTTCACCAAACGACAACTATAGACTGCACCACGGTATGCATAGTGTAACATACCCTGCTTGCGAAATGTATATCATATCTAATGTTGAAAAACAATTAATGAATACATACATATACAAGCGATTTGCAAAAAGTAATTCACTTAAACATGCAATTGGTGGCTCATACGACGGGAACTATTGTGAGAGATGCAACGCAAACATTGCCAAAAAACGGTTACAATTTAATGACGACTGCCACTAAAATGATACTTTAAAGACTAGCACTGGAGAAGATAAACTGAACATCACTATTATGAATTGTGTTGAGCACTTTATAATTATTTTTCATCAAACACGATAAATGTCCACGCTTTACATAGTATACATGCACAATTATTTTTTCAGGACTAGCAATTATATGTTTACACTTTATCTTGATTGAGTACAATAATCTCCGTTACCAAAAATCATTAAAAACGGATAATATGTCATTCCCGCAGGTTATTAGACCAATTGGCATAAGCCTTTTTTCTGTTTAGAAAAGATGGCGTTACATTTTTACAAAACAAATATCCATGAGTTGTGTGTTGACCCACATATTATTGAGTCAAACACACATATCTAGAAACAATGTATTATTGTGAAATTTTGTTTTGTTTGAAACCGTTATAATAGGTCAGAAAAAAAAAACAAGACATTTTACTATCACTTAGAATTAGCGCGTTTTTTGTCTTCACTGGTATTGATGTGTTACTTGGTAAGCCTATTATATCCCTGTAATACACGTGGTCTCTATAGACACATTACAGTTATGGTCAATGCTGCAGCAAAGCACCCAGAAAGTTATATAAAATCATACGTATACTCTTCAATGCTAAAATTAAAAGTTTGAAGAAACCTGGTGAAGCATATCATGTATCTACAAATACATATCTTTATCTTTATGTCATACATGTTAATAGATTATTACTTAACATACAATGGTTTGAAATGTTGAATCTTCATTTATGTAAGCGTTTAAGTTGTCAGTAACTGTGTTGTCAAAGTATATTACGCTGTAAAACATTTAGCGCCACAAATTACGTATTACATTGGTAACAACTGTCCTCATTTTTTTATTAATAGAAATCATGACATTATACATTTTGTAGTTATTTCAAACCAACTTTCTACAAACAAATAATACAGTAATGATACAACTGCTACGATTTTATTCATTCTAAATCATTATTATTCAAATACGAATATGAAATAAAGGAATTAGCATACGGCATTGATATTTTGATAGACAATTATTTTATACTATTGTGTTTTTAAAGTACCATTGTCAATCCTAACTGTAAAACGGTGCTGCTTTGTTTCAAAATATACTGTCCTTCAGCATAACTTTGCAGATGGATTACCTTTTAACATTACGAACAGTTATCATTTATATGTTGTGGAAATGTCATGTTATGGGATTTTGTATGTTAAAAGTGGGAATTACTGTAATAATATTATTTATTTTGATTATTGTCAACAGAAATTTATGTTGTTTTTATTGTTTTATTCAAAAATACTATAATTATGTATTAAAAATATTTGGGTGAATACTATTCATATTCACCATGTTTTTGGGGCAGTTTAATGCTTTTTGCTGCTTTAAGCTGTTATTTTTTTTTTTTTTTCTTATTTTGATCAGTATCAATATATTATTATTTTGTTTTTGCCTTTCTATTCCAAACTACTATAGCTGTGAATTAAACAAACGCGGATGCAATTAATTTTGGGTATTTTCATTCATGTTGTAGGCAAAAAGTTTTGTAATTTTATTTCTTCATTTTGATCATTGCCAACATATATTAATGTTATTTCTAGTTTTATTTAAAACTATAATATCTATGACTTAAACACAGTTTTGGCGAATTGTGTCCATATTTACCAATATTTCGGAGTCATTTTCATGTTTTTGATGTTTTTAGTCTATAATAAGGAATAAAAATAGATATTGTCCAAATACAAATGAATCGGATATACATTACCGTGTTCTGATTATGGTGACTTTTCTGATTTTAACACTGGAACTCGGGACAGCAACAGCAAATGCAACTTTAGACTCTGCGTCAGTAGATTCTCACTTTCCAGTAAATGTAGGCAGTTATATACATGATGAAACATTATTGTTACAACCAATTATATATAAAGCATTTTTTCGAAGAATACTAGTACTTTCGAAGGATATAGAATCAAATCTGGGGCCTTTGACTGATAAGGAAGAAATTCTGAATGCAATTAATCAAAATGGCGAAAAGTTAAATACAGAAATGCAAAATGTAAGAGCCGATGTTTCAAAAATAAAATCTGACATTGAAGTTGTGAAAGATATCTGTTTCAAAATGGAACAACGAGTTGATAAGTTAGACGAAATGCAGAAGGTTTTAGTCAGCAAAATTAATCATGTGGAAATAGATTTGGAGAATTTACATGACGAAAGGGATATGCTACAATTGGATGTCGACCATCTACATGACACATTTGAAGCTAAACTGGACAACCTAAATGTAATTGAGGATGTTGTTGATAAGTTGGAAAAACAGAGTCTCAAAAAAAACGTAAGAATCTTTGGCATAAATGAAAAAGAAAATGAAACAGAAAATTCCTTGAAAAGTGAAATTTTAGAAAATGTGTTAGAAATTGCTTGTCCTAATGATGTTTGGGGCACCAATTGCATATTAGAAACTTACAGAATTGGAAATAAGCAGGTATAAACAAACAGGATACTTATTGTGAAATTTACAAATCCAAAATATAAATACAAACTATTCACGGGCCGTGATAAATTACGTACAAATGGCATTAGAATATCAGAGGAACTTACTACACGACAAAGATTCTCATTAGCTGAACTGAGAAATCAGGGAAAAACTGGTTATTTTTATAAAGGTAAAATGCATATTAGACCTGCGAATAAGTCAGCGAATTCACGTACGTTTGTTAACGTTAAACGGAACGTTACCAGTGGTATGTTAGGTGGAGAAAGAAATCAAACAATGCAAATAGACATTGACTAGGGGTCCGGCCAAAGCCCAAACAAAAGTTCATTAAAAATAGGATTTTGGAATATTGAAGGTATCTTAACGAAAACAAAATTTGATGATTTTATTTCATTCATTGGTTCTTACGGAATTTTTGGATTAGCAAAAACATGGGAATTAAGCAATGAGATGACGAGCGATATTCTGAATTCACACTATTGTTATTTTTACCAGCAGTTAAAAACAGCAGGTTTGGTAGAGCTATGGGTGGAATGTCTGTATACGTTAAGAAAGAATTTCAAAGTTTTATATCATGTATTGCTATTGAACAAGGTATAGATATACTTCTTAGACTAAAAAGTCATTTACTAAGTTAACAAAAGACACACTTATATTATTTGTATATCTACCTCCCATGGACTCACCATTTTATGTAAACAAAACATTCAAACGTATACATTTATTAGATAATGTATTAAGTTCTATTTATGCAAATCACATAGAGTGTAATTTTGTACTGATGGGAGACCTGAATGCCAGAACCGGCTTATTTCTACGACGGAGCCCAACTCAAGAGATAGTGAAAGTTTTGACGTCCTGTACGTGAATTGCGTAAATCTTGTGACAAAACAGTAAATGCACAAGGAAATTACTATTAGAACTTGTAAAGTTTACTCACTAACATTATGAATGGACGTTAGGTCAAGAACAAAGTAGGTCATTTTACTTACACATCTACTTTGGGTGTAGCGTTATCGATTCTTGGTATGTTCGGAAGATGTGTGACCATATCACTGACTTTAAAAGAGATGAAAGGGGGTGAATCGAAACATTTTCCTTTACATGTCTCGCTGAATTTTTCATACAATATAACGGAGAGTCCCGGAAATATTACTTTATTTAAAGAGATCAAATATCATATCTCAAGTAAAGATAAGGCTACTTTCCAAAACAGAAGTAGTAAAAGATTTACATTAGAAGTAATAAACAGGATATGTTTGGCAATAGACAAAAATCGATCTGATATTAACGATGTTGTTGCAAATTTTGTTGCCTGTTTGAAGGATGTTGGTAATTGTTTTCAAAGTAAAGTGAATACGTAAATACAAATGCGCCAAAATGGTTTGATTTAGAATGCAGAACGCTAAAACGTTTGAAATATAAATTATTAAGACAATATAGACGTTGTAGATCTGAAGAAAATTTACAGTTATATTTAACAAAAAGAAATGAGTTTAAGAATATGTGTAATTTAAAAGCTCATAGTTACAATAAAAAACATTAGATGATCTCACCTCTAAAGTAAATGATTCTAAGTCGTTTTGGTCCAAATTAAAGCGTATGACAAACCGTAAGAAACAAGCGGCCAATAATATATCTACCAATGAGTGGTTGCAGCATTTCGAGCGTTTATTGAATCCATATACAGTTGACGAAAATGATAATATTAATTATGACCTATTTGATGAAGAAATAGAGGATGATGTTGAGCTATATATTTTCAATCCAGATATTACTGAAGAGGAGGTTAGAATGTCGATAAAACATTTAAAACTCGGTAAGAAACCAGGACCTGATAATATTATACCAGAATTTTTTATCTATGGTATAGAAAGTTTTATACACACTCTAGTAAAATTATTTAATCGATTATTTTCAAAAGGAGAATATCCAGAGACAAGGTGCGAATCCATTATAGTAACATTGCATAAGAAAGGTGACACTAACAACGTAGACAACTACAGAGGTATCTCTCTTCAGAATGTACTTGGGAAAATTTACTGTGGCATTTTAGTGGCCAGACTTAACTTTTTTCCCAAATGTATAATAAAATTTCAGAAAACCAAAGTGGTTTTAAGGCAGGTTATTCAACTGTTGATAATGCCTTTGTACTTAAGTCAATTATAGAAAGAACACTGAGAAAGAAACTGCATAAATTGTATGTAGCTTTAATCGATTTCCAGAAGTGTTTTGACACTGTAAATAGGCAAATACTTTAGAAAATACTAAAGGAAGGTGGGGTTAAAGGCAACCTGTTTAGATCGTTGCATGTACAATACAGTTAAGTCATGTGTACGCTGCAATGATACACGAAGTAAGTATCTAACAAGTTCGGTCGGTCTTAAACAAGGTTGTTTGGAAAGTCCAATATTATTTTCATTCTTTATAGATGAATTAGAACGTATATTAGAAGAAAATGGTGTTACAGGAATTCAGTTACATCCAGATACTGCCCAACTTATTTCATTAATGTTTGCAGATGAAATAGCTTTAATGTCAGATACAATATTTGGTCTTCAAAGGGAGTTAAATATTTCATCTAATTTTTGTGATACGTACCAACTTAAAGTGAATGAAAATAAAACAAACAATTTTGTATTCAAAAATGGTGGCAACTTAGCTAAGAATGAGAAATGGATGTACAAAAATACTCAGTTAGAGGTTGTAAATATGTTTTGCTATGTTGGTTTAACACTAACAAGGCAATTATCCATGAATATTATGGTCAAAAAACTATGTATTAAAGGTAAAAGGGTGTTAATATCATTGCTAAAGTCTTTATATAACTTTGGACAGTTAAATAAAACAGTATTTTTCAAACTGTTTGATACAAAGATATGTCCTCAATTGCTATATGGTTCCGAAATTTGGGGTCGTGATAAATTTCATGAACTCGAACGCATTCAGTACTAAGCATGTAAGCGTTTTATGTGCGGCAAACAAAATTCTTCAAACGTAGCCATACTTGGTGACTGTGGTCGATTCCCAGTGTATATCGAATCCCGTAAAAGGTGTGTTAAATACTGGTTAAAATACTCAAAATGCCAAATACTAGATTCGTTAAAAAAGTTATTTAATGATGTATAATGATTATGTTAATGGTCATATAAACTGGGTTTCATCTTTGAGACAATGTCTCCAGATACATGGTTTTGGAAATGTATGGGCAAACCAGTCTTTTAACTCAGAGCAACTGTTTTTAAAACATTGTGTACAAAGATTAAAAGATATGTTCTTACAGGACTGGCATGAAGCAGTAAATTCAAACAGAAAGCTTTCCTGTTACATACTTATTAAAAAAGAATTTACATACGAATATTATCTGGATATGTTAGATATTAAGAAATTTAGGTTTGCTTTTGTAAATTTTAGGGTAGGTTCACATGAACTAGAAATTGAGACAGGTCGGCATCGGAATATTTCAAGGCAAAACAGGTTATGTAAGGCATGTAATAAAATTGCAATTGAGGAAGAATACCATTTTTTGTTATGTTGTGAATTTTATTCGGATTTAAGAGTAGTGTATTTACCTAGAAAATATTTTATATGCCCTTCTCAAAATAAATTCTGTGTTTTAATGTCTACAAATTATGAAACATTAGTAAAATCGATTCCAACTTTTCTTTAGCTTCGACAAAAGAAAAAAAAAACAAATTTACACCACTTAGAAGTACATAATAATTATGATAAAATACTTTGTTAAAGCTGTAGCTTATATCAATATGCATTGTTTCAACATACACCGAACCGCAAAATCAACGCAACACATTTTTTTTTTGAATATGTCCGCCGTAATTATATTTTACTGACGCAAACGTATTTGAATATTATTTATACATGTAAAATATTACTATGCCACTAAAATTTATTGAAATCATCGTACCGTGACACCTGACTGGCACATTAATAAAAAAGCACGTTTTGCACGTGCGCGTTGAAATTAAATAAATTATTTCTAAAAAATCGATAATTTCTTGACCAGTTACGATTTTACAATTAAAAAACACCCCAAAATATATTTAGCTGACATAAATTGTATTTTGCAATGCCACGACTTCCGGATAATTTGCGAAATCAGGCTGTCGGGATACACGAGATACACGAGATATTGACAATGTGTGAAAATTGAACTTGTGGGTAATGAACTTTGACATTATGAAATCCGGGTTATCTGTTGTTATATTTTAATGAAATTTACACAGTATGTAGGTAAGGTACCAATGAAATGAAATAAACTCGTTATTTATCATTTGAATTGTTTATTTTCAAATTATATGTGTTTCCCCAACTGTTGCGTTTATTTTGCGGTTCGGTGTACTTAAGAGCTATACTCTATGTTATGACAAATGATCAGTTATGTACACATACTATGCTTTTGTGTAATATATATAAATGTATGTATATATTTTGCATGGGCCGGAGGCCTTATAGCGAATAAACTTTGTCATTGTCATTGTCATAGTTGGAATTACTGTATCTAATATTTTTAGTACGGTTATTGTCAATGTATTATATAAGTATCCTTCATATTTGTGTTCTTTTCAAACTACAAGTAGCGTGTATCTTGATTGATTTGGACAAACATTTATCAGTTTGACCAATATTTTTGGGGGAATTGTTTTGTTTTTTAATGTTAAAGGTGGTCAATTACTTTTTAGCAACATTTTATGACAATTTTTACTTTTTTGTATATTCTGTTAGAGATTTATTTAATGAACAAAAAGACCCATTACATAGAGTTAGATCCCTATCAGAAATTTACATTTTATTAACTTTAATGAAATTTTGTTATTACACCCTTTTAATATGAAAGTATTTAAAACGTGTAGTATTTATTGTTTTTTTCAATATAATTTCTACTTTTACATTGGAATTGGATTGTTATACAAATATCTTAACATTCTGAACCACAATGAAAGTTTTATACCTACGTGTAGCTTCTAAATTGATTTATTTCCAATATATCTTTGGTGCGCACCCAAGATATGTAAAGGGAGGTAATAATATCTTTTCAAACTTGAATTTCTAATGAATCCCATCTAAATATATAATGTTTAGTTCAAATATCTCTTAAATATAATATATTAGGTCTTATATTTATGTCTTTCTGTAGGCAAAGTATGTGTATCAATTTTTTACCTATGATAAAATAACTCTATCATGTTTGGGCAACCAGGATAGGGAAATCAAATTTTAAAAATACCTCAAGTGAATATCTTACTTGAACTAAGCGTTAAGTGAACAAAAATGAGTGTAAATGATCAAATGTTAAAGCTTCAAACAAATCTGTTACATGGCCAAATTCCAATTATATACCTAAATAGCAATTTCTTAAACATATTTGTTTAAGTTTTAATTATTGTAAGTATATTTTAATTACTTATATAGTCTTAAATTCAGTATTACTATCATCTTGATTCTAGACGACTGTGTAAACATTGAATCAGCGAATGAAGTGATACTTGGCGATCAACCAAACAGGCTAGCTTTACACAATTCCGTTCCATGGAAGACCAGACTACATACCTTGCCCAGAGATTAAAGATGTAATCAAAGAAAAAGGAAAATACACTTGTTACTTGGATTGATCTCTAGAAAGCATTCGACTAATTCTAGACAGGCGGTCTCCATGTGAAGTTACTATGGAATTGGATCAGGGACACAATGTACAAGTTGATCATGTCCTCTCTGTTCATCGAAAGTGCTAGAGTTAGTTTTGATTGGAACAAAGTAAGTTCTTACCAGACCATCTCATGAAAACAAAGCTTAGCGTCCAGGCATCAACAGACCGTCTGATAAATGGGATCCAAAAAGATGAAAGCTGACAAAAGCAAACGCTGCCTGTCTTGGACCACCAACAACTTTTTTTGACAAGTCGGAACTGCAAGTGCCACGGACGTATGACCTGTCAAACATTAGTATCTGCATTACCGTACCTGGTTCCAACCGGGTATGGAAGATCCATAACACAAGCCATGCTCTCAGAAGACTGCGCAGTGACATCTGCTATACAAGATGGCGGTGCTGTTATTTTTATCATGCAACAACTGGTGGGTCATAGAGGTAGCAAGCATAGTATTAATTACAAACCAGAAACAGAAGCCATCTTACAGCATTGAAAACTACTTAATAGTCTAAAGAGGACGGCCATCGGGTAGAAATTCTAACAGATGCTCTATCTGTCCTTGAAGCTTTGGCTTATGTCGAATCGCTATCACTTGCAAAAGAACGTAACAGGCTAAGTGATAAGCAGGAAGTGTCACTTTAACGGATACCCACATACTGTGATGTTCATGGCAATGAGATGGCAGAGCAATTGGCAAAACGAAGGGTAAGAGCCGACCGGTCACTCAATAGAGGCACTTATGAACACATAAAACTCATGGTGATTACGACTCTTACAGGAGCGAAGAGGCAGAACTATGACTTCCATCGACAGTCTAGTAGACAAATGGGAACAAGTCATTATAATCAGTTCAGGACACAACAGGCTCAATGCTCATATGTATGAACAACTGACGCCGTTGTTCGTGCGGTATTTGGGACCAAACACCAAAGCATTTACTGCAGTTATGTCCCCTGTATGATCTGTGAAGCAAAGGTGTGTGACCAGACTGTACCACCCTGGAAAAGAAGATTGATACCACCAGGAATGAGGTGTCGAGAGTGATTAATATAAGTTGAATTACGTGTTTCACAATCGGCAAAATATAAATTAGTTTTAACTAAAAGAAAATTTATGCCAGGAAGGAGGAGCTCAGACAGACACCTTCAGTCATGTCTGTAACCAGGTTACTGTTGTTGACCGTGAAAAAGGAGAGAAAAACAAATTGATTCTTACTTGATTTTGGTGAAAATGTATCCGTCTTGATCAACATTTGGGGTATTTTCTTGGCGTTTTTTATGTTAAAAGTAACAATGATGTAATTATTTTATGAGGTTTGAATATAACAAACATACATTAATTTCTTTCATATTTTTCTACTCAATGCTACATGTACTTTTGGTTTGATTCTATTCCTATTTTGGTTTTGTGAATACTTGTCTGTCTTGATCAATATATTTGGCATTTAATTGGCATTTTTCTGTTTGAAGTGGAAAATTCTGTAATTTATTGTTCAATAATTATCAGCAAATATGAATTTTATTTATATTTTTCTTTTCAGTACTGCTAGCAGCTTGATTGTTCCAAATTTAGTGACCACATTAATACCCTTCATAGTTTTCAATAGGGAATTTCATAAAGAAAGCATCAGTCATACGGTTGTCTTCAAATTATCAAAAATGTGTGAATGAAAATGAGATCACAGCAAAAACATAAGTAATGTATACATTACCATACCCTAATATAAAACGGCAATTAACCTTCATTTAGATACCATATATTTACTAGAATAAACTCAGATGACGATGATTTTCAAAATAGTTTTAAGGTTTCCCATAAACAACTATTCATTTCATTCTGTATTCGCGAACAACTCAAGTACCTTCAGCGCTTTGATCTATTTCGCGTATTGTTTCTGCTACATCATAACTAACCTCAATAGTCGAGTGGTTTAAATTGCTGACTTGTGATAAATTCGCCGCTATAACATCGAACCCACTTTAATTGACAAAGTTAGAAGTTTGATACTGAAGGTGGGAGTCTGGTTCTGGTCCTTCGCAGGAATCCAATTAAACTGTTATATACTTTTAATTAAGCTAATATTTGTTTTTATTTCTAATCACTGTAACTGTTTTTCTGTGCAAAATTTACAAGCTTCCATCAAACAAAAGAAGAAAAAGGTGAAGCTAAAATAGGGAAATGACTATACCAAGTTGAATTACGTGTTTGTTATTAAAACAACCATTTGACTTTGCCCTTCAGTAATAGGGTTATGTTTAAAAATGTTTAAAATACAGTAAACTCCGTATATAACGAACTTCCTTCGACCACATATATTTGAGTCATATATCCGGAGTATGTTATATCCGTGTAGCATTTTCATATAAAAAGAAAAGTGAAATGAATCGGGCCCATAATTTTGTTTTCCCTTATATCCAGAATTTCGCTATATTCCGAGTCGTTATATACGGAGTTTACTTAAGATTGCTCATCAAAATTTTTGAAAGAAATAATACAAAAACCATTGAAATATAACACAATATTGCAAAAGGTTCAATACGCAATGTTCAAATAAATCCCTTTTAACATTTAAAGGGCGTGACTTTAAACTTGAAAAGGAATCCACCAATGAAATTTTTGGGAACTTTGTTGTTTCTAAAACTTCGGATGTTTGTGATACTGAGATACATTTTTCATTTCTGTATCAATTTTTTCCCGCGTTAGCAAATTTTGAGCAAGGATCACTGTAGTAAGTTCCTGTATAAAGATGTTGTCACTTGTAAACATTGAACCGTCTGTCAACGTTATCTAAAGGGGATTATCTACTGAGGTGGCAATGTCTTAGTTAGACTTGGTAAAAGATGGAGCAGCTATGCTTTATGGACTTGCTACGCTACTTTGACTTGTCGCACTTGCTGGACTTGCTACACTACTTGGACTTGATGCGCTTATTGGACCTGCTCCACTCTTTGGACTTACTGCACTACTTGGAGTTGCTGCGCAAGTTGAACTTGCTGCGCTACTTGGACCTGCTTCGCTAGTTTGACTTGCTGCAGTTCTTGGACTTGCTGCGCCACTTTGACTTGTTGCGCTTATTTGACGCGCGGCCGAACTTGGACTTGCTGCACTCCTTGGACATGCTGCACGCTTGAATTTGTTTGCACTCCTTAGATTTGCTGCACGTCTAGGACTTGTTACACTCCTTGAACTTCCGTCATTGTGCGGATAGAGGCCTGTAGGCATTTTATAAGCATGGATGTGTATAATACGAATTTGTCAGTTGACACTATATGCAAACATATAAGACTTGTTCTAGAAAACAATTGTTTTCAATTTAATAATGAGCATTATGCACAAATAATAGGTACTGCTATGGGAAGCTCTATGGCTCCGAGTTATGCTTCTCTCTTTATGGGAAAACTAGAACAAGAGTTTTTAAACTCGTGTTCTCTTAAACCGAGTGTATGGCTTCGATCTTTGGATGACGATCATTCCTTAGAAGAATACGTGGTATTTATTACCCGTCTTAATTCTATTCATGCTAGTATCAAATTTACACATACTGTATCTGACACAGATGTTTCATTCCTTGGTGTTGATATAATGCTGACTGAAAACAATAATCTGAAAACTAATGTTCGTGTCAAGAATACCAATATTATCATTATGTTGAACAGTCTGCGAGTCACCCAAAATCATGTAAATACGGTATTTCGTATAGTCAGGCTAAAAGGTATTGTCGTATCATCTCAGATGATGGATCATTAAATGAATCCTTAAACGAATTGAAACAACATTTTCTTGATAGTAATTATCCAGAAAAAAATATAGATAAAGCTTTCATAAAAGCTTCTGGGTTGTCTCATGAAGAGGCGCTATCTCATGATAAAAATTCAACTGACAATGATAGAATACCCTTTGTCATTGAATACAATCATAGTCTTTCCCATAGAGGCTATATTCTTAACAAATTCTGAGACCTGTTAAGATTATCGAAAGCGTGCAAGGAATCTCAAGGATTATCGTCTTAAAACTAGGTTTTCGTCTACTAATAATAAACAGGCAGCTACAAGTAGATGCAGTAGACAAAGATGCAGTCACTGTTCTAACATTGTTGAGTCTCAAACCTTTTCAAAGCTTACAAAATGCTAAATCTTTTCCTGTAAAAACTAGTATGAATTGTTCGTCTAAAGATTTAATCTACCTTATAACATGTAAGAAATGTAAAGTTCAGTATGTTTGACAGACACGACAACAAGTTTCCCAGCGTATGAATAACAAAGGTTTGATATTTCAAATACACACTCTATAGCGACCTCTTGAACAGAAGTTGTTAGTACCGTTTGTATGCTTGTATTAACGTAAAGTATCTTTAACTATAAAACGTTTTCTGTGATATTATATTTTCTGACTAAGAGCACACTTGTTCACAGAAAATATTTTAAATGGTTATGTGTCAATACAACTTTAATGTTGCACTATCGTATTTCTCTAAAAACGCTTACATTTATCTATATATATTTGAAAACGGGGTTTTCAATGTACTGTATATCAGTATACTTTTGTTGCTTATTAATTTTTTGAAAACCATTGCATCTTGTTATCAGACCCGTTTTGTTATACTCTAATAGATTATTTGCCGCCGTACATTACGTTCCGTTACGCGCTACGTTTAGCGGACGTGACGTTCCTTGTTTGTTATTATATACATTGTTATTTACTGCACTTGAAGAATACGTATAATTAAGTCGAAACATGTTGTGCTAAACAGCGTTGTGATAAATTTCATTTCTTAGTACATTGCACATCAAAGGAAAACCTCTTCAACATTCTTGATGCCACATTTGACCACATGTCACCATGGAAATTTGTCAGAATAGTTGTCTAGGTGACCACCATATCAAGTTCAGCTTGGTTAAACTAGGTCATCATGGCAAATCAAAGGAACACCATTTGATCAGAATACTTGTCATGATAGTTTCTAGGGCGAGTATAGATCTAGATCTCCATTAATCAAAACTAAGACACCTTGTGAACAATTTGCATTCTGTCATCATGAACATTGATCAGAATACTTGCCTTAGTGATTTGGAGGTCAAGTTTGAAACTTGCGCACATGCAGCCAGATATTAGTTCGTTATGGTAATCCAAGGTAAATCCTTGTGATAAGACAGAAGCCAGATTTAGCTTTCAATCATGCTCAAATTTGTTCAGAATATTTATCTCGATGATTCCCAGTAGTTATCGAGAAGTCTTATTTCGTGGTAAACAACCTAAGACATCTTAAATATCACAAGCTATTGATTTTTCTGTCGAGTACCGTTTATGTCACCACCGGTGTATTTCTACCCTGCACAGTGTGCTGAATTGTTTTCCTTTTTAAGTGGATTGAAAGCTTAAATGATGCGTTTATGTGTGTAATATCAACGCTTGATGTGTTGGTATCACCTCCAAATTGTGTAAGCATTCATATTTCAATACTTATGAAATAATCTGAGCATTTTGTCTTATTGGATCCGGAAGTAACATGTCCTCGAAAGCGAGGATTCATTTTTAGCAACGGTTTGTTGATAGCAACCAAGTTATGGCTGTCACATAAATTTAAATATCTTCAAAATGTATCAAAATGAACTTTCTCAGTCCAGTACAATTCCCTGTGAATTTTCTGACCAGGACCCATACTTCTTTGAGGAACTTAACTTAGTTGATAGTTTATGTCCAGAATCTACAACTGATGAAAATGTTGAAAACTCTTCAGATTTATTTTCTGTGGAAAATCAAGATTTTAATGATGATTTAGATGATGATGTAGATGATGATATAGATAATGAGCATATTGATACTGTTGATGAAGATGGTGATAATTTTGTGCAGGTGGAACAGAGAGATATTGATGTACTGGAGGACCATAAAATATCAAAATTTAAGAACGACACATGTAGTTGTAGTGAATTTCATGGTGCTGCATGAAAACATGTTAGGTTTTTAATGAACTTACTGCATACCGCCAAAGTTGTATGGATGTGGCAGCAGAGGAAAGATATATTGTTATAAAATCTCTTCTAATTTGTCATGGTCATACTGGTGTTAATATCCAGGCAACAGGGAAAAAAGCAAAATTGCGTGGAAGAGCTTCCCAAGAGTATTATGCTATGGGCATAAGAGTATGCAGAACATTGTTTTGTTTTGCTCACAGTATTTCAAAGAACACTCTAGGCAGGATATCAAAATCATTAGATGATTCTGGTATTGTTCCGCGTGAGCATGGTAATAAATCTAAGCCTTCTGCCAACAGCTTGACATTTGCTCAAAAAAATTAAAAAGAATTATCACAGAGTATGCAACTGAAAATGCTTTGCCTTTGCCTTGGCGTCTTCCCAATGTGTTCCCCAAAAACTATTCTTCTTTTACCACCAGACAAGAAAGTAGCAGACAAACATTGCCTATAAAATGATAGTGCTGAAGAAAGTGAGTTTAGAGTAGTCTGTTTGAAAACATTCAGAAACATATGGGTTGAATTGTGCCCTCAAATACATATTTCAAAACCATCTACTGATTTATGGCACTAGTGTCAGAAATACAGTACTTGAGATTGATAAACAGGAAACTGACTCAGATTGATAAACAGGAACTGATGAAACAGTATGCTAACCATATACAGAGTTCACAGGGTCAAAGGAATCATTATAGGGAACAGACGCAAGAAAGCAAACAAGTCTTTATGCATTCAAATCCAGTTGAAAGTGTGATATATTTTTAAAATGAGATGTTTGTATTTCTGTTTTATCTTCAGAATCACTATTTATTCTGACATATACAGTAAAGGTGAAGTACAATTTAAGCACATGTTTCTCTATATTTAGTAGAGAAGTTAATAAGATGATATAATTTCTTTATATGTGTACTGGTTAACACTATATATAAGCACAGGTTAACTGCAGTGGTCTTCTTCAATGGTTGTTTGATGAATGACAGTATTAAATAATTTTGTATTTTTATGTCACTGCTAGTTGGTCATTTGTTTGGAGATTGAATAACTTACTTGATAACAATTTAAGTTTAAATTTTAAACTTGAAAATGTCTGCACATAGTTCAAGATCATATAAATATATAAGTGAATTGGTAAAATTTCTCCCTGCACATGAACTATCACTACTAGATTTATTTGACAGTCACTGAGTTGACTGATTATGAAACCCCTTTTTTCATCTGTTTCAGGCAGCCCACCATGCTCATTAAATGTGGAGTACCACTTCTCCTGGGATTACGCACAACAGGTGCATTATCCTCATCATTCACAACAAATAGGGCCAATCTATTTCAGGACACAAATGAAGTGTCATTTGTTTGGTGTATGTGCTGAAGGATCAGGTACTGTGGATAGGAATAATAGATGCCTATACATTATTTATTCATCAAAAGAAAATAACAGTTGATATAAGATTTAGTTATGTTGGGAATTTTAGATTGCATATATATAGTCCCCAGTGGTGTTTTTGCCACTGACCGTTCCAAGGCGGTGCCCCACTGTGTTCCTTTAATTGTTCGTTTTGTCCTCGTGTGTTTGTATGCTAGTGTGTGTTGGTAGTGTATGTTTGTGTGTGTACATGATTGTGTGTGTGTGTGTGTGTGTGTGTGTGTGTGCGTGTGCGCGCGCGTGTGTGTGTGTGTGTGTGTGTGTTGGTGGTGTGCACTTCTGGGTGCTGTGGGGCTCGTTTTGGGGAGGCTGCGTTTTTGGTACGTGGCATTCCCTGTTTGATATTATTTTTGTTTTTGTGATTAATGTCAGTGATACAAGCACTGAATTCATGTTGGGTGGGAGGGATGTATTTCATCTCCTCACTATATCCTTGTCTAAATGAATTACAATTGAACTTTACTTTACATGTAAGTCTCGTTTGACTTTTAAATTCTATTCCGACAACGATATTTCTTTCGTCGTGAAATGAGATTTTAAAGCATGATCATGACAAATAAAGACTTTTCAACATTTACGTCTTCAGAATAGCCTTTGATATATTGTCTTCGTCTACGATTTCATTATCATAGAACCTGGTGATTGTGCTTTCTTTCGACCATCCGGCTTTTTTCATTATATCATCGATTGGTGTACCCATCAGTTTGCTTGTGATGTGCTTGCTGCACAAACACTATGTGCCTCAAATAATTCTAAACTGATGCATGAACATAACATTACTATTTTGATCCAGCATGCAACCCCCGTGAAACTGCTTTGTGTGGTTTTTATAAAGCTTATTAATAGTTTATGTTCTGACTTTGCCTAAGATCTTTTGTACATCTCAGATATTCCTTAAGTACCGTATATACACAAAGTCTCCTATCTGGAGGATGTGCTTTAAACAGAAAACCAGAACAATCAAAGCCCGGTCAGCTTTGTTTCAAAGAACAATATGAACTCAGAACGATGTTTTTTTCTAAATTAGTAACAGTTAACAAGTGCAATGTCTATGCAATAGCTTCATTCACAAGTGCCATCAACATAGTCAACTTTAGTGTAAGGTCTACTTCAATACTGTATCAACATTCAAAACTCGAGTAAATTTACTAGTAGGTGGACGCAGATTAAAAAACACCACGCATATATCGTATAGCAAAAGGATGAGTTCCTGCTGAAATTTTTTTCCAAACTAATTCCCTACGATGATAGTGCAGATCTTGCTTGATTTAGTGAGCTATAACCTAGTTTTAGGTACGTGGCATTCCCTGTTTGATATTATTTTTGTTGTTAAAAGAGGTTACGACCCAACTGTTTTGAGACACACCGCATGTTTGGTGTTCAACCCGTTTACAGTTGGACGCTATGCTTCCCTCTTTGATTGTGTCTGACGGAAGAGGGGGAGGACTCTGTGATGGGCAGTTTTTAAATCCCACTGGGACGAAACTGTTTTGATTTCTGTCCTCTGGCCTGTTTCGTCGGGCCCTTAAGGGTGTTTCTCTTGGTGCTCTGCCTTCTGCAAAGGCATTGAGTACATACGTTTTTTGGTTCTCAAGGTTTGCTTTTTATATATTCATACACGAGCATTTTTGTGTTTTACATACCATGCCTTTTGTTTCCATTGCGTGTGTTCACCTAGCAGGGATTACTTTTATTTACACTGTCCTGTGACTTTGGAACATGGTGGGGGTAAGAGTGAGGTTGGGTGCGCACCATAAACCGGTTTAAGCTCCCCAGTGGTGTTTTTGCCACTGACCGTTCCAAGGCGGTACCCCACTTTGTTCCTTTAATTGTTCGTTTTGTCCTCGTGTGTTTGCTTTGTATGCTTGTGTGTGTTGGTAGTGTATGTTTGTGTGTGTACATGATTGTGTGTGTGTGTGTGTGTTGTGTATGTGTGTGTGCGTGTGTGTGTGTGTGTGTGTGTGCGTGTTGGTGGTGTGCACTTCTGGGTGCTGTGGGGCTCGTTTTGGGGAGGCTGCGTTTTTGGTACGTGGCATTCCCTGTTTGATATTATTTTTGTTTTTTTTGTCAAATCCTTCAGTTAAACATTCCACAACATCATTTACAGAAACCGAAAAAGTATTGATTTTTCGTTCACGACAGAACGAAAACCATCTCGTAATTATTTTATTTTGATTTTCTCCAACTTGCCATAATGGTTTTGGTTGATTGTTTCGAAAGTCCTCTGCGTCTAGGGGAATTCCTGACACTGTGCATGCCACGTAGCTAGAGTGATCTGAGTGGTGAAGTTTCAGAAGTGTCTCCACGCGTGGTAATACCAGAGGTTTGGCGACAACAGCTGACATCACTAGTGGCCACCATGTTTGCATTACCCACAGTGGAATATAATATAATTTAAACATATTCCAATCTAAACTAAATGCATCTACATACTTAGCCTCGGGCTCTGGTTTCCAGGCACAAAAAAATGTCTATTTGTTTGTTTAGCCTGGTAGCAAAAAGGTCTATCGTGGATATACCCCAAATATCACATATTTTTTCAAGAACTACATGATCCAATGCCCATTCTATATTATCTTCAAAACACCGCGAAGGCTCATCAGCAACATTATCTATTCCTGGTATGTGAGAATAAGTAATCAATGTATCATGATCTAAGTACCAGCTCCAAATGTTCTTATTCAATTCCTCCAAAATTATTAACATAACTTACTGCCGTGATGGAGTCCGACAAATATTTTAATATATTTTCCTTGTACTATGGCTTCAAACGCTTTCAATGCAAACAGTATAGCTAAAACCTCTAATGCATTGATGTGGTATATATTTTCTTGTCCAGTCCATCTTCCACTAATTTTACTTCATTCATGACACAACCCCATCCCTCGGTGCGACTATCAGTACTTATGCAGATTTTGGGTTTTCACGCCTAATTTGTCTGACCAGAGTGTGTCAATCCACCACTTTAACTCAGACTTTATTGGATATGTGACACGCATAAAAGCCTTTGCTAACTCTCAGAGCAACATTTTACCTTTTTCTAATTCTCTGTAATGTAGTTTAGCTAAGTCTACTGCTGTAATAGAAGACACTAACAGACCCATAACTTTTGCTATAGCTCTAATTGTAGCAGTATTGCATTTGAAAAGCTTGCCACATTCAAATTTAATATTGTCTGCTTTCCCAACTGCTATGAAAACTACCGTGTTTCTAGGGTACATGACATTTCCGAGAAATGTTATTTGCTGAGTAAGTTCTACGATACTTTTTTTCATAAATAGGCATAAGCCACTAATTTGTCACAAGATTTAAAGTAGCACTGCTTGGTACAACATTTCTTCTTAGTTTTAGCCCCAAGTGAACTATCATCAATGAAACCAGTACATATATGACAATCATTATGCAGTTTAGCATAAACTAACTGGTTTTATGAGTTTGGTAAACAATCTTGGCCATGGCCCAATACCAAATGGCATTGTCAAAAACTGAAATATTTTCCCTCTTTCTGATGTGCCAAAGTGCTGTCAATGTTAGCATCAACAGCCTCAATACCCTTGAAACGTTGAGCTATTCCAGCAAACCGACTGGAAGGGTCCAGGAACCTTTGCAGGCTTATCCTCTAGTCCGGTGATGGACACCTGCTTCGAACCTAAAGGAAACAAAAACAACATCGGTAGTTTCGGACAGAAAGACCACAGTCAATACCACTTCGCTGAAACAGTATGTTTTTAATTCCAATATTGTACATTTTACGGCATTTAGGAAGCAGTCAGCTGTTAAAATGTACAGAAACAAATTATGTCTACTGTATTGAATAACTGAGATGACCAGGTCACTGTTACATCCACTTGAAAGGTGAGAAAAGTGTGAATAACGGAAGGCGAATATTTAGACTATGAATGCTTTGTTTGATATCGCACAATACAAATGAGAAAAACATGCTTTCCGCTATTAATCCAATTGATATGATCATGAAGTTTGGATTAAACAATTATTTTAGTGACCGCAGTTAAAGGGGGTCTCAAGAAAATAAGACTTATGAAAATGAGTGTAACTTACCTTGTGCAGCTATTGTCCAGTTGCCACATGGTATGATTGATATATTCTTCTGATCGAAATTTATGACAAGATCTTCAGGAATGTTGAATTTTCCATAAGATTATAAACCCTTGATACAAAGTTATTTTTCTGCTCATTGAAATCAAGAGGAAGTTTACGCGCAGCTTTAGTGTCTTTCCTTTTTCACATATCCAATTTGGCGCATGAACGATTCTGCCCAAGTTCTAGACATACTTACATGCCCACCAAACTCATCAGGAATGTATTTGTTCTTTGACATTATAATGCCACGAGCACCGGCAATCAGAATATGTCGATTAACAATGCATCCAGATTCCCTTAGACTTTTGACATAGTTAATGATATCGGCGTCATATTTTTCAACGAGCTTTGGACGTCCAACGCATTCACTGCGCGGTAACTTAAGCTCGTTTTTCTCTGGAGTTTTAGAAGTAGTTTTTGATATTGTTTTTTAAATGTACGAACTATACTTTCATTGAGTGCCTTTTCCAATTTTAGTTTCTTCGTGAAATGACGTGCAGCAGACACGTTGCCATGTGTACATGCGTACTTTGAAATTTCCGCCTTTGTCTCTTCATCGTAATGCCCATATGTGCCCAATTTTCTTTTTACTCCTTTCATAATTTCCCCCCTAACATCCTCGTTAGCACTACTAATGGCACCGGTGCTAGTGTCAGGCAATATATTCATCACAGGATTACTCTCGGTACAAAAATGTTCAGCACTTTTTTTAGTGGGAGTGAAAAAAGTCCGTATTGACATTTTGAATTCTTACTTTAGAATCAAAACATATATACACATTTTTTAATTTACGTGCACGATTACAGCTCACCGTCGTACCGTGACATAAAGGATTAGTGGTAAATCAACTTTTGTTGTGAACTTCAAATCAGCTTCAAATTGCCAAAGTTGATATTAACGCAATAGACCGCGATATCTTCTCACCGTGCGTTCAAATTAAGCATTAGAAAAGGATTTTGCTATTTAATATTTACGAATTTCGCGATACCGATGGAACGCGAACATTTGTAGTCGCGTAAATGTGCGACGTTGGTAAAACGCGAAAAAAAGGCGCCGCGAACATTTCTAGGTGTGTGTGTGTGTTGGTGGTGTGCACTTCTGGGTGCTGTGGGGTTCGTTTTGGGGAGGCTGCGTTTTTGGTACGTGGCATTCCCTGTTTGATATTATTTTTGTTTTTTTTTACAGTAGGGTTTATGCAATAACAAACATACATCTTTTTCCATGCCTTATTTAAGAAATAATATATGGCTTGGAGTGCTTTATCGAAATTGAAGCATTCCCCGGAGGAGATGTGCCTGGCGGAATAGTTCACGAGGGCGAAGCCCGAGTGAATTATTACGCAGGCACATTACCGACGGGAAATGTTTCAATTTCAATAAAGCACTCCAAGCCATGGATTATTTCGATTCTTATAAGCCGAATTTATGAAAACTATCGTTACTATAACGGACCTTTTTTCAGTTCGGCGGTAATGTTTAAAATAGCATAAATAGTGGCTGTTGGAATTCACTCCCCTATTCGGGCCCATATTCCTGTTTGCGACTGACTTATTAATGTATTTAAAACTCTTTTCAACCCATTTGCTATCGCCTTTGTTGCTATTTTATAATCTACATATATCTACTAGTGAATTAGTGTCTAAAATTTTCTTTAAAAATGTTCTACATTTTTTGTGAGTGTCTGTTCTTCCATACTTTTTATCTTTATTTATATCTATTACTGTATTATAGTCCCCTCCAATTATAATATTTTTATCTGTATTCTTGGCTATTTTCGTCGTTTAATATTTTAAATATTTCACAACTATCTGTATTTGGTCCATACATATTAAAAATAGTAAATTGTCTTTCGTTTAGTTCTGAGTCTATGGATATAAGTCGTCCATTTATTATTTCTTAAAATCCATTTATTTTTCCGGAAAACAAACGTACGCTTTAATAATATCGCAACTCCTTCTTTGTTACTATTTTTACAGCTAATAAAGCCTCCCCATCCTATTTCGATTTCCATTTTCCTTTATTATTTTCTAAACAGTGAGCTTCTTGTAGTAAATAAATGTCATTTTTTTTCAATTAAATATTTAATGATTTTTTTCTGCCTTTTGACGTGTTTTCCTAATCCTCTTACATTAAAAGAGTTTACAAGAATCATGTTGTTCTCTATATTGTAAGAATGAATTGGTAAATTCATATGGAAACGTTCTTTTAAAAACTTTGAAAAATACATTGTTTATAACATTTGGTCATTTGGGCTTTACTGTTTCATAAAGTTTTACGTTTTGGCATACAGGTCAATACATGATGTCGTATTTCACGGTAGCGGTCATTTTTTTCATTCTGTTATATGCATTTGTTATTCAAAATGTTTTAAAAAGTCGCTATATTTTTAGAATCTGTTTGAAAAATTGTTTAAATGATTGTCTAATAGCAGATTACTTTATCACGTATCTTTCGTGTTGTTGAAAAAATGTTTTTTTAATACAATACAAAGAAGAAAAGATGATGCTGGTTACTTATCTTTTTGAAAAAAACCTATGACTTGTCAGTGAAGCATACAGAAATGAGTCAACAGTAGCACGTACCGAAAACAAAAAACATCAACAAACATTAGCAAAAGAGAAAACATGAAAAAAAAGTTCCTGGCCTGTTATGTTTTCTCATCTATTTGATAATTTTTTATTTGAAATTTATTAATCAAAAGTAGCATGAACCGAAACAACAACAACAACAAGGTCACAAGGTGGTATTCAAAATTAATTTTTCTGTAAGACAGAAAAGAAGCTTAAAATCATATTGTTTCTCTGCTGTTAACATGTTATGTTGGCTCATGAGCAAACCTAGAAGCATTTACTTACACAACAACAAAATCACTATAATATACAAAACAATTTTTGCTATCTAGTTTTCTTTTTACTTTCTTCAATATTTCTCATAAAATCACTTTTAATTCATAAGAACTATAATTCATCTTGACAAAAAGGTGGCTTTTGTAAACCTAATAGTGCCATGTTCTAATTCAAATCATAATTCAGTAGCCACAAAAAATCAGCAAAAATGTATTAGCTCATGAGCCAGTATATAATCAAGAACAATTACTTTTAAAAGAGTACCATGCCGAATTATCTACTTTTCCTAGATATCGAATAGTTAAATAACGAATTCGTCAAAAGAGATATACTCAATATTTAACAAGTTTCAAAATTGTATAAAAAATCTATTTCCACCTATTTACTAATTTGTTTCAGATTAAATAATACATGACACATGTATGATAACAGATATCCGAAAAACCAGTTTACCGAGAGTAAAATCTCGTGTATTTTACACTTGATGTCTTTATTTGTATATGTTTAGTTCGTTTATACTGCACGGCAGTTAACAACGTGACACATTTTAATCCATAGCGCTGATACTTTGATCACCGGTATTTTCATTTTCTGGCCGTGGTAAATCTATCCAGTGCCGAAAGTCTCTATAACGGACTCTGTGAATGTTCCCGCCCGCATGTTCAAAAATTATCACTCCACCACGGGTCCAGACGGAATCCAGCATCTCGCGTTTTATACAGAGGTATACGTGTTGATTTAGGCTCGTTAAATCTTCTGATATGAACATTTTTGTTCCTTTGAAGTTCTTTAAATTACTCATAACTTTGCTTTTTGAGACACGCGACACCAATTTAACTGTAAGTTGCCTCTTTTTGTGGGCTCTTTTAGTTGTATGCACTTTTATCATAGGATGTACTACGTCTGATAATATTATTTCCAGCTTAATTTCTTGCTTAAATAGGCCGCTTCAGCTATTCTCATCTACTTCTAAAACTATTATTCTGTCATATATATGAGACATATTCACTTTGGCAAATACATAACACCAACACTTGATATTTACATCGTTTGAGTGAAAGAACAGACATTAATAAGAACAAAGCAATCGACTTTTACAGATCTCCGCTGCAGTTGATCCCATGATACTTATTGTGTTTCGATCCATCAAACAATGTTGCAGATTAGTTTGATATATTGATAACTGGTGTAAAGATCATTTACTTGCACTATGTAACAACAATTGATTATGTTGATTACAGTCTATTATTATAATGTTTGTTTTAGTTATTTACTTTCGATGTTTGAAAAAATATAAATTTAAATCTCTGAAAATCATGAAAACATACCATTTGTCATAAACACAGATAAGTATTTGCCAATCTAATCGAATGCAAGATAAAAATAAAACTACTGGTCTGACCAAACGTATTCACGCATGCAATGTAATATACCCAATACTCGAATTAAAAAGAAACAATTTATACGGAAAAAGGAAATCAGGATATGGGTTTAGATTTTGATATCTGAAATTTAGTTATTAACAATCATTGACAATGTTAGTGCGTTCAATTTTGTTTTTAATAATAGTGTTTGTGTTGTTAGAGGATTGTTTAGTATTACATATTAAACAACCGCGTGTTTTTATACAATACGGTACCAACAGCACTACATTTCAATTTCAGATATTATGTTTGATAATGACCGTTCTTCATGCCAACGAAACGAATTCTGTAAGTTGTCAAACCAAAAATAAGCTTTCGAAAAAGTACACTGTCATAAGAATGCAAGACATGCCGATTAATTTCTCTGAATTGTTTCCAGATAACACATGGATTTTTAAAACATCAAGTGAATTAGATATCGATATTAAACAGGAACACTTACAGATAGATATAAATTCAAATTGGCAAGGAGATATAAGAATTACAACTATTGCTGAGGAAAAACTATTCTTAAAACGAAGGTACTATTTTTCATATGAATACCAGCCAATATTCAAACTTAATAACAATGAAATGGGGCATATTGTTGAGTATATGCGTTACTGGGATATTCTACGAGTATGTGGAAATTTTATGTTAACAGATGGAAACCATTTGCAAAATACGACTATTGGGAAAACAGACGAATACTACTGTTCATCAAAGCCTGCGTGCGAAATATACAATATTAGTGTTGTTGAGCAATTGTTCAAAAATTCGTTATTATTTCAAAAGTTCTCACACCAAACTGCACTTCGGAATGTTCTTTGGACAGTACCGGATATTGAGTGTAAGACTGATGACCAGCTTTTAGCTACTTATAAGAAAAATACGTCTACTTTTAATTTAACTTTTAAGAGAACTGACGATAAATCTGATATCTGGATGGGAAATATTTTTCCGGAAGAAATTTTCTTCATATTATTATTTGTTCTCGGTATATGTTATATAGCACTCAGGAAATGTTTTTGTATTTGCAAAAGAGCTTCAAATTGAAAATTTTCTTACAACACAAACGTAGCTTCAACGTGAAAGGGGTTGTGCTATATAGACCTCCTGTAAATATCAAGGTCAATTTTAATTACAACAGAGCTGTCCCTCATATGTGAAGACAGCCCCCGAAACAGGTGTCTCACAGTTTATGTCCTTTACATGTGCTCAAATATTGTGCCATGTAATCTTAAAATCCTTTAATGCACGACAAAGATACAGCCCGGACGCGAAAAAATGTAAGGATGGACGATCGCACGGACAGACAGACAGACGGACGGACAGACGGTGCGATTTCAGTATACCCACCTACGGGGGCATAAAAATATTCTGATATGTTTTCATGATGCAGTAGTCGGAACGTAACAGTTGTCACACAGAGCACAATATAAACGCACGAAGTACGCACGATATACGCACGTTACAAGCACGTTGCATGGTACGTAAGCGATAAGCGATTAAGAACGATACACGATACTCACGATACAGTCCCATAAAAATTGTCTTCTGTAGAATCCCTTATCAGCATGCTTATTTATTGGGGTGAAGTTATAATAACATTGCTTGTCAAAGTACAGATAGCATCTTTGGATTGTTTTTAGTAGGCATATCAAATTACAAGTGAGGCATACTTCTCTTGGTTCACCTGAGGTTTATGAAATTCATTTATTCAATGGATTCAATTATGGTGCATGTAAAAGTACCAAAATAAACATGTATTTGGAAAGGTCCATAATATAACAGAATGGTTATTTCACATTGAGGGTGAAAACAATATCTTATTGTCACTAAATATGCAAAAAGTAAACTGAGCAATAAAACGTGGGGGAATGAAAATAGTTTTAATACTTGATATACCTGTATGAAAAGACAGTGACCCAACATTTAAATACAGTTCATAAATGTCTTAATTCTAAAATAGACGGAAACCTTAGTTTGTTAAGTTATATTGCACCGCTATTTGTAAATAACAGCTTTTGTTTGAACATGGATAGTTCATGTTGTTTCCATGAGATGAATTTTTAGACCAAGTGTAAAAACCTCCTTCCAGGACTTTAGATGTAGTCTTATGACCTTTGATCCTGAAATTTGACCTTGGCCTTCAGCATACAAGGTGCGGAAACAACTGATAAGTTATTTCAAATTTGTCTATGGATGTAGAAATTACAGCCCAGTCATTCAATACTAAGTTTTACCAATAACTCTTTAACTTAAAGTTAGCCACTAGAGTACTCTGCCTGGCATATTTCTGTGGTATGAACGACAACTGTGTGAAGTGATTTCAGAAATTACAGCCCGGATACAGAGTACTGGTTTATACATGTGCAACCCTACATTACATTGGCCTTCAAAGTAGTAGAATGTGTGTAGCACATGACACAACAGCTGGAGTCCGGAAAAGGATGACTAACCACAATGAACGGAACAAACAAACAGTTTCCACACATTCAAGAGCAAGTGTACGACCACAAAAAATCAAGACAATTGCTGGGCATAAACATATCATGTCCATTACCCTTGATGATGCAGAATTAAATGAAAATAAACAAAGAAACATTAACATAGTTATTAAAAGTTCTTCTGCAACCATGGATAAGCCTCAGACCGTTTCTACTAATTATCTATGTACATGCTATGCTAGACAATTAGTAGATTCCACTAATAGTTATTGTCATACAGTATCTAGTGAAGTTGCATCACAAATTCCCAAGCCACTTATTTCATTCATGTCTGGAAGTTGCTTTTACAACTGTAGATTCAATTTTTAAACATGTACTAGTGTTGAAACATAGATTACAGAAATACAGGTAAAACTCTGAAATTTGATATAACATGAATCATAGATGAGTGTAGCAAAACATAAGTCATTATTTGATAAAATAACAGCAATGTTGAGTGTTTGGAAATAAGTTAATTAAAACTACATTAAAAAGGCAAAAAGTACTAACTTAAATGAAATGTGCAAATTTTGACTGATTTTATTCACGTTTGCATTAACTAGTTTTATTTCAGTAACTTTATGTAATAAAGACAGAGTTTGCTAAAGTGAAACAATTTAGGAAAGAAACTATATTTTCACGAAAGAAATAACATTTTCTCATTTATATAATAAAATGTTTCGTGTTTGCTTAAGTGAAACAATCCTGGAGAGGCGCATCACTTCCATGAAACAAATGGTACTTTCTTGAAGCTGAGTATCATTCATTTAATAAAATGGTTTGTGTTTCACATGAATTATGAATAGAAAACTGAACCAAAGTTCAATAGACTTATTATATTCTAAGCCTAGATTTAATCAATACTGTATCTGACTTCACTCCTGCATCACATATCATGCTGATTGGAACCTCTAAGTAATATATGTGATGTTTGTTTTTGTCCGGCAAACATTGGTTCAAAAATTAATTTGTCTTAAGTCACTCGCACAGAAATACAGACAATGTGCTGTTTTGTATATAAACAGTCAATCCAGGTCTTCATATAATATAAACATAACAGAAATTTATGCAATCAATGCAAAATGTTAGAAGAACAATGAAAACACTTACCAATAAGAAAAGAAATGTCATCCAAACAAATACATACTAAACTTTATTGGATATATACACCAATATGTTGACGTTTTGAATTCCCCAAAACACCGTGTTGATATATATATGAAAGTATATAATAAAAAGGTTATTGAACTTGTATGGCAAAATATAATTTGCAAGCTTATCGTCAATCCCAAATCAATCCGGTCGAAGTAATATGTTGCCATACAAGATCAATAACCTATAAATTTACTAAAGTAGACTTCTTTGTATAGCTCAGACTGTTACCAGATCATCACGTAGAAGTTTTCAAAATCCCCCAGTTAGTAGGGAGGTGATGTCCTGATTTATTTCATAATATAGAAACGTTTGAGCTTGGCTTGCATAACAACCTGCTTCACTTTTAAGTGTTTTAAGAAAAATGTTTGCATATTAATCAATCAGGCCTGTTTAGGCTTTTAATGAACACAAAATGTTACTGTTGACAGTATTCAAGTGTTTGTTCATGAAGCAATTTTGAAAGAATTTAGAAGAAATGTCAAGTTTCAAGTATGTAAGCAACACATACTTTAACACATATGTCTCTGTTAGTTATATTGTAGTTTGAAAATGCAACGTTTTACAACAAAATATATATAAGTGAAGTAATTTGACTGTATTTAAGATATATTTTGCAAAGTTACTACATTTGTATGCTTAGTAGCCAGTTTTAAAACTGTCACGGCCATTTGTTCAGTGAAAATCTACTTGTCTAGAAAATAATTTAATACATTTGTTGCCATAGCAACCATATTACTGCTTACTATTGTTTTGTATTTTAGTCTGAATATTTTTCACTTTTAGTTTAATTTGCTTCTTTGGTACACAATTGGTTAGCAGTATAAGTAGTACAAGGACTGTAACTTTGCTGTGTCACTTAACTCAATGTAATACAGATTTTCTCTACTTTATTTAGACAAGAAAGTCAGTTCTTCTTAGGTGCCAATTTGTACATTCTAGGGATCCGGCAACCTACAGAAAATGCTTTTATTAAAGCCTTTTGATCAATGCGTTTATGACAAAATTAAAACATGTAAAAAATCTACTGCAAAATTCAGATACTCAAGTTACACATGTTCTTTGTTTCAGTTTTCTGTTTTTTTTCTTTCATTTCTGTTGACATAGTAACATTTTCCAGTGTATGTGAAGAGTTTAAAGAATTTTGTGTTGCAGTGGTCGGCACATATCTACGTATCTAAAAAGGGTAATAACTCAATTTCGCCCAAATAAGTCATTTGGGCCAAAAACAGAGACTGCCACAGATATATTTGTAATCAAATATTTTTCAGAGTTTAGAAGCAAATTATAGCGATGCAAAAAAAAGATCGCGAATCGAGATTTGTAAACAGCTGCCATCATTTGTCTTTATTTTTGGATGTATATTCTACAAAAGTAAGAATATTTATATTTTATTTACACCTGCGGAATCTAAACAGCTGTTGGTGGTTGACCTTGTTAAAAAAATGACACTTACGGCCTGAAACATTCACTGTGGTTTTTTCGGAGTGAACCCAAAAGCAATCTCAACCTTCGTCTTCTTATAATTTACCTATGGTCTAAGTTGTTTCTTTTCCTTTTAATTTACTTCTACGACAATTTCAAGAGGGCTAGGATGGCACTATGTTGCTCACACGAGTATTGTTGCCATAATAAAAAGATGAAGGTTAACAAATTAAGTTATCTACATTTATAAATGACAAATATAAACAACCACCTTCAGTCAGAATAATTCATTACTCTATGTCATTCTAAATTTAAGTTGCTGGCCAAAACCTGTTTTTCATATATAGTAACTGAGGTCTTGATCCGAATTGAAAGTACCAAGTCATTGGAATAGCACACTCTCAACTACAGTTTGTGGGTCGACATTTTTTTTTCAAAGTTTTACTGGCAGTGAACTTGAAAAAAATGAATAAAAATAAAGACAGTGTATAGGTTTCGAGTCACAACATTTACATGAACCTCTGAGGTAGCTGACCGTGCGTTGAATATCCTTTTATTGTATTACAAGCAACAACACCTGCAAAACTATTGGTTTATCGGTACATGATAGTACAATTATTAAATTTGACACTGGACAAAAAGAAAAAATCACACGGAAATGTGCAAACCTATAGTGTCAATACTGGCTTTTTACTTGTAAATATTTTGTAACCAGTTTGAATACATTGTAATAACTTTGTAATGATAGATCCAATACTTATTTGTAGTAGGATGGGACGGAGGGTGGGGTCAATCAGTCGCCAGCGCTTATATTTTGCATCTTACGTTACTGCCAAATCTCTTATAAAGTCAATAATGAGTTCAATAAATGACGTCACATAAATGACGCCAAGTATCAACAAATACTAATGTGAGGTACCATAAGTTGAAAAGTGTAAAACTGAAAGTATATACCAGGCAATACAGACTAAAATTAAATAACCAATGTAAAACGTCATGCTATCTTTTAAAAATGCTTTTCAAACTCCGATGTATACTAGCTACTCAGTATTTTGCTGCTATGAATGTATGTATTGCTATGTTGTTAATAAGTTCACGTAACTTTAACAAATGGTGAAATAATTTCTTTTTTCAGATGTACAAAATACGCGAAAATTTTGACGTCATCAACGACGTCGTCTAAACATGTCGTTTTTCCAAGATGGCACTGTCCACGGGGCAGCGCACAGAAGTTATTAAACTGTATTATAACAGTTATTCACCAGTTACAGTGATCAGATCAGGGTTTGAATTTAGCAATATTTTCTACTTGCAAATTTTTGCAAGTAGCAAAATTTTTAACTTGCAAAATGAGGAAGTCAACTTGCATTTTCATCGCTGTATATCTTTATTATAATGCTTAAGTACATGTAAACTGTATGTCTTACGTCAAACCTGCATGAAACTATTTTCATATGCATCGTGTATTGAAAATGCCTAATACTCTGCCAAAGGCAGAGCTACCTCTTAGTTTCTGGGTCCATATGGCAGAGTATTAGGCCTTTTCTGTCTCTCTCCAGACAGCCACCATCTCCTAACAGCAGGCTTTGGGTCATATTCCCTTAATGCAACACCTGCAACCTTAATTATCATTAAGGTGTCCATTATTTCTGCCCCAAGCCTGCACCTCCAATCTGATTTTATCCTTTTCATAGTTGAAAAGGCTCTTTCACATGATGCATTGGCCAGTGGCAAAACATTTGACAAATGGATAATTGTATGTATATCTTTGAAGTCCCCTTTCTCCTGGTCCATCTGACTGACCATCTGCCATACCAGGAGTGGATGTATAGTACTAAACCTTGCATTTCCAGATACATGGAATTTTAAATCAGACCACTGGCTTAGTGCATTAACCAAGTTACACCCTGCATTAGTCAAAACAGTTTCATAGTGCCTAAAAATGTTCTCACATCTCCTATTCCATATTGTAAAAGAGCATCCCTGTTTGTTGAAAGAGGCCAGTTCTTGTGGTCAAATGCATTACATGCCAGAAAGATTTCATCACTTGATAAATTTTCAAGCCTAACATGTAGACAATCAAGAACAGACTGAGTTATCCTACGTCTATCCCTGACCAATGCATCATTTGAAATTATGTTTTGAAGTTGGAAGCCGTGTAATTGCCCATCCCTAATTTGATCATTGATTTCAACTACTGATGGGCCATCATTGTCAATGAGAGCCCTTAAGGAGGTTTCAGCACTTTGAAGTTTGGTCATGGCACTATATACAGTAAGGTCTTCCCTCTGAAAGAGTAAACTGATTTTAGATACTTCATTTAAAATATCTTTTACAAATACCAAGTACCAGACCATTTTGTGTTGTTTAAGTTGCCTCAAATAGCCCCTAACTTTTGCCCTGTCCTGTTCCCTATTTGAGCAGTCCTCAGCATAATTTTCAAGCTGAGTGAGAATGATAGGCCAATTTTGAATTAATTTACTTGTGGCCCTAAGTTTATGGTCTACCCATCTAGTACCATTAGCTTTTTCTGGCTTCATGAAATGTTCTCCCAGTAACTCTGCAATATCTGAAGCCTCCTTCAACCTTTTACCAGAACCCTTATAGAAGTAATATATGGACACAAGCATTTCTATGACTTTATCCATGTATGTATCCTTAAAGGCATCCTTAATTGCCAATTCTAACCTGTGGGCCAAACACCAGACTGCTTTTATCCAGTCAGCATTACCTTCTGTTTTCATAAGTTGAATCACCCCCTTTTTAGCACCCATCATAACAGATGCTCCATCTGAGCAAAAACCTACTGTTTTCTGTTTGTAGTTGTTCAAATCATACTCAAAAAATGCCTTGTCAATGGCTGCTAATATGCCTTGAGATTTTGTGTTTTCAGGCTCAACAAGCTTCAAATATTTCATTCTAGGATAGTAATCTTCCAAACATTTTATCAAAATGACTTCTTTTTCTGTTTCGGATCTATCAGTTGATCTATCACAGAATATGCTAAAATAATCAGTATCATGTAAAAGACGCTTGGTTTCATCAAAATATACACCACCAATGTGCTCAATCAAATTGTTTGCAGCCTTGTCAGTATGGTAAGTGTCACCAAGTGACAAGCCATTACAGTGCTGTAGATCTATTAAGTTTGAAAAGTCAGTGAAAGGTCTCTCAAAGATTGCAACACAATAAGCAGTTTTGAACAGTTTTGTCATTTTATCAGATGTATCCATGTCCATTTTTTGAAAGCCCTTCTCAAGGTCTGTTTGTTCATTCCTAGCTTTTTTCTCTTGGGCTGCCTTGGTCTTCACAGCTCTCTCATGCATTGTCGAGTTCACATGAAATTTCACAGACTCCCTCTTCACAGTTGAGTTTCCAGTGATAAACTAAAATAATGAAACGGACTTCACTTACTCATATTACTTACCTACATTATAAAAGATTCATATTGAATCTACATAAACGTAAGTGAAGAAGTCTCTTTAAAAAAATCATATTCAATTTCTTTGGACCTGTTAGGCTGTATTATTTTAGCATATTTTGTGATTGATCAGTTGATAACATCAAATTAGGATTTAATGCAATATTATACACAAATATACATTTAGAACTGACTGACAGACATATCATTCAATAATAAATCAATCGTCAGTGAGGACTTACATTGGAGGTCATGTTAGCTTGTGCATACAGCTTGCAGGTTGTGCAGACGATTTTATGCACTGTGTCACCTGCTTCACACTCGTATGACAAATCAATATTCATCTCTCTCATCCACTTTTTAACAGTTTTTAGACTTGCAGTAGATATATGGCCCGTTGAAGAATCTGATGTTTTTGTTTTTTTTATTTTCGCTAGATGCAGCGCTTGCATCTGCGCCCGATTGAGACCTTTTAACTACAAACTTATCCATATCGGCAAACTTTCACAGACGAGTGCACCGCATGTACATTTGACCTTGCTTATAACCACGTGGACGCGCTAACCAATCGTATTCGCTTGTTATAAATATGTATCTAATTATAGTCACCGAAAAACCGGAGCGAGCGACCTAAATAGATTTTTACGGTAAACGTCATCAGTTACTGCTGCGGGCACTTGTCACGCATGCGCAGAAAGGATGAAAACTGCAAAACTTCCGGGACACAGATAGCGTAATCTTTGCTTAGAACGAAAACCGGGAAAAACTCACTCGCAAATAAATGCGAGCTCAAGAAATTTCTCCTCGCTATATTGAATTTTAACTCGCATTTTGCGAGCATGCGAATTTAAATTCGAACCCTGCAGATCAATGCAGAAATTTTACCACGATAATGAGAAACTCAGTAAGATGCAATTGCACATAATTGTCAAAAGGTTTGATCATTCAGGATCAGTTATTGATTGACACCGTCGCAATGCCAGTCGGCCAAAATCAGTCAGGACTTCAGAGAGTATTGAACTGAGAACTGTTATTGAAGAAACTCCACAAAGATCTGTACGTAGAATGCTAGGTGACATTACTAACAATACTAGTGGTTTCAGCAAGATGGTGCTACTCTGCATACTTCCAGGAAGGTACTCTCGTGGCTTGGGATAAGGTTCGGTACAAACTTTTGTTTTACAGGACAGATACAGTACTCTCACTCTCCCGATCTGAGTCCGCTGTACTTCCTCTGGGGATATCTCAAAGACAGAGTGTACAGTCCCGTCCTGGCATCTCTAGAAGATTTGAAAACATCCATCAAGCGAGAAATAAGAAATATTTTAACGGACACCTGCAAATCTGTGATTTGTAACTTCAAGAAACGTCTAGACGTCGTAATTAAGCAGAAAGGACGTCATCTGGAACACATTTAGTAAAATGGACATTTTTTTAGGAAACTTGTATAAAGGTTTATGTTTAAGATAATTTTCTGATGTTATATATAAAATAAAACTTTATTCCGTCTACTACATGTATCACATTGTAACGTTTGTTTTAGCGTGCATTACATTTGTAAAGAAATATAAAGCACCAAAATGGTAACATATATTATGAGACACCCTTCGCTTTGTGTTTTAGGAATAGATGTTTACATATCATTCTTATGTCATGTGTCATCAAATTGCAATCAAAAATTAAATATCCACCCAGATCTTCCAGATACTGTTAGGAAAAATTGCCTGTGACCTTGATTTGTTCATCAATGATTCTTTTTACCAAGCAAGATTTAAAAAAAAAACATGCATATCCGTTACTTTAAGCCATACGTCTGTATATGGTTTTGTAATTAATTTTCTTCTTACTGTCAGGTTTTCCATCCCATACAAAAAAAATAAATACTTTTATCTAAATCATTAACGATTATGTCTGAGGGTTTTCAGCAAGACTGTCAGAGGGTAAATGAGTTTCGGTAGATCAAATATTTATATGTTTATATTACAGTTACTTTGCCTAATAACGTCAATTTTTAATCCTGCCACTGTTTAAGACAATTTTTAAGATTATCAATCTTTGGCATTAGATTAAATTCAAGACGTTTTTTTTGCGATTTGCTGTAGACGTAGTTCTTAGAGTTTTTGGTACTTTTAGGGGTGCATTTGAATTGTTTTTACTTTACAGGATTTACTGTTACTTGTCTTTATTGTCCTCAGTCTTAAAGTAGTCAATTTATTTAAGTTGAAGTGAAGTTCGGATATCTTTCCACATTCTTTGATTACAGTAACAAGTTTTTCAACAGATTCATTTTTAACGTTATTTTCATAAGCTGCATCTGTCACGGTTCGGACTTAGTTCACAATTGGGGAGAATATGTGTAAGCGGCCCGGTAGCTCAGTCGGTAGAGCATTCGCCCTGTAAGAGGACGAATTTCAATATGGTGGGGGAGTATGTCACGGTTCGGACATAGTTCACAATTGGGGAAAATATGTGTAAGCGGCCCGGTAGCTCAGTCGGTAGAGCATTCGCCCTGTAAGCGAAAGGCCCCAGGTTCGAGCCCCGGACTGGCTGCACATTTTTCTCACCTTGTGACACATCATCAGCAAAAAATGTTTGCATTATTTCCGTATCAAGGACGGTGATTCTTTTCATACTTTCATCTTTTTTATGTGTAGTAATTTCATTGAAAGAATAAATAGCGAGATAGAAAGAGGACAACGTTGTGGCACGCTTTATTTTATACTTCTTTAAAAATCATTATTTATTATAATAGCTGTTATATTTTTGTAAAATGTTTTAATCCATCTGATAAGACTGTCTCCAAAATTAAAATGTTTGAGACTTCTTAATATGACATTATGATTTAGTGTATCAAATGTTTTATCGTAATCAGAGATAACAGGAACCCTTTCAAATTGTTTGTTTTAATGTGATACATTATCTCAAATATCAGTCTGACATTTTCTCCATTGTATCGTTCTTTCATCAACGTTCTTTCATCAAAGCAGTTTGGTTTGGATTTTTTTTTAATTTGTAAGTATTTTCGTTTACCCATTTGATATAACCTTATTTGAAATTTTAGAATGTACATTAAATACATTTATGGGTCTCTAATTTAACAAATTTGAAAGATCTTTTTCTGGTTTTGGTAACAGAGATACTATACTTGTCTTTTTACTAGGTTCGCAAAGTATTAAGTATGTAGTTTTTATTCATTTCAATTTGTTTTGCTTTGGACCTTAACACAATGTCACTTATTCTTGCATGTATATCATAGTATGTCTGAAATAGGCTTTTTGTTTCGCTTTTATGTTAAGGTGAAGTAATGATTAAATTTTCTTAAATGTTGATATCACTTTGTAGCGCTTTTTCCTTCTATTTTCTTTTTCTTTTCGGACGCAAATTTGATAGTAACGTTTCAAACACTGTTATACTTACACTTTTGTTTTTTGCGTCATTCTTAAAAAATACTATGTAATTTACACAATTTATTGAATTTGTACAATACATTTCATCCAAAACTTAGCTCATATCTATTTCAAAATATCCTGGACCTCTTTTATGAGCTGAAAAATCTGATAATCTAAGGGATGGTCACTTCTATATCTGTGTTGAATCTTATTATTTTTAATTAAGTTACGAAATAATATAGCCTAAAAATATCAGTGGTTTATCATTGGAACATCATGTATATTGCAATTTAAGGTGATTCGATAAATTCCAAATATCAAAAGTTCTCTACGCAAATTTTGTTGTGATCTGATCACTTTTGTTTTCAGTAAACGTGTTTCTGGTAACATAGCAATTGTAATTTTCTTTTAACCATTGAAATACATCTATTTCTCTTTTTTATTGTCTACAATACCTCTGACATTAAGTGATCATATTGTGTATGACATGTCTATGTTTTAAGTTGTGATTATGACATGCTACTACGATTAAACAATGATCCATAAGATTTGTTTTGTAATAAACCACAATGGGTCAAAATCTTAAAAAATCTAACCGTGTTACTTTTTCTAAAGTGTGTAAATATTTTTAGTGAAACAAGGAACCAAACGAATAAAATTCATAGACAACAACAACAACAACTACAACAACAACAACAATGGTTTATTCGTAGTATAAGGCCTCCGGCCCAAAATACATTCAACATGGCCTTAATATATAATGTAGCATGTTAAAACATTTAATTACATAAAACTTTCTATGTTCCGATGATAAATATTCGAATTGTTGACGTAGATGCAAACTAATGTATGCAAAGATACTAAAATTTAACAACATGTAATAGCAATTTAAGCATGTAGTAACATAATATATTGACGTGGATGTAAACGTATTACGCTAAATATATAGAGTCAATTAAACATCAATCCAATATATACAATACAAGGTTATATAATACAAGATAATGTATGTATTTTACTGTTCCCCAAGCACATATTCATTTAGTCAGTACACAATGACTTCCTTAACTCAAATGCATTGACTAGAAATCTCGATAATGAGAAGATACTGTCTGTTTCACAGTCAATCACAATTTTGGTAAACAACTGTTCGTTTATAATAGCAGTTAGCCATTCTGGTTTAAAATATCTTTCTCTTAATGCACTGTACATAGGGCAAGCTATAAGGAAATGCACTTCATTTTCAATAGTATATACACTGTTCTTGTGACAATAAGGACAAAACTTGTAGTCTCCATCAATTCCTGAATGTCTTCCTTTTTCAATCATAAGTGCATGGCTAGAACAACGAAAGTTGGCAATCATTCGCTTTTGTAAGTACGATAATAGTAAAGATAAATATTGCTCCGGCTCTATTGCGTTTTTGTAAAGTTTGTAAGTCAGAGACTTTGGCGAGCTTTCAATGTCAGCAAGGAGAGTTTGGTAGGCACAATCTCTTAACGTTTGTGAAAAGAGTTGTAGGAATACAGCTGGATCATTTGCGATCCAAACGTATCCAAAACCGTGTTGGTATAGTAAGTGTTTTACATGGGTTACCCATGTAACGCGACCTGCCTCATCTAGACGTTTCAACATAAGATAACACTGTCTAGGGTATCTCTTTGTATAGGCATAGCTATTAGTTTCGTCCAAAATTTAACACATTTTGATATGTATGTTACTGACAGTGGGTAACGTCCACACTCACTGAGCGCAAAAAAGCTTGCAACATTTTGGTTCATACATGCTAAGCGTTTACAAAATCTGACTTGTACTTGTTCGATAATTGAACACTCATGATAACCCCATATTTCCGCAGAATATGTTAATATTGGTTGAACTATTGCATCAAACAGTTTAAATGTCTCCTTGTGGTTTAAGTAACCAAAGTGCTTTTGACACTGCAAAATTACATTTACCGCTTTATTGGCTTGTAGAGCTAGAGTTTCCTGAGTTTTGGTCCAACATAATTTTGGAGTGAAGAACGCACCGAGGTTTTTATACCAAGAAACTGCTTCGATTTCTCTCCCTTTGTATGTCCATTTCTCATTTCTTTTTAGGCAACCGCCTCTTCGGAATACCATAATCTTAGATTTCTCTAGGTTAAGTTTCATTCCGGTTTCATTACAATATTCACTAACTGTGTTAATCTGAGTTTGAAGTTTATTTACAGTTTCTGCAACCGTAACTACATCGTCAGCGAACATCAGCGCGAGTATATCCGGTATATCGTTTGATATAAAAATTCCAGATCCGCATTTCAGTTTTAGATATTCAAGTAAATCGTTTATAAAAAGTGCGAAGACAATCTTGAAGCTGACACAACCTTGCTTTGTGCCAATTTCACAAGGGAAGAAATCTGTTCTTCCACCGTTAATGTTAATGCAAGACTTCAATTGCTGTACATAGCTTTAAATACTAACAACAGTTTGCAGTGTTCATCTATGCCTTTGCGCGTGAAGCTATTTCACAGTTGAACATGTATACAGTTATCGAACACCTTCCTGAAGTCGATAAAGAAAACATAAGCCCGCCCTTTCTTCTCTGACAAGTATTTCTGAACAATAGATTGCAGGTTAAATATGTTGTCTATGGTGGAGTACCCACGCCTGAATCCTGCCTGGGATTCATTTATTGCATTGTTGATGTCTTTCCAAGACGTAAGGCGATTGCTAAGGACCTTCATGAATAATTTGCTAAGACTGTTTATGATCGAGATTGCCCTACAGTTATTTGGATTGTCTTTTGGGCCCTTTTTATGTACTGGAGTAATTAAACTCTCACACCATTCTGACGGAAATCGACCGGACTGGAGTAGATTGTTAAACAGTCTTTTCAAGTATGGTAGTATTATATGAATTGTATTTTTGTACATTTCGATACAAATACCATCGACCCCTGATGCACAGTTGTTTCTTAGTGGCATAAGACTTTCAGTAATTTCTTCTTCACTGATCTCGATATTTAGTGTTTCGCATTCGCGCTGTTCATACATATTATCAAAAATACCTCTTTGTTGTATATTATCACTGTTTTCAGGTTCCGCAAAAAGTGTTTTAAAGTATGTGAACCACTCTGTCTGCGCTTGATATACAGTTCGCTACATTGTTAATGTTACGGGTATTTGCTTTCTTGATACAGCTCCAAAACGTTTTTGGATTTTTACTACTTTCTAAGAGTTCGTCCCTCCGGCACTTCTCTATCTTCAATCGTTTAGCACGACACAAATTCTTAAATGTGCGCTTCGATAACAGATAGTCTTGTAAGATCGCTTGAGAATTGGATGTTCAAAATTTTCTTAATTTGCTGTATTTTACCTGTTTGACTTTTGCACATTCGTTATCCCACCATTCGGGTTGTACAATGTCGTCAGTATTTCGTAATTTTACCGAGGTTGTAGTTTTCATGCTTTTACCAGCTTGTCTGAACAGAGAAACAAAATCGTTATGGCTGCCTATAATGTTTTCATCAGTGATACTTTCATAGAAGTTTGTAAATAATCCACCGAACGCATCAAGAAATGTTTGCTTTTGTGATTCTCGCCACTTGTAGTACATATGTTTGGAGCCTATTAATTCAATAGAAGCATCGTCTGAGTCCTTGTTTACTTCATGATATAAACGGAGGCAACAACTTACGGGAAATGATCAGAGAGGTCAAGGTTGCCGACCTTAAAATCGTTTATATGCCTGAATAGGTCAGATGACGCCATAAAATAATCGACAACACTTCTACCATTATTTGCAGTACACGTGCAAGTTCCGTTACTATCACCGTATCTACCGTTTAGGAAATGCATATCTTTTATACAGCATAATTCAACGAGAGATACGCCGAATCGGTTATATTCAGTGTCTCTATTCGATCGTGGCATACAGAACCAATCCCCCGGGTAATCGACTTCCAAACCAAATACATAGTCAATATCATCCTCCGGTATATAGTCTACAAAGTCTTTCACTCTTGCATTCAGATCACCAGCGATAATAAACGAGATATCATTAAATTCGTCTTCGATTTGAGTGATTTTATGGCTCAGTGCATCAATTCCGTTGTTATTTTTGTCATCATAAATTGGCGAGTTTTCTGGTGCAACATATGTAAACAGGATAATTACATCTTTAGACAATCCTATGGCCTTGGATATTCAGAATACAACACACTCTTTGAACTCATCGTATATTCTTTTAATGTGTTTATTTTCTATCAAACAGTTTCTTACAAATACGGAGACACCACCTGAACCTCGTTGGCCATATACTCTCAAACGTGGACGATCAAAATTTTTGTATACAGGGATAAGATCGCTGAAGTCATCTGCCTGAGTTTGCCACGTCTAAGAGAAACATATTATATCAAACTCTTTACAATGGTTTAAAAGTTCATCATTGTCTTTATATTTACGCAGTCCTCTGATATTAACGGAAGATAAGTTTATAGTTGATTTGTATTTTGGACTTTGGCCTATTCCCCATCTGTTCATCATTACCGGTTTATTTTGGGTTTTATCAAACACATATTTCTGCCCATCAACTACTAGATAATCATGTTTAAAATACGCTTCTTTGTCGCTATCGCAACACTGCTGAAAGTATGGGAAGAGCTCACTTCTAGCTTTCAAAATTCGTTCTGGTAGATCTTCGCCTATTCTAAATGATAAAGCTGCTTCGTTATCTTTTCGTTTTGCTCGGAACGCCTTAAGAATACGCTCTTTGACTTTCCACTCTTTTCATTTCACTAGAATAGGTTTTGGTGTAGTTTTACTTGGTAATCTGTATGCCTGCTCGATATATATTTCATCCTCTGCTATGTCTAATTGGCTGCTAATTGTATCACTTACTTTATCTTCTATACTACTCGAGGTTTCAGCCTCGATTTCTGGTATGTTAAATATTTTCAGGTTTCTCATTTTGCTTTGTTGTTTCTAGGTATTCATTTTTCCGTGTTGTTTCTGATAATGCTGTTTCGACTTTACTTAACTTGGAAGTTAACTCATCGACATCGTTACGTAGTTTTACATTCTGAGCTTTTAACAGTTTGGTATCCTTTTTCACTTCTTTAACCGATTTTTTTCGTAGAGTCGAATTTCCTGTTCATTTGTTTAACATCACGTCGAATATCGAGTAATAATGATTTTGTATCCATGGAAGCAACGACAGATTCGTCATTATCGCCTTCAAAGTCCATGTCGGAGTTAGACTCATTTGAATTATTTCATTCGGATATGGTTGCCTCCTCGTTTGCTGAGAATTTCTCACGAACTAGACTTCCTGGCTGTAATAACCAAGAGCTTAATGATGTTTGGTTGTTAATTTGTTTCAGTTGAGAGCCGGATCTAAGTTCATATGCAACTGGCTGGGAACTGCTTATTCGGTGTTCAGTTGTTGTACGTGACAATATGGAATCCCTACCTCGATCCCTGGTAGTACTCCCTGTACGGAATCTGGATCCTCTATCCTTCGATCCGGGCACTGGGTTTGATTCCACGCACTGTGCGACGAGCAGGAAGAATAATTATCTATATGTAAGTTTATGAGCTGCTCTTTGTATTGTAGAAGGAAGCTAGAACTAGCTCACTATAAAGGCATGCTTTTCAAAAAGACCTGTCAACAACATATTGGCATACAAATGATAAGTTTTTAATAGCGTCTTAAATCACCATTCACTGTAAGTAAGGAACAAAAATCGATTTGTATCAAATTTCCTCAGACTTTATGCAGTTAATTTTCTCTGTAAAACAGCAAGTGTAACAAAAACATTTCAAATAGGTCTTACTTTAAAAGCAGTCAGTGTAAAACAATTCGCCATACGTTTAATACCACACAAACAATAGGTGTTCAATTCCAGAAATGCCTTAAAATGACGCTTCAATTAAGAGTGGAAAAAATGTTTCAATTTACAAAAAAACAAAACAACTGAGTAGTAACACAGTTAGCCTTTGCCATAAATCGTTTTTTGTGAAAATGCATTTAAAGAAAAACCTTCACTTCGAAAGCAACATTATACAAGAAATAATGTTTCAATTTCCATTAGATTAAAAGCGTACGTCAAACATCATCTTCTGTTGGAACAAAATCAAAGTAATCAGTGGTAATACAATGTAATAACGCAGTTTAAAACAACTTCACTTTAGAAGCAGTCACAGTAACAGAATTTGCTTCAAGTATATAATCACATATATAATAGGTGTTTAATATTCAGAAATATACAAATAAATGTTTGTTATTTAGAATAGATAACTTAATTGTTTTGGTCAGACACAAAACACATGTTGTGTTATTAATTTAAATTGTAAACAAATAGCTGCTAGTTATAAGATTGAAATCATTATTTCACTTTCCATATGTGTGTCTTATACTATTGCACATTTAGTCACATAGTATGTTTTTCTTTTTCCTGAATTCGATAACACACAATACAAATGAAAGTCGATATATAGTTAAATTGGTACGTTTAAGATTATCACCAAGATTGTTTCATTCATTGTATCTTTGTGGATATTGTTTTTATTTTTCGGCCAGGGCAGGTTTAACAAAGTGTCATATTATCTATGCCCCACTCGATGTATATTTCTAGCAGTATTCATATAAAATATTTGTCCGTTTCTCGTATAGCCATATTCGACAAACTCACACTCATGAGTAATTAATGGTTTACTGATGTTAGATCGTCCATGATATAAATGGGTTTTTTCAGTGTTTTTCTTTCTTTTCATAAGTTTTACTTCTCTAGACGGGTGGCAAATTTAACTCTTACTTGTCTTGGCTTTTCACCTTTCTTTCCTATGCAATGACACAGCACCTTTCTTTCCTATGCAATGACACAGATCAATACCCGGTTTGGTTGATTTAGCCCCGGAACATGCTCATTTTTACGTTTTGATTACGTTCTGAAGTTTCTTCTGGTGTTTCGTAGAACTCTTCGTTCTTTTCATTTTCATTTAGTTCTCCAAAGTTACCCAGTTATAATTGGTTTTCTATTTCGATAGAAGTGTGGTCTGATGCTCTATCTTTTTCTCTTAGAATTTTCTCCACATGCATTTCCATTAACGGTAGCTTTTTCTGTGTTACACAAACGTTGTTAATCTGCACTTCAGCCCATTAATTACTATGTTGTTTGCACTGTTTTATTGCTCAAAACTGTTTATTCATCTTTTATATCTATCTTCAATGTGTCAATATATTCTTCTTGTTTGCTTACCTCTGATTTCAAGTTATTGATGTTCTCATTTAACTGATCTTTTTCTTATCCTTGTCAAAAAACTTTTCAAAATAAAATTTAAATTAAATCCATTTCTTCGTCCAAGTTTGTGTCATGTCATAATTAGCAAGTTCTTGTATCAACTATTTGAGAGCTATATTTATTTTTTGTTGTTTTATTTTGAGTCATGCCGCCTCTAACAAAGGTGGGCGTGTTTTTTTCCTTCAAGTTCACTTCTTTATTTGACTGGCAGTAAATTTGGGTAACATCTTTAGTGCATGTTCAGATTTTACAGTTTTGAATGCACACGCTCATCCTTTATTATAAATCGTTTGTTCTACATTTTGCCACTAAAACAAGCTTTCCCTTTTATTTTTGAAAGTTTTGCATTACAAAAGCATGTACCGTTTACTAATATCCTACTATAGTCCAAGTTTCAGCACTTTTAACTCAATATAACACATTTATTTTGAAAAACAAATATCCAAAACATGTGTCTTCACATTATGGGGACACAACTCTTCCTACTATTGATTCCTTCAAAACAAGACTTTGCTATGCTCCAGACACGTTAAGATTGCCCAGTCGAATAAGCAAACTTAAGGCTTTCAAATGTCCTTGCTAATGCTTAACTAAAAAACGTATGCCAACTTAAAAACAACAGACTTGCATTCATTATTTGACAAAAATGAATGCTTTAGCATCTATCTTTTTTGTATTCTATACTATTTTGTTTACTCTCAATTGCGAAACAAGTTCTTACAACTCAGGCTAATCGCTCCTGTGACTCACTCCTAACTTGTATCAATCTCGAGAAAGCAAAGTGTGTGTCCCTTGTCTAAAGGCACCACCGCCTTGACAGGAGTCGGGGTCAAACCCGGGATTCTAAAGAAGATCCTTTGTCTAGTGTTTGAGTTCTGGTCCTAGGGTCCGGAGCTTGCTTTAGCTTACCTTATTAACGATTATTGATTTAATGATTACAGATTAATGCATTACCAACAATTATTCGAAGTTGGACAAATTCTTTAAAAACGCCTTTATTATACTAACATCATAAGCATCCTTTGTAGGCTCGTTGCGCTTTATTTTATACTTAATCAGTTGATTCAACGATACAAATTTCATACCGTAACAGTAACCAAAATTGGTTGGATCATAGAATAAATCCAGTTGAGTTGTAGGACCCTTTTCACTTAAATGGTCTTCTCCCCAAGCACGTTCTTTTGAAATAGAATTGGATATAAAAGCATGATTCTGTATATCAATACCATTTCGGCTTCCTAAAATATGTTCATCAACGTGGTTTAAAAACAATATGTCTACATCTGTTCTGTTTCGCACACCGAAGAAACCAAGCACAGCCCCTGAATCAATCATTACATCACTTCGACTTAGATATATCGTTGGAAGTGTGTTCACTGGTTCAGTAAATGAACGACTTGCAATCTCTTTTGCTATTTTGTTACAGTCAGATGCATCTTTGGCATGATTCATAAATTGCAAAGAATTAGGGTTGAGAATCATTTCTGCTAGAATAAGATTTTCCTCCACCGTATCCGGAATATGAGCCGTTGATTTGAATATGTTATCATTGTACAACTGTCGAATTTCATATTTACATTTGTTTAAATTAGTTCCATCCTTTCCATAAATGAACAAAAACAAAACATTGAATGTCGAGGATTTGAATTTTGAAAGCATTTGATGAATTTTATATTCAAGCCAGGGCTGTTGCCCATACATATGGGAAATTAACTGTCGAGCACCCATTTTGCTAACTTTGACAACTCTTTCATATAAAATGCCATTATCTTTCGAGCACTTCTTTTTCACGATTTCGCGCATTGCCGTGTCCTTTCTCCGATTGTTTGAAAATACAGAAACAATTGATACCGATGTTTTCAAAGTCGGCAGATGCGTTTGAATGTTCATCCATTCAAGCATAACTAGATTACAAGTAGTCTCTGAAAATCCAATCTGTTTGAAAAATTCGTAACCCCACTGAAAATTATTTTCATAACTCTGATACTCGAAAGTTGCATTTTTAGATAGTACTACTGAAGCTGCTAGTCGGTGTGCACCATTTAGGAGGAATCCGTTTTTATCGACAGGAATTCTTGACAAGCTAGAATCAAATCCAAAATTTTTAATTGTATCAATTATGTTTTGAAAAGATGAAATAAAATCCGAACTGCTCAGTTTATCTTCGCATGGTCGTTTTGCGTCGTACCATTTCTTTTTTATCAAATTGCAAGATTCTCTGAAATGATTCCATACGCTTAAATGCTCTATGTAAGCATCCTTAATGACTTTTGGCACTTGTGTTTCAAAGGCATAAAAATGTGCATATACCATTTTGACAATCATATCAAATCTATATGAATGTAAATGAATAGAAGGATCTTCATATACTGTGTAATCCCTTTTATTTTCTGTCTTCGTTTTTATCAAATTGCCACCAACACATGTATAACTCATATACTGTTTTATTGGAAAATTCAATTGAAAAGTTGTAGTCATATTGCAGGCACCCTTTGATACAAAAGTTAAATTTCTATAATTGTCTGAAGTTGTAATCGAGGAATCCGCAGTAATGTTTCCAGTATAACTTTGCTTATATATGTATTCAAATAAAGGGCTAAAGCCACTCATTATATATAGGGATATGCATCTGGAAAACATGTTATTAAACCCACATTGGAATTCTCTAAGAAATACTTGAGCGTGTGCAAATGTCTTTCTCCGTTCAGGGACGTTATTTTTTATTGATGATAAAACGAAAGCGTTTCGAAATGAAAAAAAGCCTGTTTCAATTTGATTCACGAACGTATCTATTTCAAGATCTACTGCATCGTCTACATGTAAGATCCATTCAACGTCTAGATTTTGTAACGCCCAGTTGTAACTTTCTGTCACTTTTGTTAACATGTCTGAGATATCATCTCCAGAAGGAACCAGAATAACGTCTTGCTCATCCTGAATTTGTTTTGTTATCATTAACTCTTTGTCTAAGTAAGAATTTAAACGATATTTCTGAACAGGGTTATTATTTGGATAGCATGTATCAGGAAAGCGATTCTCTGGTGGATATTGACAATACTTTTCGCCAACTACAAAAAAGACATTATTATGTGATGATGCCCACGTTTTTCGGATTAACTTACGGCGATTGAATGCTTCTCGATCACTTAGTACAAATACAGCGATAGAATTGTCCGAGTTACGCAACCTGCTCATGCGCAGACCTTTTCTGTTGGACTGTTCATTTACCAACCACTCTAATACAATAAGAAATAGTGAGCCCATTGCAATAAAAGAAAAGCAATGTGCCTACTTTTATTCTAAATATTCTCCTTTGAACCAGTCTGTTCATTGTCTGTTCAATTTCCGTAATTATTTTTAAGTCGTTTAAGAAATAGCAAAATCGATGAGTGTCATTACGTCAATCTTGAAGGATGGCTGGCAAATCTATTGCATGCTCGATCTTACAATGACCATGCAATACCGATATAAAGACGTCTTCGAAGTTAAGTATAATAAAAAACATATAAGACGGAATAGAAAATAAAACTGCTAGATTATAATCAGTGAATAGCAGTATAAACAACAAGGATTTTGTCTGTGTTATTTAGTATATGCATTTATGAAAGTAAATTATCAAACGCATGGCTCCGCATTCCGTGTGTTGCTATGCAACGAAGCTGCTCAAAACGATCCTCATGAGTGTGTATGACCATCAACATCAACCATTACCTTAAAATAAATGAAAGTAGATATGTTACAAGTTAATGTGGTATCTGTGAATACTCATATTCTATTCTATGTTATCATATTCTAAACTACGCTATGTTCTTTAAAGGGGTACTCTATATAAACCACTAGATGGCGCTGGGGCAGGTTTTTCAATAATTCCAAACATGTTTCACATCAGAGACCCTTTTTAAAAAAATTTGACAAAATTACATAACTATTTCCTTTGAAATTTGTTACAAAGGTAAACTGTGCCATTTCATAACAGTTCATCCAAAATCACAATGACATATCTGTTCTAAAAGTGACTTTGAGAACAAAAATCAACCTCTCAAGCAGACGATCTCAGATTTGAATTTCCCGGGAGGCGTGGCTAATTGCTGATAAACTCTGTGTTTTTAAACAAAGGCCACGTGGTGATGTTTATACACTTGAGAGTAGTGGCATGCATTACAGAACAAAAACAGTTTACTAACCTTGATGAAACTTTATTTCCATAAAAATGAGAATATCCTTCATTAAAATGAATCATTAAGGTAATCAAGACCTAAATAAGTAAGTCAAAAGTTAGCAGATACATGTAACATAAATATATGTTTTTGTGAAGAAAACTATTCAAGTTGCCATGTGTTTTTCAAGTAGTCAGTGTTGAACTTTTTTAATTTTGGTATAAATGTCAAACTTGCAAAAGTACACAGCAGGACACAACTTCTCTTGCGGTTAAATATGTTTTGTTCTTCTCCCATTCATCTATACTTTACTTCAAAAGCCCATTCTGACTATAGTATAGTTCAGTATTTTCTATAATAATGTTTTGTTGTATGATACTTTTTCCTGGTTCAGGTAGTCTTCCATTTCATGGTCAAGCCCTTGGGTATGCAGATATATAACATAGGGCAAACAATAAACAGTGTAGGTATAAATTAAAAAAAAAAATGTTTATGTGACTTAGACGAAGAATCCTCCTGCTAAACCACTGCAAGGATCGCACCTGCAGAGTCAGTTAATATTATCCTGGCTCATGTTATATTATGATCCATTATTATCCAAGAATGAGGCTTTAGATTGATTTTACTATTGACTTTAATTTCTCCATTTTGTTTTTTCTTTGATGATCTACAAGTTACATAATCCCATGTTATCATCACTATAAACTTTTAAATCCGTGTCAAGAACATTTAAACAAACACAAATAGCTCCATTTACTCTCTTTTAATTTACAATACATGTCTTTTTCTTATGCACTTTTTCTGCAATGCTTTAAATATAAACTTCTTCAACTACATGCATATACATTGTATTGTGTTTTGAACTGTTGTGATAATTTCCCTCCTTTTTCTGACACATGTATCAGTTTCATCCTTCAAAAATACACAAAACAGACCTGCATGCCTATGGCATATAATTACCAATTAATTTTGTGACTCTATCTTAATTGGCTGCTGACATATTCATGTTACCACAATGTATTATATTGTAGGAAATTACACAAAATCAGGCCATGTGCAAAATTTGACTCGGTGAGTTAGGTGTGAAATATAGTATTTATCTTTAAATTTTCTAAAAAGGGAGAATATGAATGAATATCATGGAATAAAAAGAAAGTGAGAAGAAATGATTCAGGAGGTGGATAAATTTTCATCTGATTCCGAAATGCTCATAGATAAAAAATACAAGAAACGTAAAGAAACCCCTAGTCAGCTCAAGAGCTAAAATCGTCTGCTTACTATTGTGATTCATTCACTCTAGTAACCTCCTCCAGTTTGATTGACAGGTAGTTTTGGAGGTATCAAGTTACAGATGCACACAACAAATACTCGCTGGTATAGCAGCGAGAGTTGCCCCTTTAACCAAGGACACTGAGAGTTGTTTGTTTTAGCTTTTGCAAATAATCATTTTGAAAGAACTTCCTGAATAAGATGATCGTAATTGTTCTATCTTGCTAACCTGGGTTTATTGCCATCAGGATTTTCAATGATTTTCTATGATTTTACCTAGTGTCCTAGATTTTTATCCAGGTAATCGAGTTTCTTTACTGGTGTACAGTTCATTAGTATTCTAACCAAATAAAGATTATTGGATAGAGTTTTATATTCTGCTGACAAAAAGGCTCTTTGATTTGATAGTGTGATCTAGATTTTATACACCCGAAGGAGGGACGTAATATCTTATGGCGCTGTTTGTCCGCCCGGTAACATTTACAGGAGCCTTACAAGCAACATGGTAAACCCTATGATAATGTCAATATCTATATCAAAGAATGGATGCACATTGAGTTCAAGAGTAAATTGTTCTCGAAACACAGGATTTACGGTCCAATGAAAATTGCATGCAAATTTCATTGAAAAGTTTTGTAATTGCCACGGTAGAGCCATATTTGCCAGGGTCACTAAATGACTGGTTGCGTTTTACAGAGAGGCGTTTAGTGTCCAAAGGCAGTAAGGGCCAACACCATTAAAATCATATCCTACGGGCGTTTAAGGCTGCTAAATTCCTGACTGCTCTTGCTGACTCAATGTCAACTTTCAGACTTGAAAGTAAGTTAAAAAAAGTCGTCAGACGTCAAAGAGCGAGTTTTTCACTATTGTTATGACATTGTGCATACTTGTTCTATAACATGTTGTTCTTATTTCACCTGTTTTAACTTTTCTATTTTTACTTGTTGTCTAGCAACGCGACGTCGAATGTGAATGGTCAATACTCTACGTATTGTTATCATACTTGATTCAAATGTATCCCCATTTTAATTTTATAACCAACATATGCTATGCTTATGTTTGGAATAAGCACATATCACATATATTATCATTATTTCTACCGCAAAACGTTTTCGAGTTTGCCACATATTCTCTAGTTGTTTTTTATTTACTCTGCGTGACTATAAAACTACAATAATAAACAAAATTAGTCCATGCCATTTTTAATGTTATTATATACGACGGACAATAATATACATGTTTAAGGTCTCTGAATCACAATTTACAAGAACTTTTTATTTTACTAAAAAGGATGTAAATCATTTGTGCGTGTTTACACTTCTATTAGGTAAAAAACATGTATGATCGGTTGTTATGACACACACATGTCGATTACTGCAGTCGGGTGGTAGAAATGGGCATTTTAATAAACGGTATTCGAGTGTTACCAGGTATAGGTTTGGCCTCGACCTTGTATCCTTATGTGAGAAAGTTGGCAGTTTTTTTTTCAAGTACTGGTCCTTTCCACGAACGGAAGTTGGGTAAACACTGTTAAAGTCGTGACGGCGTCTTTAATAAGCAAACGTGTTGCTGCATTTATTGTATTAACGGCGCCGAAATGTATGACGTTACGTTATGTCGTTTCCGTTTTCATTGTTTACTTTAAGGTTTAACGGGTAAAGAGCTGTAGAAGCGAAGTTGGTAAAAATAAATAATAATAAAAAAAAAAAAAAAAAAAAAAAAAAAAAAAAACCCCCCAAAAAAAAAACCAACCCCCCCCAAAACAAACACCCCAAAAAAAAAAAAACACACACACACACACACACACAAAAGACACACACACAAAATAATTTACACACACACATATACACTGCCAAGACTACATTGTATTTTATTTATTGATTTAGGTATATAAAAGGACTATACATATTTGTTCATAGAAAAGGTGTTGTTTAATATATGTATATGATTTAAGAATTTATTTATTTATTTATGATCTATTTGCAAACGAAGTCGGATTTAATTTTAACTTGAACTCAAGTTGAACTTGAGTTATCTGAATGCGCTGATTGTATGTTGTTTGCTGTATGCAAATATTCTATGATATGTATATTTTGTTTACTGTTTTAAATGTGTTTATTTCTCCTTTATAGAGAATCGTCACGAATAAAGATATATAACTGGTTCGACGCATTCTGCTTTACTTATTGCTGTACCCGTTACAAGTAACACTGTAAACACTGTTGAAAAGAGGCGTTACACATCGACCAACACCTCGATCACCAAACATCAAAACTCAGTTATCTAAGCTTTTCCCATCGTGGGTATGATATTGATAAAATTTAGACCGTTTTATGTGACGTACTATTTCTAAAAATTGCTATTTACTTTACTAAATTGTTTTCAAAATAAGTGATGACCTAGCCGGGAAAAAAATCTGAAACTCGTTATTGGTGGGTGGGCGTGGCTTGTTTGTACATAGTTTGTTTGTAAAAACAAAAATAATATCAAACAGGGAATGCCACGTACCAAAAACGCAGCCTCCCCAAAACGAACCCCACAGCACCCAGAAGGCACACCACCAACACACACACACCACACACCACACACACACACACACACGCCACACAACCACGCACGCACACACACCACACACACACACCACCCCCACACACTAGCATACAAAGCAAACACACGAGGACAAAACGAACAATAAGGAACACAGTGGGGTACCGCCCTGTGAACGGTCAGGGCAAAAACACCACTGGGGAGCTTAAACGGTTTACCGGTTTAGGGCACTAAATTGTTTTCAAACTATGTTAAGTCACAGGACAGGGTAAAAAAAAGTAATCCCTGCTATGGTGCATCTAGCTTGTTTGTAAGTCTGGTAAAACACTTTAGACATTTGTGAAAAACACTTCCATAATTTAAGAGGTGTGCCACTGAATGCGCGTAAAATAGTCATTACTTGATAACAAAACGCAGATCTGATTTGTTATTTAAACTTACGTATATATCAAGGAACACAACATCTGTTCATTAACTATTACAAAAAAAAAATAATATAATTGAACTATGAGTATCAACATTTCCAAGACGGGTAAGAATTTTTTTTCGAGAGCGTTTTAGCAGGATGTTGAACATTGTCCTTTTTCTTTCAAGCTTCAGCCTCTTTTGCCTACCCTCCACGATGCCTGCTGCCTTTTTCTTATAACCCAAATATACATATCAGTAGATATGGAAACTTTTTTTAATCATCGGAGAAGCATATTTTATCATAATGGACATATTCATTCACAAAGCTGTTCTTCAAAACACAAAGATATCATTTTTTACCAATATTTTATAATTATCAAGTGTTGTAACATGCAGAAAACGTCTAGTCCCAAACTTATTGCACCCTGTCATTTTTAAATGACCTTTTTTGACAGTCTAAAATAATCCAGACATACTTTAGCTCAGTGTTCCACTACATAATTTGCAAAATGAATAATTGTTTAAATTTATTTGGCGGCTCTGCTATATAAAGAAACTGCGATACTTACTTCTATACACACTTACAGTATATGATTTATAACGTGTCAGAATACAAAACAATCCCGATCATCATCTCATGTTAAAGATATTTTACCGTTCAAAGTCACCATAGTTTTTATTAAACATTAATCACTGACCTATACTTCTGGAATAATGATAATTGCAATTGGTATAGCCAAAAGTAACGATACATATTACAATTTGATTCACATTAAATATAGAAGAATCTGTTTAAAGTTTTTGACTATGCAATTATTCTCAAAATATATCTTATATAAGAACCGGACGAGAATTTTGTTGGCATTTAGACTCATTTCTCAAATAATGTTAATGATTCAGAAACAATCTTCAAGTTACATAGAATACAACAGGCAATGCTATTTGATCGCATCTCCTCTTTTACACAACCTTCAACTCTAAACTGAATCCTATCGGAAGTCATATATAAATAATAGTATAAGCAGTACAATATCTGAGAGTTTACGATTTAGCTTACACTATATAAGAGCTGTATCCTATTTAGTGAATACTAATGTTTAGTATAAATGTCTTCTAGACTACGAATAGGCATTCTTGAACTTTCAACACCTGTTATCACAGTGTCGTACGTTCAACATATATATGAGAATGCATATCAATATCAGACTTTAAAAAATTGTAACAAAACATTGACATGTTTTTTTAAATCTACATTTAGCCGTTGTGTTCTATAGTCATATGTCCTTGTATATATACACCTAGAAAAATATATAGAACCCCCTGGAAGTGACGCATGGCTTAAAAATGTCTTGAAACCACCTTCAAATAAACGACGGGAAATTGCTGTAAATCATAACAGCAACCCTCTGCACGAACTACAAACAGTTTTGCCCTGCGAGTGTAAGCAGATTGTCTTAAAAAAGATCAGAGGTTCGTATGGAGGCAAAATAGCCAGGGTTAGGATGGTCGACCAGGCACAGTAAAGGTTTACTCTGCTACTGAACTTATGAAGTTCAGATGTCAACTGAATACTCAGTATTTCATCTTTTTACTCTAAATGGCCACCTTAAGTCTTCTTATGACCTCTGCAGTTCCATACTTAATTGTGTTTATTTCGGATAAAACGGCACCCGCTGATTGTTCAACAATATCAGCCGAAAAGCCTAACACATTATTACAGTTTTGCCGTTTTCTGTTTGCCAGAGGGTTGCTGTTACGGAATACATTCTTCTTGATGGTATTTTCATGATAAAGCTTCGTTAGATAAGTCAATCTAAAACTGTCAGGGGGTGCTTTACTTTGTGTACTTTTGAACTTTACATTTGTATATCATTTTGTTTTTATTCATTGCATACATATAGATAATCTTGTAAATAAATCCAGAATCTTGAATCTGAATAATCGTCTACTGTTTAGTTTCATCGCCAGACGTTACAGTTTAGCAGGTGCTCATTGAAACGCTGACTGTTGTATTCAACAAAGGAGGAAATGACAAACTACGCGAATCGTTTGCTTTACTGTAATATAAATACTAATGAAAATAAACAATACTCTAATTTTACATGGGTGATTAATGTTTATGCCTGAATGTAAAACATACTTATCATTCTAAAAATGGTTTTCTTTTTCAAGTGAATTTTGTTTTAATGTGGTTGTGCCGAATTACGTCAATCATTTCATTAAAACAAGGTCAGGTTTTCGATAATGTTTGAAGCAGCAGTTACATGTAATGATAACAGTGATCATGCCATGTAGAAAAGTATAAAAATGAGTATGTAAATTTTCTGACTCATATGATATCATCAGTAGGATTTCATCACTTACGACGAATGAGCAAACAAGCTATGTGAATTATGTAATTTTTCATTTATTGCTTCACAGTTCGTCTTTATCTAGTAAAGTTTTGCTACCGTGTGCGTAAGTAATGCTAGCGTATAGAACGTTTTTGATGGAACATTTACATTACTCAGACGCTCCAATATAGTTATGTAAATCACTGGTATCGCTATCTGTCGTTGCCCAGTGGTGATTATCCTACATGTGTATATCAGCTTCTTGTCTGCACAGACCTTAAGATCATATATGGCGGCAAAATTAACTCGATGGCGTTAGGCGACGTTATTGTTATTCTTAATGTCTGAACTTTATTGTAATTTTGTGAAAAATAATACGCGAATACTCCCCCTCCTCCTCTTTAAATTTACAATGTTATTCGGAACGATAAACGCTAAATCCAGAGGTGATTTATTAATTGATTTAACTTCGGTCGTTTAACTTTAACCTACCAAAAACTGATTGGGCGTCTCAACTTCGGATGTAAAAATTAGCGGATATTGAGTACTAATCGTGTGGCGATGGAAAACATGACAACAAACCGTTTTATATTCGGTTATGTTTGCAGATAAAGAGCTAGCATATTGTGGTTAAGGAATAAAAATAGGGACCAAGTATGTATGTAAAAAGTCGATTACACCATTGTCTTTTAACGTCCCGTTGCTAGAAAACAAAGTGCAAAACAGAAAAATTAAAGCTAACAAATACGAAGAGCATGTCATACTAGCATTTTGCAAAATGTTATTACAATCGCTGAACACTTTCTTATTGGTATTACGTCAGATGAAGTGGCATACGTTTTAATATGATGATTGGATGTCAATTGTGCCTTCAATAGTGTTTTCTAGGTTTTGATCGCACGCTATCAATAATTAATCAAAACAAGCCGTTTTTGTAATGTTTTGGCACGAATAGAATACTGTAAAATGTCAACTGATGTTTCTTTGTTTACCTTATGATATATCGTGACATTCCATGTGACGAAGTTTGCAACCTGACCTACACACTCTTAGAATATTCATGATGATTTGGTACCAAACATGGCCTCTGCAATGTTTTATAATTCTATAATTTAACCTGTTAAACTAATGTTCAAGACGAATATGTCTTACATGTGGATTCTAGAGGGTTCATAACGTGCCGGGTCAACTTGTTGGTGATCTGGTATTACGGATTACAACTTGACTCGGGATAAAATGCAGTGGTAATGCCCGGAGGTGCTTGGCAGGGACAAATATTGTTCTCCGATTAGAGAACAATAAAGCAGTTTAAATTGCTTATTAGTGTCAGGACACGATGGTCGATTTAGTGGAATAGCGGGATGGTCGGTTCACTGGTATTAGCGACCAATATAACATATAATAAAAATGCCGGTTCAATAAATTAATGGTCGAAATAGCGCCGTGGTCGCATTTTCGGCGTGGTCGTAATGCGAAATTCTACTGTATTTCTAAGCATCAACTATACCTTTTATATTACTTAAAACGATATCAGTATTGCTTTTTCATTTAACATGTACCTGTATATGCAACTCTATCGAGGATACACTTTTGATAAACAGAGGTTGCATCAGAAGTTTCATTTTTTTTTTCAATTTGTGTGTGTTAAAAGACCTGCTAATATAATTATTGACTCACGAATATATCAACAAGTGGGCCATGATGGCCCTTTATCGCTTACCTATATATTCATTGCAAATAATACAAGGGGTCATGACTTTAACATAATTCATGGAGTTCCACAATATAAGCTATGTGACATCAATCGACCCCCCTCCCGGGACGGTTTAATTTTCAAGCGGGAGTCATGATTTGAACAATCTTGGTACAGGTCAACAAGGTAATGCGACATGCTAAATATCTTAGTTATAAGTCTAGTGTCTATGCTCTAGGCCTAGTGGTTTTAGAGATTTTTTTTTCAAGTTTTCCTATTTTTGCCAAAGCAACCAGTGTTCTGCATGGAATGGAGTTCTTTAAACAATTTGGTAGAGCTTCACGCAAGGAACATTCCTGCATCGTTTCATCCTCATTGGCCAAATGACAACAGAGGAGATTTCGTTTAGATAAAAATGTTGACTGACGACGGACATCCGTTAGAAAGCTCACCTGGCAAAACTTTACTACTTTAACCTGAGGTTCTTTTAGATCAATAAAATTTAAAAAAAGTTTTTCTTTGAATAGTTTAGGTAACCCGGTGTCCCATTGTAAGTCTGATGAACTTGGTCTAAAGGTTATGGAGTAAACTACTCATCAAAGTTCTAACAGCAATTTCAGTTATGATAAATGAAGGATACAACTTACGCTTTCCTGAATAATAAGATCCTGCTATATTGAGAACATGTCCTTCGATTTGCCATGAACTCATATCAGCATAAATATCTCCTCCGTGGAAAACTGAAATAGACGCAGATACTACATGATTATATTTATTGTTCCCAGTAATGAAGTTTTGTAATGCATCCAGTAACACAACCAAAGCCATCATTATACTTTTCCTGATATGACCTTTTCAAGTGTGCCTTTTTGATTTAGAGTTTCTTCTGGGTTCTAATCGATATTTACGTGAATGTGTGCCTCTAGTCAAGTATTAAAACCTTGTATCTTAACATGTAATATCATCATCTATTTTCACAACATTTAGAATATCGTGCAAATAAATTGACTATACATTTCATGTTTTGTGTGAAGTGTGAACTTCATGACTGCCTGCAAGGCATGTATTTTATGATTTGCGTTTAACCTTGGTTTGGATTAAGGTTTTGTTTAGATAAATTAAGTTTGTGTTGCTAACCTAGCTGAAACGATTCATTTCAAATTCTTTATTTCCGCATTTATCTAAATGTTCACTTAGAGGATTTGACTTGTTGAAGGGTCTCTTATTTGTTCTGCATGAATTGTTTTAGTGTTCTTAGTTTCTCTCCAGTTTAACCAAAACAGGATGCAATATTACTGTATCGTGTTTAATGAAAAATACATTCTTTTAAATTGTCAAAATTATTTAAAATAGTATGTTGACGAAGAGAACAAAGAGATATTTACCCTCGAACCTTAATATGTATGCATACTAGCAGCGTGCTTGCTAATATACAATTCTAGAATAAGACTATTTTCGGTGACCCCGGCTGTTCATTACCGATACACTTCACGGAATACCCATAAGGGCACAATTTTGAACCATTAAGAGAAATATTTTATGCAGAAATAATAGTGTTATTATGCAACGTACGGGCAATTGTTTTTATCTTCATATATTACCTTTTTTAACACTGCTCTAATACTTAAACTGTATTATGCTTTCTGATTTTTTAAAAGTTTACCTTTAGAGCTGTAAAACATTAAACTTTATCAGTTCACAAATGTATCATCAAAAATGTACAAAATTGCAGAAATTTTGACAAGTCTAGAATGATCTACCTCGACATGTTTTTCTGTCCTTCGTGTTTTTGTTTCAGTACAACGATTAACTTGTAGGAACATTGTAATAAGATGTGGTTTTGTTCATTGTTTTGTATCCTTACTTCTTTTGTTTCGCTATTGCTCTCTCTCTCTCTCTCTCTCTCTCTCTCTCTCTCTCTCTCTCTCCCTTTAAAATAGATATAATTTTAGTTACTTACACATAGAAGGGTAAGATCACGTCCAATTTGAAATACAGGAGTATTTCATCCACAAAGACTTTTAAAAAAAGACCATAGACAGTATATCGCCAGAAACTAAACTTAAAAGATAAAATTATAATCCCGGCATTTTAAAATAAGATATTTCACCTTTAAAAAGGTGATAGTATAAGTGCAGAAACTAAGGAAAATAGATAGAATGATAAGGACAAGGCCACGCCAAACATTAGGTTATTTTTTCATGTAAAACTTTGAAAGCATATTGGCAGAAACTAAACATATAATATCGAAATCTCATTACAGCTTACTGATATAAGGTCAAGGTCATGCTATTGAAGTTGATCTGAATTTCTGCAAAGACAACAACACAAAAACCTATGATTTAGTGTTGTGACATCACAAACTAAACTAACTAGAAAAAAACTATTTTTGTACATAAGAGGGCAAGGTATCGCTAAACATAGGACACATTCAGTTTTAAAAGTTCTGTCAGTATCAGCAGTAACTGAACAAGATAGATACAATTTTGTTTTAAAATAAAGGTCAAATTTCAAATTATTTTCTAAAAATAAGTTAAGTTCAAGGTTAACATGTCATGTTGAAGGCAAGTATATATATATCAATATCTTTCAGCGGAAAGTTTGATATAATCTAAGTGCAGGTAAAACTAAACCTACTACAGGAATATGCAGTACCGTAAATCCAAAGTGAATACAACATAGATAACAGAATTATACAGGAGCTATAGTAATATAAAAACTAAATATACAGTGCCGTAAAACCGAAGTGAAAACAACAACAAAAAGAACTTTTTGTGAAGGTTACATACTAAGTGTAGAACAATTTTCATACTTTATAACTGAGCGCCTGTTTCAAACAGTTTGTGCTAGGTTTAGCAATAGCGAGATCTATGTGAGTGGATGAACGGAGACCATAGTTGTTATTATTAACAAAATTTAGTAAATCTGTGATATAAGTAGGAAAATCGCCTTTTTACATTTGAACACCGATAATGCAATATGATATTTGCATCTTTTTCCAAAAGATAAGATATTTGGTTCTCTTAATATAACATGCAAGTCACCTGCTTTTGTTTCATTGATTAATTTCACAGTGTCTTTTTGGAGATTTGAAATTTTAGTGGTATTAGGTTTATGAAAAGTCCCCAGACATTGCAACAGTATTCCATGATAGGTAAAATATATGCGTTGTAGTATAACAGTTTCATCTCATCTGTTAAATATAAAGCAACCCTTTTAAAAATGGCAAGTTTGGAATTAAGCTTATTAGTAGCTTTACTGACGTGGCAACGCCAATATAGAGTTTCATCAACAGTAACACCTAGAATTGTATGACAATTTACATTTTCAATGATCGAACAATCGATTTTGAAGTTAAGCTTTTCAGCGCGTTTTATTTTAAAACCTGTGCTGAGAAGCATACATTTTGTTTTTGACAGATGAAGGGACATAATATTTATAGAACACCAGTTATTGGCATTGTCTAGGCTATATTGCAGTTCAGATTGTATTTTTGAAATGCTGTCGGCGCACGTATGAAAAGTTGAGTCATCAGCATAAATGTCTATATTTGTCGTATTAAAGCCTAACGGCATGTCATTTATATAAATCAGAAAAAGTATGGCGCCTAGTAAGGACCCTTGTGGAACACCTGATATAGTCATTTTTTTCGAACATTGCTTTTTTTTGTTTCAGTATTTGTATTCTGTTTGATATATAAGATTTAAATATTTTTAATGATCTATATGTGAAATGGTAAAGTTTGAGTTTGTGCAGTAAAATTTCATGGTCAACCATTTCAACAGCCTTCCTAAAATCAAGAAATATAGCTCCGACAACGTTTCCATTGTCGATAACGTTAAGCTATGTTTCGATTGAATAGGTTTAAGCAGTTTCGTAGGAATAATTCCGTCTGAAACCTGATTGACTTTTATGTATCATATCTGTTTTATCAAAACATATTTGCATTTGCGAAGCAATATAACGTTCAAAAATCTTTGATATTGTATTCAGTACGGATATAGTTCAGTAATTGCCTGACTCTTGTTTGTTACCCGATTTTTATTTTTATATAGGAATAACCGAAGCTGCTTTTAATAAAGATATACTATTATTTATGATAGATTTGATTGCAGAAGTATTAAATCACCACAATGTCTACGAACTTTCGGTCCTAAGCCATCTAAACCAGTAGCTTTTGACGTAGCAATTTTATAAATTATATTATTTACATGAAATTGGGTAATGTACTCAATATCAAAAAGGAAGTGTCGCAATTTCTTCTCCAAATATTCGTTCAGTTTCGTGAAAGTTGAAGCAAGAAACGGTGTCTTTTCAATGAAATGTGCTACGTTAATGGAATGATGGTTCAGGGCATTAAGTATATCTGCATCTCTAGTGATGTCATCATCACCAATTGTAAGTCTGTCAGGTCTCTTAACTTGTTTGTCTGCATTATTTGTTATGTTCCGTATGTTTTTCCTAAGAAACGTCGGCGTTTTATTATCATCAATTTTATGGCGTCATTATAAAAAATATTTCTTAAAGTTCCGTTTCATTTCTAGCTATAACGAAATTATCTAAGCCTTTACTCCTTAAAAAATGGTTTTCTTATTTCATTTGTAAACCTCTATGGTTGACTTTATTGTTGGATTGCGAAAAAAGCAGCGTGAGATTGCATTTTGCGTCACTCGGATCAAGGTCAAGGTCACTGTTACTAAAAATAGAGAAATTGTTTCCGCTCAATAACTCAAGTAAGGAGTGACTAATTTCAATGAAACTCGGTTCGTAGGTAGCTTTAGTAGAGAGGAAGCTTGGGATTGCATTTGGGGTTACTAGGGTCTAGGTCAAGGACACTGTTACTAAAAATAGAAAGAATGTTTTTCGCTCAATAACTTAGGTTAGGAGTGACCAATTGCAATGCAACTTGTTATGTAGGTAGCTTGCATGGAGAAGAATCTTTAGCCACTATGGTCAAGGCCACTAAGGTCAAGGTAATTGTTACTTAAAATATATAAACATTTTTTTCTTGTAGATTGTTTTAAGCAAAAACAATGTTCGGATCAATGTCACTTTGGTCAAGGTCACTAGGGTCAAGGTCAAGGTCAAATAAGGAGTGACCAATTACAATGAAACTTGGTATGTAGGTATCTTGCGTGGGGAGAAAGCTTGGGATTGCATTTGGGGTCCACAGGGTCAAGGTCAAAGTCTTTTTTATTTAGTTTATTTTTAGATTTTAGATTGTTTTAAGCAAACAAAAAACAAATTAGGGGTCAAGGTCACTAGGGTCAAGGTCACTTTAACTAAAGCTATATTTTTTATATTTTTAGTTTTTAGATTTTGTTTAATCAAAAAAAAAAAATTGGGGTCAAGATCACTAGTTACTGTAACTAAAATAGGGGGGAGTCAAGGTGACTGTTTTTTATTATACAATTTCTACAGACGCCGTTTAAACCTGCTTTGGCGGCATTATCGCGACTTCTTGTTTATTTCTTCATATTCAACGGACATGTACTTTCTTTGTTCGCGGCTTCCATGGTAAAAAAATTATACGTATAGATCAGCAGGAGGCTTAATAGGACTGGGAAATAAAAGCTGCAATTAATAACAATCTGAAAAGCTTTACATTTTCATCAAAGAATTGAAAAATATCTAGTAAACTTGTTTCATGTTTGCTACACGCGGCGCAGTACAAAAAGATACTTCATAGTTGCAATGGCTTAAATTAGCGCATTTCCATGATGTATCGGCGTAATTAGGACTTTAAAATACTTGCATAATACGTGTCCTTATTCTAATTGTTTGTTCTACCATTCACGCGTAGAAACTGAAACTCTTTTATTTGCATAATCTCATTTGTTTATCGCCAAAGTTTGATTGCAGAAATTGTCATCACCACGGCAACCGAGTATTGTAAACTGACACATTTTATCGGCTGAAATTGCAAATTAAATATTGTCATGAAAACACACGTAAATATTCAAGTTTTTAATAGAAATTTGTTTTTTTTTTGACAAGTTTACCGAATACTCGGATATATATATATCGGATCCGAATATTCATTTAGCTTCCGAATATTCGGATGTCCGTATATTCGTTGCCATCCCTAGTATTTTTGACTCTGAATTAAGTTTTTTTTCTGCATAATTGTCAAATGCATAGTTTGACTGCATAGCTAAACTACGTTGGTGCTTCACTAAAGCAACTGCAAGATTCAAACATAAAGTGAATCATTGTCTGAAACAAATGGTGTATAGTAACATCAACAAGCACATCTTGATGGAAGATGTGGATTTGGAAGAGAACTTCAATATCTAAGTGTGATTTTGTGTATAGTATGTCATGTGGGGTCTGGGTCGGCGTAACTGCTGGGTATGCAGCGACCGTTGAACGTGCGTTAAAGGATCCTTTTTAACTGACATTAATTCCTCGCAAGGACATTTGCCGGGTAGCCTTGCTGATGAGGACTTTGCATTACATAGTGTACACAATTTTTATCAATCTACAAACAGAAAAGTAGTTTTAGTAGTAGCTTAGCAGTAATTGTAAACAATTAGTTTGTTCCGAGAATACATTTGAAAAAAAAATACAAGAGATCAGTGTGCAAAGTTGTTGTTTTGCAGTTTTATGCACCTTATCTTTGGAATCATAATTAAAACAAAGTAAAAGTATTCCTTGCATAACTTCCTTTGAAGTAATATTCAATAGTTGTTGTATTGCGATTGTCTTAAGGTAGCTATCGATGCTAATGTGCTTTAAAATCGCAAATTTCTGTTTTTATGCATTAATTTATGTTCAATTTAACTTCTACGTAATATAAGCGAAATCAAAGATACTGAAAAAATAATTAAAACGTGCTTTATGAACCGTTAAAGGTGATCGGTATGTATTCCAACAGCGTCGCGCTCAGTGTGTGTCAATCCCATTCATAGCTCCGCCCCTTTTGAGGCGCCGATAAGGGATAATCAATATACTGG
>JAFMSR010000010.1:3606969-3651436 GCA_022818135.1 Saxidomus purpurata | reverse complement strand
TCGGAGCGCGTAGCTGTTGTTTGGACAAAAACCCGCTGCCATGTACATACATGTAAGTCTTACTTGTTTCGTTTGGATCACGATGCGAATGGGCGTTAATACGATGCGAAGACACGTTGGAGCGATGCGATATGAATATTGTTTTCGCACCTGTGATTGTCCCTGCGCATTGTCCTATCGCCGCTTGCACATAACATGTATTTTGTCAGGGCTTGGAAATCTGGATAGGGGCAATGTTTTCCATTTTTACAGAAAATACGCCAGATATTGTAGCCAGTAGAGATCTCTCATGGGAAAAAATCATTTCGAAGTGCTTTGTCCGTCTGGACGCAATACATGAACTGTACATGTACTGTAAATGGGCTACACCGGATGTCTGGGTGCTGTGGGGCTCGTTTTGGGGAGGCTGCGTTTTTAGTACGTGGCATTCCCTGTTTGATATTATTTTTGTTTTTTTGTTTTCATCTTCAACAGTTTGAGTTACGTATCGATTTCAAATGCATTTAAATATGTGCTTTTAAGGCTTTTAGCATAACGGCTAAGTAGGTTTTATTTCTTATCCGACGACAGATTGGGTCACAAATTACGCAACAAAGTGGGGTATTTTACTTAAGAATTAAGCGAAAAGTGACAGATCTCTAAGTATCCGATATAAATGTCAGTTTAATATGTGCGAAGGTATTAAAATGACTTGCTATTGTTGTATAAAATATATAATAAAGAAAATATTATCTGACATGTGTGCGTGCGTCTGTATGTCCGTGGTCTGTATAGATGTACTTGAAACATTACCTGTTACGGGAGTGACATCTGTTACGGGAGTGACAGTCGTGTCGTGTCTATTCTATGACGCGCGGTTTAGGGATTAGCGGATTCATCCTATTTTTTCTATTCACAAAAGAATAGTTTTATAATACGTTTTCATTTCTCAAGATATATGGTAGTGATTTCATAAAGTTATGGTGGACTCCCAAAGTAAGCGCCCTTCTTTCAACAACTGAAATCGTTGTCCGCACCTGAGTGTGATGTACTTATTACATGTGATATATTTTCTATATCAGTGGGTAACTAAGATTTTGATTTTCGACAATAGATACTTTATTCTATGTTTTTTTATGATCCGAAAATTGCCTGTCCGATTCATATGTTTTATGTCTACAGTACAATTAAAAGTTTAGGGCCCTTACAAAATAACGAAAATATATCGGCTGATCCTACGATGCCGGTGATTTAAAGCAAGTTGGGTATGCCGAAATCGTTGAACAGTCGATACGGATTTGTTCAGGTTGGCATATATTCATTTATTAAATACCAGATACGCACCGCAAAAAATTGTCTCTTTCGACGTTGGTAATTTTGAGTACGTCCATGGAAACGTCAGCTATGGACGCCGCCATCTTGGAAATCAACGCCACGTAACTTTGCATTTCGCCCTATTGAGAAAATCATAAAAATGCGGATTTTACGTTTTAGTAAAATAATAATGGAAAAATAAAAAAAGATGCCTGGAGATATTAAATTTGCAAATACAAATATGCTATAAAGAGCAAAAATACATGCAATGGTGACAAGATACCAGTGGTCCAAAATTAGGTTGAACATACTTAAGTAGAATATATTAGTCAAAGACAAGTTGGTACGTGGCATTCCCTGTTTGATATTATTTTTGTTGTTACAAATCCTTCAACTAGATTTTCCTAGATTTCTATGACATGCTTTGTATATGACAGGCCATATTATAAACTCCATTAAAAAGAAATTGACCATAAATCAGGTAAAAATTACCAAAACCTAATGTACAAAACAACGTAGACCGTCAACATCTATTTCCAACCAGGTGTAGACTATCTACAGACTAAATACGATCACATGAGGACAACTAATCCTATACAAATTGGAATCCATTACAATTGGATTAATATACCCTTACAATTATAGATGAAACAATGTGATAGTTGAGCAGACGTGGTTGTAGACGACTTCTTTCAGACGAGGCACTCTAGATGATCGCTACATACTTACTATATTCTTTGTTTGTGTAATATTATCAAATAAATGCATATTTATGTTCTAATCTGGAATGTTTCGAAACTTTTATCCTACAGGTACCTAACAGAAAGTCTTGACTGACGCTAGATCAAATATATATTTACCCTTTTGACGTAATTGATGATGATGTCATTTGTTCTGATTCTATGGTAGGTCTCCAAACAATCCTGAATAGTATAGGAAAGTATCGCTCGAAATGGAATCGTACAGAAAGCGTGGACAAAACAGAAAGCAGTTTTTCGGAAGTAAAAAATGTAAATGTACGTAAACTGATGCTGATATAGACATTGTTAATAAAGGGCTAGATTAACTAACTATCAAAATATGCCTAATGTCAGGATAAACTGAAATGTTCAGTAAATTACCATAAATACATTGCATTTTTAAATCTGGCATGAAAGACCAAACCCATTTTTTATATTAAATATACTTTATTTGCATGGCTTGGAGTGAACAACAACTCATTGTAAAATGTGGGGGGGGTATATGAAATGAAATCCATTTTCTTTTTATTTTTCTAAATATTAAACAATGTAAGTGACATGTTTCTTTCAACATATATTGAAACTTTCAACCAGTCATAAATCAAATGTTTTCATTGGACTTTAAAAGAAAGAAGCAAGGGAGATAACTCTAATTTTCCTGAAAATAAAACAATGGCAAATGAAGTGTGATGTTTTGTACGTTTTCTGTCCTAAATATCACCCATAACTGCCAAATCTAAGAAATGAAGAAACAACACCGAAAAATAAAATATGAAAAATATATTTGTTACATGTACCAAGGCAACAGTCATCTACAGTACCGCCTGCGTTTCACTTCCGCGTTTTCGGGAAAATAACCGTTTTTCGTTCGTTTACCATGCGGTAATCGTTTAACCGTGTAACCGTTAAAGGTCAGATGAATCTATAGCAGTCCGGCTCAGGGACTGGCTGAAAAAAGTACAAGGAAAACCGTAAGATTAAATGAGACATTACCTGATTGGTAGAAAAGGTTGTGTTTACAAATGCAAAAAACTCATTTGAAAAATAAAATGCAATGTCTTCTGCACGCGAATGAATATTTTAGGACTGGTTAAATAACACTGAAATCGCCATATGAATAGAAGGTGTACACATGCCGTTTAGACCCCTAAATCTCACCTGACTGAGTGGGGTGGTTGTCTCCCTTGCCAAATTGTAAAAAACTGGGTTGGTCAACCCCATATAAAAACAGCATTTTCTGGTGTCTGAGAGACTAATCTGTTCGAAAAAAGCAATTTCATTGGTCGACACTCTATAGGTGGGTATGATACAGTGTCACCTTTTGACTACAGTTATAATGTAAGTCAATGGGGTAAACAATATGAGTATCTGATCTAAACATAGATTCAGAGCAAATGACATCTTATCTGTTTTTTTTAGTTTTACATGCGAAATACCTCATGAAACTTGTTTATTTGCATAACTGTATATTTTAGCAAGGAATCCAATGCCGAAAATCGGGTGTACATATTTTTTCACGAAATTGTGGCTAAATTAGAGTTGCCGGTGTGGTAAAATGGGGTTATTTCATAACATTTAAGTTTAAATGAGCAGCAACCGATTGAACATGCATGAGCGTAATGTTTTATAAAATTTACAATGAAAAACCATTGAAATATTTTCAGTTTATAACTAATATTTTTGATATGAGGGTCTTTTTATGTAAATTCATGTCGAAGCTAACAAAACAAGGGCGGGTAATTTAGATGGGCACAGTGGTACTTTTTAAATTAATGCAGTTTATTTTCAATGAATCCGTCTCTTAAATATGCATTTAGTGAATAAAATTGTGTCTCTCATGAAACTTTAGATAAGGAAAAATGCAAAGCGGAAGTCTGAAAAAGTACGTGTGCAAATATCGCCTGCTAGTGGGTGTTTCTATGTATAGGAGCAAACTGGTGTCGGCTCTTTTAGTACGTAACTGGCACAAATCAGTATAAAAACCCTATTTTATAAGGTTGGTGACTGCAAAAGACGTTTAAAACATTGAAATGGAATGCCGTATTTGTAAAACAGCATCGGATTTGCCAATAATGACAGCAATTTCGCTTGAAAACATCTCGAGAGTGTTCCAAATTACCTCCCTTTATTTACGAAATGTGCTGTTTTACGTTATTTAACGCCTCGTGCCTAAATACTAAGTAGCTAGAGGGCTGTTTTTCACTGACATGTGTCGAATGTTGTTAGAAACACATCATAATGCTAATTTCGAGCCATTGTTGATTTTATTAAAATGAAAATGTTAAAACATGAGCCAAAATATGTGCGATTTTTTGCCTTTAGAGTTAAATAATTCGAATGTGATAAGTCAACGTCGGCTATATTTTATATTTACTGTAGCATTAAAGTATTCTCAACAATACAGAAGCATTAACAGCAAATGCAGTTCTGCAGTAATATGCAAATAGCTATTTAAAAATGATAGCTTTAGGAATTTTCCGCTGTCATTTGGGCTTAAAGCACCCCTAATTAAGGGCGGTTTTTTCCAGCGTATGAAAAGCATCCGTTCAAACGGCAATTTTTTGCAAAGTATCAGTATTATATTTCATTTTTGTTCAAATGCAATTGGCACTTTCATTTTAAATGTTGCTTAGCACACGGGTGAATGTCATTTTCTTAAAAATTTCTTCATTTTGGAGGGGGTGGGTTAAGAAAATAAGCAGTTTCAAGCACAGTGAATGCTGAATTGATTAAATAAGCTCCTCAAAACGTATAAGACACTTTGCTGCACTATTATCCTTGCTTCTGTAGTTATTGATATAAAAGAAATGGCATGACAGCCAAAGAGGCATTCATGTTCATGCTATTTCAAAGAGCCGTTTTAAGCCATAAATCAGACCCAACCCGTCGTGCTATTTATATCTATAATTTTAAGCATACTTACAATAAAAGTAAAATAAAGTGATATTTTAGTGCAGAAATGACTAAGTAAAGGAAGAATCTTTTGGAAAACCATCATACTGGTAACAGTGAACATGTAGAAATCTTATCTACCCGTGGCCATCGTTAAATGGCCGACCTAAAAGGAAAGGGATGAGAAATGAAAGGTTATTACTAAATATTCCACGGTAGTCCCTTTACCTTCATAATATTGTTGTTTGTCTTTCATTGAACAGTGATATACACAATTTGCCTGTGGCCATCTAAGAATGACTAAGTAAAGGAAGAATTGTTTGACTTTCATTGAACAGTTAGAGACACTATTTGCCTGTGGCCATCTAAGAATGACTAAGTAAATGAAGAATCTTTTGGAAAACATCATACTGGTAACTGTGAACATGTAGATATCTTATCTAACTGTTGCCATCGTTAAATGTTCGACTTAACAAAATATAGGATGAGAAATGAAAGGTTATTAATAAATATTCCATGGTAGTCGCTTTACTTTCAGAATATTGTCGTTTGACTTTCATTGAACAGTTATAGACACAATTTGCCTGTGGCCATCTAAGAATGATTAAGTAAAGGAAGAATCTGCCATTTCGAATGGGAAGTAACTCTTGATTACTTCAACATTTAATAAGGTATAACCTAAACTATTTTCAGATGGCCTAACTTTTCTAGAACTGATGGCCAAAAGGAGGCAGTATACGGTTTCAGGCTGTTAGTGACGAATTGGCCAGGGTTAAATTTACAAATTGGAGGTAAAATGCAGATCCAAGTGCATGGTCTTGGTTGATAATATGAATACATGCTATATATACATTTTCATTGTCAAGTATTGAGATTTAGTGATTTGATGAAAGTGAAACCCAGTGACATTGACCTTGCAGTAGTGACGTAATGGCTGCCAAGTACGAAAGCATGTCTGTCTAGAATTAGCCGGGCATGCAAGATTCATTTTGACAGGGACCCTTGGAGATTTGAAATTTTATAAAAACGGTATGGAATCTTTGTAGCATAAAGGTTGTTTTCTTGATTTCTTCTATGTGTTTGGATCTGCGTCTTCCACAATGGCTGACCAATTCCAAGAGGACGATCCCACAATTCACCGCGACCCTTGATGACGTCACGGCACACAACAGAACTGAACCCTTTTCTAGCGGTTACAGACTGCAGGGGGGCCCCAAATCACCACACTCCTCCCCACCCTAAAAAGGGGTGCCTGCCCTGCTCTGACATCATCAGTCGTCCGGGATTTCGAAGGAAAAACACCACCACGTCTCTAGCCCCGATGACCACGTCCCGGCTGTGAACGGGGTCCCTATCAATGTGATGCTCCGCCGCTCTGGTCTAGCCCTAGATGGCCACATCCTGGCTGCGGATGGGCCCCTCTAGTTTTGGAATTGGACATTTTGCATGATTTTCGTTGATTATAATTTGAATTTCCACTGTCCCACAGAGCCCCAAATGTAAAAAGTCCAAAACTGTAAAAAAGCCTAAAGACATACCAAAACACTGCCCTGTGGGCCACGCTTCGCTCACGACTGCTCGGGGCCTCTTGCCGGAGGTACAACCACTCAGCGGCGTCAGAACACCACTGAAGCGGCTCCTCGACGGCTCACCGGGGTCCTGACCACCCCTTCCTGCTGTACAGGGGCCTCTCGCCGGAGGGTACAACCGCTCAGCGTTGTCGGAACACCGCTGAAGCAGATCCCTCCTAGGCTCACCCCGGACCCTAGCTACCTCTCTCGCTGCATACCCAAGGTGGGCTGGTGTAGTATGCTTGCCACTGCCACTTCCAAAGTAGGGGGAGTCTGTCTCCAACAGGACCCGGGCCCGCAGCCATCTGCCTCAGACAGAACAGCTGGGACCCGTCCCGGGGTTCCTCAAACCGGCCTACCATCCTTGTGAACCCGAAGTAGGTATTCGGAAATTCCTTCAGCCACCTCCGCACCAGGGGTTGGGTGCCAGTAAAACAATGGCAGTGGATCAACCGCTCCCTGCCTGTCTTCTTGGGTTGCCCTTCAGGAGGCTCAGAACGGTCAACCAGCACTCATCGGAGGTGTTGTCCTTCTGGCCCCTACAGTGCAACACCAGGACATGACGTGGTCCTAGGGACTGTAGGGGCTCTCTCCAGGTTCACCATCTGGCCATACCACGTATCTGGGGGTTCTGTCCTGTCCAGTCCCACCTCTCCCAAGGCTGCTACCGTCGGCTGGGCCATGAGCTGTTCAAACTTCTTCCACGACCCCTCACTTCCCGACGTCCTTGGATGCCACCCGACGGCCGGAACGACACCTTGCCTGCACCAATCCTCCAGCTGGCGAGCCGTGGGGTACGTGTCTGGGTCACAAAATACCCCAACGACCCGGTCAACCTCTACTGCAAATTCCGATTCCACTGCACCAGCCCGGTTGATAGCTTTCAGCGAGGGCGAGGTTATGCGCCACTTCGCCATTGTCCTGTCCAGGTGGCAGTGGGAATCGAACCCCTTGAGCTGGGACGGCAGGCACTGCAGCTCCTCCGCCGATGGCCGGAACACATCTCTAAAATCCCCCTGATCCTCTGGCTTAAGGAGAGCGACCAGGGATATCAAGCGACTCCAATACAACAGGGAGGTGATGTGGTTCCCCCTAGGCTTGATGATGGTCTCTTCCGGCGCTGGCACTCCCACGGCTTCGCAGAACAGACGCATTCCTCTATCAAGCTCTGGGGAGATAGTTCGAGCCCCAGGCAGGAGGTCCGTGCTGTCTGCCAACACCACCAGGTCTTCAAATTCCTTGTGTGACCCCACCAACAGCCTCTTGAGGAACGCCAACGCTGTTCTCCGGCGATTTGGAATGTCATGGCCCCTCATTGCTGGATGGAACAGAAGGGGCAGGTGGCAGTCAAAGGAGGGGGCCTCAGTCATGCCTTCAGTGCATGACATGATAGGACACTGCACTCCCGACCAGCCAGCTCCGCCACGCCTCTGCTCCCCTTGCGGTACCCTCGGTTCCTGCCTCGGACGCTTGGCATCATCTCGCTCCCTACTCCGATGGGGTCTCCGACCGCGTCGGACCCGCTCTCGGGTCGCCTCTCGATCTCTGCCTGAATGGCCCAGATGGGGCCGGACAGGGTGCTCCACCTGGCTTGTGGGTGCTCCGCTCTGTCCAGCCCGCTCTCTGCTGCCACCCCTCCTGTACCTGCGCCTCTCCCTTCGGCGACGACTAACCGTCCACTCTGCTTTGGGTTCCGGACTAGTCGGTCGGTCCTGGGGGGCTGCGGCCTCAGGTTGGCCTGCTGACGCTCTCGGAAGAACAGGTGGCCCATGGCCTCCCTGCAAAACCGGAGTGATACCCGCTGGAGCCAGTGCTGAACTTGACTCCGTATCCATTTTAGCTGCTTCCTGGTGCTTCAACCGCGGCTTCACTGGACTAACTTGCTTCATGGGGCTGGCGACCCTTCCCGGACTCTCAGTTTTACTGGAACTCGCTGGACTGGTGTCCAGCAACCTCTCGTCCGCCGACGATATCTCCATGGCCTCCGCCTGGGGCGGACCTAGCAGTGGGTCCTCACCCTGCAAATGTTCCCCTGAGATCTGCAGGTTCGGGTCTTCCTTCAGGCGGTAATCCCGGCTGCGACCCGAGGCGGGATCACTCGATACCGAGGTTTTTGGTCTCGGCAGAGGATACACCTCCTCGGAGAGCAACTCCCTTGAATCGTACTGGACCGCATTGAGCCGTTCTGCCAGGGACTTGAGCACCGACTTCTTCTTTAGTATCCTGGCCAACTTCACCTGGCCCTTCAACACCTCATCAGCACGGGGGCGTAGTCCCTCCGGACAGAAGGGCAGGACCTTCAACAGCTGCTCCGTTGATACCACCAAACCCTTCTCCGTGGTCGCCTCCAGCGTGCTGAGCTCACCATCAAGATCACGTTCGGACATTCTACAAATAGAAAGCAAGAGAACAACGATTAGCAGAGATTCCCTTACCGACCCTTGCACTCAGTGCATTTGTAACTGTCAATGTTCAAGGCATCTGTTGGTGTCACATTCACGCATGCCCCATGATACCATTCCCCACATGTCTCGCACTGGATCATAAATCTGCCCTGCCATGGTTTTCTACAAAAGCAATAAACTCTATCATCACCCCGGGCAGTCTTTTTGTGTTTTACATACCATGCCTTTTGTTTCCATTGCGTGTGTTAGAGATTCACCTAGCAGGGATTACTTTTATTTACACTGTCATGTGACTTTGGAACATGGTGGGGGTAAGAGTGAGTGTTGGGTGCGCACCATAAACCGGTTTAAGCTCCCCAGTGGTGTTTTTGCCACTGACCGTTCCAAGGCGGTGCCCCACTGTGTTCCTTTAATTGTTCGTTTTGTCCTCGTGTGTTTGCTTTGTATGCTAGTGTGTGTTGGTAGTGTATATGTGTGTGTGTACATGATTGTGTGTGTGTGTGGTGTTGGTGTGTGTGTGTTGGTGGTGTGCACTTCTGGGTGCTGTGGGGCTCGTTTTGGGGAGGCTGCGTTTTTGGTACGTGGCATTCCCTGTTTGATATTATTTTTTTTTTTTTTTAGCTTCTACTGGATTAGCCTTCCAGTGAACTATCCAATGGGGCAACCTCCGGTCCCGGCAGGGTTTCAGCCGGTCGTGGTTCGCGACAAACACGGAATTCCTAAGTTTGACCCTGAAAATGAAGGAAGAGAGTTTGGTTACTATCACCCCTGGGCCCTTCCAGGGGGGGGGCAAAGTTTCTTGCACATGCCCTTCAACACAGCTGTGTCAAGGATGTACACAGGGTCCCCAACCCTGAATGACCTTTCCATTAACCTTAGGTCATAGTCCCGTTTCATCCGCCTAGTGGCAGTCTTTAACCTTTCCCGGGCAACCTCATGGGCTTCATTAAGGGCCACCCTTAGCTCATTAGCATAGGAATCAGGGTCCACCGGTTGACCATTTTTTAACGGGAATATGAGCTGTGCTGGAATATTGACCTCCCTCCCCAACATTAACCTGTTTGCAGTGAACCCAGTCATGCGGTTCACTGACGACATTAGGGCCCCCGCGATTTGCTGAATATGCCGGTCCCATCGATTGTGGGACTTGCCTACAAAACACCTTACAGCGTCCATAAGAGTTCTGTTGTACCGCTCAACCTGGCCATTGGCCGAGGCCCTATAGGGAGTAGTACGGGTCTTATGGACCTCCAACAACTTACAGACCTCCGTAAACAGGTTGGACTCAAAGTTACGCCCTTGATCCGTGAAAATTTCAAACGGTACTCCAAACCTTGAGAAGAAATTGTCCACTGCTGCCCTTGCAGTCTCGTCTGCCGTCTGAGATGGCAACGGTATGCACTCCACCCACTTTGTAAACTGGTCTACCATCATAAGTACATACTCATTACCCCTAGAAGTCTTAGGTAATGGCCCCAGAAAGTCGAGATGAACTCTCTCCATCGGTGTCCCCGCATGATACTCAGTAAGGGGACACCGGCCATGCCTGGCTGCCTTCTTGTTCTGGTTACAAGAGGCACACCCCTGCACATAGTTCTCGACATCCTTCTTGAGCCCATACCATGAAAACTTCTCCCTCAGCCTCTCAACCGTGCGCGCAACACCCTGGTGACCTGCCCACGGTATATCATGATGCAGACTAATTGCCACCTCTCTCAACGATTTGGGCAATACCAGTAACGGTTCGTCACTGTGGCACGGGATCTGGTACAATACCTCATCTATTAAACTGAAGAATTCTCTATTCAGCCAATAGGACTTTAACTCTGGACCAGAGCGGAAAAGCGTGGTCTGGTCTGGATCGTCTGTGTCATCCAGCCAGTCTCTCAACACCCTCAGATCCTGGTCCTCTCCCTGTGCCTTGCGTAGGTCCAACAGGGAGAACCCCCAGCTCCTCGACTTCGAGTCCCCTACACCTCCAACCAATTTACCATCTGCACTAGCCTTCTCAGTGGATTCCCGCGCAGGTTCCGGGGCAGGCTGGCTATCAGGAGCCACCCGCCACTCAGAACCTGGGGTCACCCCACTGTCTGGCTCCTGTGCCAACCGCACAGGCTCCGGGGCAGGCTGACTCACAGGAGCCGCAAGCCGCGCAGAACCTTGGGTCGCACCTCCATCCTGCTTCTTCGGTGGCCCTGCCATTGAAGTCGTCCGGTCTGCTGGTGACGCTTGATTCCCCTGCTGATTGGCCCTTGACCCCTGCCGGGTAGTCACAATATTAACACTGACTACCTCAGCGGATCCTATCAGCTCACTCTCAGCCCAGGGGATCAGGCCAATGGCTGCCTGCCACCCACTCAGGTCAGAAGCATCCACTAAGTGGTCCAGGCTGGGGGCCAATTGTGGCTCTCCCACCGGACATCCTTTGCAACACGGAGTCCCCAATATCTCCGGTTCAAAACACACTAAAACAGCTTGGACCATCATGTCACCTTTGCTACTTTGGCTACACAAGGGTTCTACCTTTTCCCCGTAGATGACGCTCCCCGTGCCCCCATGGATCCGCGGCCCATCGTCTGCGCTGAGCAGGCCTAACTCACCCATGCAACCCCCACCCGGCCCCATTGCCGGTGGCTTTGCAACTGCACAGACATCACTTGGCTTATTCGCCAAAGGCACAGCATCATCTACAACCAAGAGGAACGAGGCCCAGTTGTCGTGGGCCTTCTTACAATACCTGCACCCCACACAGGCTAGACTATCAGGTCGCACCCCCACACAGATATCCTCGCACTGTCCAGCTTTTGCCGGCATCCTGGACAGTGCATCTGCATTAATATGCTCGCCACCCGCACGGTGTTTCAATACCATGTTATATTGAGACAGCTCCTCCAACCATCTTGCCAGCTGACCCTGTGGTTCGTGAAACCCCATCAGCCACCTTAGACTTGAGTGGTCCGTCCTCACTGTAAAAGGTTTCCCAAGCAGGTAGTGCCTAAACTGCCTGGTGAACCGCACTACCGCTAACAACTCCTTCCGGGTAGTACAATACCGTTTCTGCTCCTTCGTCAGGGAATAGCTACCATACGCCACTACTTTCTCTTTCCCTTGTTGTATCTGAAGAAGCTCTGCTCCTATCGCCTCGTTAGATGCATCCATATCCGTATCCAGTATGAAATCGTCCTGGATATTCGGTAATGCAAGCACGGGGGGAGAGGTGAGAGCCTCATTCAGAGCCTCAAAAGCCTGGGCTTGGCGCTCAGTCCACTGAAACTGCTTCTTACCAGTGACCGCGTACAGGGGTTCTGCCAACCTTGAGAAATTTTTAATAAACCCCCCGGTGGTAGTTGGCCAGTCCCATAAACCTCTCCACCTCCTTACCCGAGGTTGGGACAGGCCAGTCACTTACAACCATAATGTCCGCCTCAGACATTCGAAGGCTGCTGCCAGTCACCTTCCGCCCTAGAAATTCTACTTCGTGGCAGCAAAAGACGCATTTCTTGGGTTTAAGCTTCAAGCCATAAGAGCGAAACCTCGACAGCACATCCCGGAGATTACTCAGATGGTCCTTGAAGCTCGAACCTAACACCAGGATATCATCCAGAAATGCCAACACGAACTTCCAGGACAGGCCGCGCAACACTAGGTTCATCACTCTAGCATAAGTTGCCGGGGCCCCACAAAGCCCAAATCCCATCTTCACATGCTCAAAAAGGCCGTACTTGGTGATGAAGGCCGTTTTCTTTCTATCTTCGGCATGAACACTCACTTGCCAGTATGCAGAATTGGCATCTAATTTAGAAAACCAAGTGCTCCCGGCAAGGGTGTCCAAGCAATCATCTATCAACGGTAAAGGGAACACGTCCTTTACCGTTACACTATTCAGTTGCCTGTAGTCTATACACCATCTGACTGACCCGTCCCTCTTGCGGATGAGCACAGGGGCCGAGGCCCAGTCAGAGATGGACTCTTGTATGACTCCCGCCTTGAGCATTTTCTCTAGATGGGCTTCTTCTTCCCCCGCAAAGCACACAGGTGTCCGTCTGATCCTCTGCTTGACCGGTCTTGCATCGCCTGTATCAATCTTATGCTCTATAGCACTAAAACTACCCAAGTCAAACTCATCCTTCGCAAACACATCCTCAAACCCAACCAAGACCTCTGCCAGTTCACATTGCTGTGCAGAGTCCAGGTTCTTGCAAGACTCAGTAAACATCTCCTTCAGATGATCTGGGACCCTCGGCTCTTTAGGCGATGACACCCCCTGGTTGTCATCTACTACACCCAACTGGTTAACCCTTGGGCTTTGGTCTAACTCAGGATCAAACTCAGTACAGTGTTCTACTGCAAATGCTTTACCTATCTCCCACCCTTTCTTGATGACCTTGAACCTATCTGTAGGGTTCAGGAGACACATGACCGGTTGAGACCCCCCTTCCCGAAAAACCCTGGGAGCCAGAAATTTCTTATTTTCTATGGGCTCCACCATGTAATTAGGGAGGTCATGGTCCATGACACATTTGACCCTTGCCACTGAATGAGGGGGGAATGACCTTTCTCTGAGCAACAGTCACCCTAGCTACCCTCTGCTGGTTCGAACCTGGTAGTCCCTCTAAGGTGATGTTCATGCCATCAGAGTGCAGGACCCCCGCCCCATGTCCAAAACAGATTGACCCCGGTTAATCAATATGTCCACTCCCAAGAGCATGTCCTGCTCAATTGGGGCTACATACAAATTTTCCGTGTACCAACGGGTTCCCAGCTTTACCTGAAAGGGACCTGCAACAAAACCCGACATAGCCATATCCCTTCCCGCGGCTAGCAGTTTTACCGCGCTCAGCTTAGGGGGCTGGTGACCAAGGGACTTATAGACCCTATCTGATAATATTGTAACCTGGGCTGCAGTGTCAACAACTGCCGTGACCATGTAGTCCCCCACTTGGACCCCCATGGAGAACTCTGTGACCGCCTGCACATGGCACACTATAACTTCCTCCGGTGCCCCCTCCCCAGCTATATCACCGCTCCCCTGTAGCTGAAGCGCTGCCGTCTGGTCCTGGGGCCCGGGCATGGCCCCCTCCGACTCAATTTTGGGGTCAGCTTGTCCATCACCAAGGGTACCGGTTGTGAGACCGGGACCCTGGGGGTCAAGCTGCGGCTCTGTCTGGCCCTGCTGCTGAACTGGGGTCGGTGCTCGGCCAGCTAGTCCGACCCTCTCAAGTTTAAATCTCTCTTCCTCTTTGGGCACTCACGTTTGAAATGACCCTTTTCATTACAATAATAGCAGATACTCTTGCTATACCGGTGCTGCCCTCTCTCACCCCTTGGGACAGACTGACCAGGAGGCGGGTTGTCCCCCTTCTTCAGGTTCAAGCCCTCAAGGGAAGTTGCGATCCTCTTATCTATCATGGACCCCAACTGCATAGTTAAATGGCTGCTCAACCTTGACTCCAGCTGACTCAAAGCCCCCGCAAGATCTGCTTGGTCATAAGCAGACCCCTGGGCCGAGACCTGGCTGATCAAGATTGGCGCCTCCTCCACCCCTTCCGGTCTCCTTCGGTTCTTGCCGTACATGGCTGACTGGACCTGTTGGTATTTTCTGACCATTTGGATTGCACTTTGTACTGTATCCGGGCCCTGCATACATACACGGTGTCCAGCCTCCTTGTGACGCAACCCCTGCAAGAAGCGGTTTACAGATTGCTCTGTGCAATACTGCACCGGAAGCTTCTTGAACGCCCGGGATGCGAGGGTGAGCACACGATCAGCCCAATCCTCCAGCAACTACCCGGGATACTGAGTGGCCTGTTGAAAGGTGGCCTGGGCGGTTGCTGGGACATCATGTTCCCCAAACCTCGCCTCAAGCCTCCCCATCAACCCCTCAAATGACAATTGCTGATTGTCATCCGTGACCACTGCCAGAAAATCAAGAGCCTTACCCTTCAGGCTCCAACACAGGCAATTCATTTTTTCCTGTTCTGTCCATCCAAATGCAAGAGCATACCTTTGGTACTGCAGCCTAAAGGCGTTCCAGTTACCCCGCCCATCAAAGGTCAAGTTCTTGGGCAGGGTAGCCATGAACTCCTTCACCCGGATGTCTCCACCCCGGTTGGTCTGAGCGCCCGACAACCGGTCATGCGCACTACTGCTGGTAACTGGTACCCCAGCAGGGGCAGGGTCACCAGCCGCCTGCGATGAGACAGGGGCTAGATCACGAGCCGCCGGTACTGGGGTAGGGAGCTGCACTGTAGCCGTTTTGGGCCTAGCACCTGTAGTCGTGGGCAAAGGCTGGGTGGTTCCAGTGAGAGGTGATACCGGTTCTATCTTTGGTACAACCGTCTCCCCAAAGTCCAACTTCGCCTTCGCCTCATTCAACTTTTTCGCTGTGGCCATCAAGGCTGCCTGCCAATGGGTCACAGGTGTTGCCTCCTCCCCGTCTCCGGAACTGTCACCGCAGGACTCCTCCAGCTTTACATTGGGCGTAAAGTCAATGCCCGACAGTTCTTCCTTCGAGAAGTCCCTCCTAGAGATGGTGGTCAGTACGTCGGGGGTTATATTACCACTCCCCCATACGCACTGCCACTATGGCCTTTGCCATCCTCTTGCCGATCCCAGGGATACCCAGCAAACCCTCAGCTGTAGCAAAATTGATCCTAATCAATCCTTTACCTTGTCCCCCTTCGGCCATATTGAACAAAATATAATAAAACAAAATATAAAAGAGCAAACAAAATATGAAAAAGCAAAGAGAAAATATCTTACAGTAATATATCCTACTTTTGTCTAGACTCGTAACGCTTTAATCGTACCCCGGGCCCAGGGCAGAGTTCCAAGCAGAGAGGTCTAAAAACAAAAAGTTTTAACCAAATATTACTTCCGGTGGAGAAATGTACTACCACACCGGCTACACGGAAATGCAAAAAAATATCAATGGCCGCCAGCCGAGCAAGGTGCGCGTAGGTTAATTTGCCTCCGTCAGCCTGATACCGGCGAGGTCAGCAAAAAACACTACTCGTCCTACCTTTTCTCCTCCTTCCCTGTCGATACCAGCAGGCTACTGATGCCTCGCACTGGTAACACCGGAGATCCCTCTTGACCTACTTCGTCCCCACGCTCTGGTAGCGATTTATGGATGAGCGTGGAGGGTGGACTCAATCAGGCGCTGCCACCAGTGTTGTTTCCACTGAAACCTAAACTACTCAAAAGGGACCACAATTCAGGGAATATTACCTTTCCTTACTGCTAACTTCTTTGTCACTATATTGATTTGTTGCTATGTGTTTGGATCTGCGTCTTCTACAATGGCTGACCAATTCCAAGAGGACGATCCGACAATTCACCGCGACCCTTGATGACGTCACGGCACACAACAGAACTGAACCCTTTTCTAGCGGTTACAGACTGCAGGAGGGCCCAATCACCACAATTCCAACGACAGGCTTCGTACCGCACTCGGAAACTCGTCAAACAAAGACTACAGTATAAAGGTCATTGTCTAAACACTTTCAATATTCTAAAACTAAATAATCAGGCCCGCACAATACCCGTAGAATAAACTGGTCCATCCAACCTTTTTGATTGGCTACACGGTTCCCGAAAAACGTTTCACAGTTAGAGTCATTCTGATTGGCTACACGGATTTAACCATACTGAAACGAGAACCGTTTACGGTGCGGTTACCGTTAATCGGTAATCGATAACGCGCGGAAGTGAAACGCTGGCGGTACTGTAACTTCACTTTATGTGTCAAGATAAGGTATAAATTGTACAATTATGACAGTTTATTAACCATTTATATCAGTTTATAACTTAAATTTGTCGAAGAAGATAGTTGATGTCAACAAATTAAAAGCAATGTATCATATATAAGTTATCAAATATACACTACTGCAGCGATTATCAACCTTTTTATTGTGCTTTTCTCAATTCACATACAAATTTAGATATGAACGCAGTCATCGACAATTTTTAAATTATAGTCTGTGATAATCTTAAATTTTCGAAGAGTGCGCTCGATATCAATAACATGTATAATTTTTTCGTAGATCTACATCGTATATTCATCACTGCACTGTCTGGGAAATGAACGATCCAATCGCTATATTTTTTAAACAAGTCAAAATATAATAAACATACTAACTGCAATTAGCAGACAAATGATCTATAGTGTTGCTTGAAACAGAACGAATTTCGTTGTCAGCTAAAAAATAAACGAAGAGAAATGGTAAAACACGGGGCGAAATAGTTTGGGTATGAAAATGAACTTATCTGTCAAACGCTTGAACAAAAAACAGACACGAAAATGAATGTTCAGTTCAATTCTGCATTTCTTTTTTAAATAGTATGGATTACAGTAGCCGGAACGTACAATGTAACAGTTGTCAAAATTTTCGTATATCGTGCGTGTCACGTACGAATGACGTGCGTGCGCTCATCGTGTATTTTGTCAATCGTATATCGTGTATCATATCGTATCATTCATCGTGCAACGTGCACCAATTACTATACACGATTTACGATACACGATTCCCGATGCACGATAGGCCTATACGGTATACGATTCGATGTTTTATTCAGTCGTTAAATGTTTTACTTAGCGTGTACATCTCCGCTAAAGGAAATAAAGTGCTGACTTCACATTGTATGATGTTGTATTCGCCATTGCAATACGGGCAATTATGCCTTCCGGTACAGGTGGAAGACAGTAACTGTTAACACCCGAAATCCGAAATCCAATTATATTTTATCGTCGGAAAGGACATAATTTCTCTTTGAAATCTAAACTGTTGCTGTCAAAACATTATTTATAGTGTAGTAAACAAAGGTACCGTATAAGATAATTCATTAGGAATTATAACAGGAAATGGAACATCATCTACTTTAAAGGGTATAAGATACTGAATTTTTATTGGGTAAATAAACATAATATGATGAATCGACAAATCAACGATAGTTTTACAAAATCAGTTAAAGTCCGAGCAAAAATTAACAAAATAATTGTATAGTACCTTATTTCAATTGCACCTTGTTTAGGATAATACATGTAGTCGTTATAAAAATAATCGCCACTCGAATCACATCGAAACTATAAATGATATATTGCAAAGATAATTATGTTGACTGTCAAAAAGACAAATGTACATTGTCTTTCGTATAGTGGTGCTTTAAAGATAGGTGTTGACAGCAATTAATTTCAGCCCATTTTCTCGCACCTGGGATCAGTATTCAAATTCAAATTTGACACTTACTGTAATTTATTTCGTACCTAGGTAAACAATGGACATTTGTATTTGTCATTTTGCTATTGTGTAGGTGCGAAGCCTATGATTAATTGGCATAAATGTTTTGGTCTCTTTAAACTGTATGAGGACAACACGTTGTTAAAGAGAATCAAAGTAACGAATTTGGTGAAAAAAATCAAAATTTAAGTTAAATGTAAATGGTCAAAAGTAATCGTATTAAGTGTACTCCTTTTAACGTGTAGCGTGCAGCGTGCGTCTCGTATATCGTTTGTGTCGTTTTGAGTCGTGTACCGTGTATTTACCGTACGTGTAACGTGCGTGTGTCGTGCGTACATCGTGCGTGTATCTTGCGCTCCATGTGACAACTGTTACGTTCCGACTATTGTAAGTACCTCTACAAAGGAAGTTAAAACCACGATTTTGAAGGGTAAGTGGTGTTGTTTTAAACCTATTTCAGTTTGGATTTTTTTTACAGACGCGAAAATTGGAGACATACGTCCCAGCCATATTAGTTACGATTGTTGGAAAATAGATATGCCTGCATAAATACAGCCCGTTTAAAAATTGATAACAACCAATTGCAGTATAGAATAGTAAGAATCTAGGAAAATACGCCACTATTTTGGTTCCATAAAATAGTTGATTTATAAATACTTCATTTTTTTCAACATACTAGACCACCTGCGAAACATTAATTCGGTGCTGAAGAAGACGAAATGATTCTAGTATTGGACGGTACTTACATATATATTCACAAAAGTGGTAATTTTAAGTTTCAAAGAAGATCGTACTGCATGCACAAAGGAAGACCATCGGTTAAACCCATGGTAGTCCTGTCAACAACTAGGCATTTTGTTACAATTGTCGGACCGTTCTTAGCTGACAGAAAAAAATGACGCAGCTATATAGAACCACATGCTTCGTTCAAATACTGAAGACATACGGAACTTTGTGAATGAGAGGGATATCTTTGTTGTAGATTGAGGATACAGAGATTATATTCCGTTGTTGGAAGATCTTGGATTAAGAGCTGAAATGCCAGCGGTCATGACTAAATGTTTTTAGTCAGCATATACCTTACTTGAGGTAACAGTGATCAGTTAAGATCTTGATCTAGATCCATACTGGTCACAAATGTACTATGTTGGTTTCGCATGAGGCGGCTCATTTCTTAGGACTATTTCAGTTATATACAACAGTCAGTTTAGCTTACCAGTGGTCGTGGGTAACCTACCGTATTAGCATGTTCTTCCACAATCACCTGACAACTTCTCCACCTAATTCAGATGTAGTTGACAAACAACTTCGGATGTAATATCTTCGGTCAAAATAAGAACAACCTACGCCTTGTCCTTGTTTTGAACTCACGACCTCTATATTAACAGCCGGGTTATCTACCAACTGAACTAATAGGGTAGACTTGACTCATGTAGCTGACAAATGAAATAACCTGAATATTTAGTTTATACGAATTCATTTTAGTTCGATTACTAAGAATGCTCCGTAGCTTGTTTAAACGCTCTCGAACACTTATTCCAGATGTCATTACATACACTACACTACATACACTACTGATTAAATATACTACATGTATATTGTTAAGTGACAATAGAAAACTGAATTTCATTTACTGATACTTTATCACATAATGTTTTCTGTTGCATCTATAAATGTCAATGGCATTCGCGATACTAGACAAAGAGAACTACTTTTTTCATGGTTAAAACACAAACAGTTTGATAGTATACTTTTGCAGGAAACGCTAGTAAAACTCAAAAGAAATCCGAGTTTTGGGGTAGACAATGAGGCGGAAACATCTTTTGGGAAAATAGTAGCAACACTGCGAAAGGTGTAGCTATTTTCGTTAAACCGAAACTCAATATCACATCGCACAAAGTACCGCACATCAATTCATCTGAGGGCAGACTAATAACGGTAGACTTTCAATTAGAAGAAAACAGAATTTACAGATTTTCTAGTGTGTATGCACCTAACATTGGTTCTGAACGCAAAACTTTTTATAGCAAGTTGTCGCACTATTTCAGTGACTCTATGAATATGTTTCATTTAGTTCGGGGCGATTATAACTGTACTACCATGAATAATAATTATGATCGGGTCTCAAAATGTCATGTGACTGCACGTCATGATATTGGGTATAATGAACTAACTGCCTTTCAAGCCGAAATGGACTTAGAAGATATTTGGCGTAGGCCCAACCCTACAAAGAAAGAATAAATATTCTCACGAAATGCCTCATGTTCTCGTATTGATTACTTTTTAACATCGAAAACTGTAGAAAATGAAATAGACTATACAGGTTTTACTTACTTTCCGCACTCCGATCATAATGTTATATCACTCAAATTGAATACATCTAATATTGAGAGAGGCCCAGGTGTGTGGAAACTTATTGTCAGTATATTAGACAATACTGACTACATTGAATTCATTGAACGGGTTTGAGACATATGGGTAGCTGATACAAATACATATAAATCAATACTTGAATGGTGGGACATGCTAAAACATCATATTAAAATTCTTACGATTGAATATTGTAAAAATGTTAAACTTTCGCATAAACTTAGCCAGAAATGGTGCATTTCCCCCTGCACATCATTTGAGGCTAGGCGCTTAGAAAGTATTAGAGGTGGCAGTCTGTGATTAAATGGAGGTGGCGGTCCATGTCATTTAATGTGCATTATATGCCCTAATTGGTTTAAGAAAAGGAAAATGACCATGATCCTGCCTCTAATTAGTTTTATGTAATGGACATTTTGTAAATTTGAAAGAAGACTACCTTTTGCAATGAATGCACTGATAAAGTTAATACAACGGACAATACCCATATATAATTTCTGCATAAATATTAAAGCCCCAAGATCACTTAGAATGTACAGATACAGTCACATAAATGTATTGAGTTGGAAATGATAGATTCGTGTTCTATTCACCTTAAAACAATGACGTTGACATAACTATGCCTTTCTTTCGTATTTAGGTTGCTCTTTTAAGAAAAAGAGGTGCCAGAAAGCTTTTCTTAATTTTAGCATATCATTGAAAAATGCACTTATCGATTTAAAAAGCAAAGTTAGGAATGGTTTTAGCACAAATAAAGTTTTTTTTCTGTCAGTAAGACATCTTGCTTGATAAAATAAGAGCCTCTTGTAAATTTTCATGTGATCCTGGGAGTTTCAACTTTTGTAGAGATATTTTAAGGCTTGTACTGCAGTTCAGCTGGTGTATTTTGAAATATGAAGTGTACACTGCATCAGTTTTAATGGACTAAGAACAGCATTTTGTTCAAACTTATTTAATTCACTCTGACTGTGGAAAAACTTTTTGCAATTTTTATCATCTACTCATGATGACTGTTCCCTGGTGTTCTGACAAGCACCCGTACCAAAAGAATATTATTTTCATCTTAATTTTAAACATGAGATGTTTCATATTTCCTCACTTGAAGTAGTAAAATTTATTACATCACTTCTCTTTTTCAGTAAGTTATATTCAATGCTCCAAAGCTGTAGTCTCTATCTAGTAACTCCATGTTATCTAGTTCATGGTCTGAGTTTGCCTGTTCCATTATCGCCCTACCTGCTCTTACATTGTGCTTTTAAAGGAATGAGGACTATCAACGTTAACAAACTGATTAAAATGTCCTGTAGTAGTATATACATAAACTTTTGATATACACTGCAGTTCGTCTGTAGATTCCATTAACACTGACATGAATATATCCTGTTAACATACCACTAAACAACAGTATCAGCCTTATCTTTCGTAGGACTTGTATCTCGGCTGTTATTTTCATTAATTTAGCTTTTTCCTATACCGTATTGTATAAAACCCAAATATGCCGATTACTGGCCTCATTTTGCACCGGCGAGGTTGATTGCATGATGGTGAAACGACGACTCTTGGCGAAAACTGCGGGTGATTGATTGTAATATGCTGGAATTGACCGGATGTTATCAAGAGCATTTTGTTTGTTTTTTGTGCTTTTGGGGTGAAATATTTTCGTTCGAGGCTTAAAGCGGTCCGGAGCACGACATGTAGCCTTATGATAAATGCGCTTGCACGTTTCACGTTTAGCGACTACACGTTGGATATGCGCATTACCAATTGCACGGTTTCCTACACACTGTGCGCATGGCATGCGCACTAGCAATTGCACGTTTTCCTAAACGCTGCACGCTGGGCATGCGCAGTAAAATATTTTCGTTTACCGTGTAACACGATTGTGTCCGACACGCATGCAACAAGCTTTTACACGCAAACACGGGAAACTTACACGCAGGCGCCACTGTAAAACAAAAACAACGATTTCTTACCGTAAACAAAATAGTTATCTTATATATAAACGTGAAAAAACTATCTCGGCGACAACGGTTACCATCTTGTTCCTATTTCCCATTATCCGATATAAACCAAGGGACACCAAAACGTCAACCACAGCACAATTTTTCACGAAAAAATTAATACTTGCAAAATGTGCTTCTTGGCTTATATTCCTATATTTCATGAACGAAACTATACGTAAAATTTACTGTTTTTAATAAAACCGAAGTAGAATCGGCAGTAGATGCAAAAAAATGTCGATCTTTCATCGTTTTTAAGTTAAGCGTAGGATCACAAAAAAAAATATGGCTTTCTTGTTATGCAGTCACCAAAATTGTGAAAAAAAGTATCACAGTCATTTACTACGAAGAAAATTACGGCCAAGAAATGATATGTCCATTGATAAAGGTAATTAATTAATGCATGGTTTGGGTCAAGCAGATTATAATGCTTCCTACCTTGAAAAAGCATAATCTCAATGCTCAACATCTTAAGTCATGTACCCTTGGGCATTTAAATCTTGCTTTTTCATGTTTTGTTGGGTAGAAATGGACACTAAACCACGAACGACTATTCATTTTTTTAGAAAATTATTGGAACATTTGAATTTGTATTTGGATATGGAAACATTCATATGTGAAGTAAGGTTACACGTTTTTTTGATATCTATAAATTGAAATATCAGAGAGTCGTGTATCTGGGCGAAAAAAAATGAGGCATTAATCAAGGCAAGCTTTGTTTTATAGAAAATCTCTTTATTTCGTTCGAATTTCTTCACAGACGTCTGGAAATGTGTAAAATTAATGTTATTTAAAGCCTCTTTTGCAGAATTTTGTTTTTTAGTTTTAAAAGTAAAAAATGACCGACTATAAGTAAATTTTCTTGCAAACGTAAATGTTTTGTATTCTGATTCAGACTTGTACTCTATTTGACGTATTGTTGTATTTTTGTTTGATATTTAAGAACAATTTTTCATGTCAGTGAAAATAATCTCATATTTATCGTCCGTCAAATTTCCTAAGATATGTCACGAACCTCATTAGATCTGAGGCACGGATTTCCCTTAAATGCCCATTTCTTTATATCTGGTATAGTTTTCCTATATGTTTTCTGTAAATTCATCCTTTCACAAATATTGCATAATGCTCGCTGATAAACAAGCTTATATCCGGTTGAATAAAATTGGCTTTTTCTTTCAAGAAGTTTTACATAGTCACTTAATGTGAGATTTTTCAAATATATTGCAAGCTCTTTTATACTCTTGAAGTCTTCTGTTGCTAAATATGTACCTTTGGGAAACAGTCTTTTAGTTTCCCCTTTGCTACCACCTCTTGTTATCATTATTGTATCATAATTAAAATTTTCAAAAAACTTTTCAGTAAAATACTGATGACAGAAAGCGTTTTCAAATGCTAGAAAGAATTTGTATGTGTTCAAGAGTTTAAAACAGTCATCATCATGTCTGAAATGAACGCCGCAATCCCATTTCTTACCACATTGTCCTAAAACATCTACGTCAATATAATTCTGAAGTCGCTCAACATATTTCTGTCTTTTAGATTTCGCTTTACAGTTTGATGTTATTATCAGAAGAGTTCTGTTTTTCTTTAGTGCTATAGATGTATAGTCTTTTTTTACCACTTCTTTATATTTTTGTATTTCTCCATATGGAAGAAATATGTCAGTGTTATTTATGTTGTATGTCATAGTCCAGTTAAATATATATTCCGGCTTCCTATACCACCAGTTAGCACCCATGCCATACTTGAGGGGAGATTCCTGAGCTGCAAATATCCACACTTGTCCACGCGGACGCGTAAATCTGAGGCTTTTTGGCATGAATATACCGTCATATATTACTGCATTACTTCTATTTGCGTATGTTCTATCAAATGTCATATCACAATTGTTCCATTTACAAGTTTCAAAACCACAGGATATGGCATACTTTCGATTCTTGCTGATGAAAGGTGAGGGGTTATAGTACAGGATCAAAAACCGTTTACTGTCTAGGGCAGGTCTTCCCAGTTTAATAGCGATTTTCTGAAAAATTAATACACATGTAGTCATACTGAAACCATTTGTATATCTGGCCAATACAATTTTACGTAATTTACAAAAACATATGTTATTGTGTTATATGTCATTATGTGGGTATAATTCAATTCTCACTTAACGCACAAATAACCGGTGTTAACAGTTAAATAAAACAATATGCTAACTTTCGAATGACTCTGATGAATATATTATAAGTCTAATTACATATGTTCACACTCAGTATTTATCAAAGGAGATCTGGACTCTAGTGATGCAGTGGATAATTCTTTATTGCGACAAGAACTTCCTGAGATATTACGCATACACAGACACAGCCGTCAATATTTAGGTCTACAGCACATGTAAACATTCCTGTATTTAAGCGAACAGTTTCGACCTCAAATTCGACATTTTGTTCAAATTGTCGTAGACTGTCAGCTAAATACTCTGATACAAAAAAACAAAAATAATATCAAACAGGGAATGCCACGTACCAAAAACGCAGCCTCCCCAAAACGAGCCCCACAGCACCCAGAAGTGCACACCACCAACACACACACACACACACGCACACACACACGACACACACACACAATCATGTACACACACACATATACACTACCAACACACACTAGCATACAAAGCAAACACACGAGGACAAAACGAACAATTAAAGGAACACAGTGGGGCACCGCCTTGGAACGGTCAGTGGCAAAAACACCACTGGGGAGCTTAAACCGGTTTAAAAACCTAGCACCAAATAGTGTAATTCAGAAGTAGTGGGTGGTTGTGCGTATGTGTTTTCGAGTGCTAAGAATATGCAGCACCCGAGTCGAGAAAGGGGTTCTTATGAGTCGAGGTCCATTTGACGCTGTGATAGTGAGGGTCGACGTCGAGTATAGTCAAGTTTGTCAGTACGTAAGTTAAAACAGTCTGAGAGTCGAGAATACGATGCAAGCTCCGATTTGAGTACACACAGTGCTGCAGTTGATGATTTTACTAGAGTCGGACAGGTCAACGGTAAGGGGTTACAGGAGAAGGTTACTTTTAGGTTTACATTATTGAACTGTCAGGGGTAAGTCATTTAAAGTTGTAATAAGTTAAAACGTCCGGAATTTACTTCTGTTTTTTTTTTTTTTAAATAATGATACTATTTTATTAACTGAAATAGAATGACAGATTTACAAATGCAAGGTTTTAAATACTTTGCATCACATTAAACGAAAACAAAAATAGTAAGAGAGATTTTGGTGGAATAATCATATTTTCACGTGAACATTTAGTCACACATAATACACTTTATTATTAGTTAAGTGATGACATATTATGATTGAATATTTGATGGCGATCAAGTTTGCCTAAAAGGTGATGTATTTCTAGAACTTTGTTATGTGGTACCGGAAGGTAGTAGCTGATATGATGTTGACAATGCAAATCTGCATGTTAGATTAACAAATTCAGTGACCTCCTTTTATAATGCATGTAACGGAACATGCAATATCATGTGTGTGGGATTTTTTAGTAGTAGGACCTCGGATAAGCCTGATTATGTAACTTTTGATAGTCGAAATGATTTCATGAATGGTTTACCTGACGATTATTTTAATGACATTTTTATCCTAAATTTTCACAAGATGCTTGCCGTGTTGACAATAACGGTATTGCTTTTCTTGAATTATGCAAGCAAACATGATTACGCATATTGTATGGGCGAGTTGGCAATGATAACGGTATTGGAAATTGTACTTTTATTGGACATCAAGGGACTAGTTTAGTTGATTATGTTTGAGCTTCTGAAAACATGTTCGATTGTTTTACATATTTTTCCGTTTGTGACTCGAATCCTCTTTCAAATCATTATTGTATTAACTTTATATTAACCAAAGATTGTTTGAATGTAATATTAGATGAAAATAATAGCAATATTCCATACGAAACAGTAAAAATAAAAAGCAAATGGAGTATTGATAATAGTAAAAGTATTATATCAGGCTTGGGGTCAGACGATGAACAAAACAGATGTTTATTAAATGCAAAATCAAGAAATAGTTCATCATATGTATACATAAACTCTTGTTTTGAAAGTTTTGTTTCAATAATGGATTCAGTTGTTAATTCCTTATTCGTTAAAAATGTGCAAAAAAGAGTACTAGTAAAACTGTGTGTGAAAAAGAGAATAAGCCATGGTTTAACAATGTTTGTGAAGAGAAATGTAGGTTATTTCAGTCCAATCCATATTAATATAGACAGTGTCAATCAGATGATGAATATCTTCTAGAACAGCTTAAAAATGAGATTTAAATATGCAAACGTCAGATTGATATCGAAAAAACAAAGAAACCTGTAAATATGTCGTTTTAAACAAGCAAACTTGTATTGTAATATGTTGAAGTCTGCCTCCGGCATGAAAACGTACGGCGTGTCAGTAACTTCTTTTGAGCAATAGTTCAATGCTGTAAATAGCCCAAATGACGACTGTTTTTAATTCTGACGGAAATGTTTGTATAAACATACGTTTTGCGATACTTAAAAGGTGAATTTACAATGCAATTGCACAGCTTAAGTCTAGCGACCTAGCGGACCCATTAATTTCGAAAGGACTAATCAGAGGGGTATTTAATACCATTATACAAAAAGGGTAAAGCTTCGATTATGTAGTGTGTGACAATTTATGGTATGAATTAATTAAGCTGGTGGTAAGAGGTAAAGTAATGAAAGTTGTTAAAAGTACGTATACCAGTTATAAGTATAGAGTTAAGCAATTAGATGAATTAAGTAATGTGTTCACTTGCATGCTTGGTGTTTGTCAATGAGAATGTTTATCTCCCCTCCGTTTTCCCTATTTTTGAATGGCATTGGATAATTTATTTTTGTTAAAAGACTATGATGGCATTTACATTTACATGCCTAAATTGTTCCTTTTATTATATGCTAATGATATAGTGATTTTAGCTGATTTTGCCGAAGATTTGCAACATGCATCTGATATTTTGTTTGAATAATGTAAAATATTGAAATTTAAAGTAAATATAGATAAAATAAAAGTTATGATATTTAGGAAAGCGGGGATGCTACCAAGACATCTTTCATTTTTACATATAACGGACGAAATATCCAAATTGTAAAGACATTCAGCTACATTGAGGTTGTTTTTACAAAAGATGGGTGATTTCACTAAGCACGAACCACTTGCAGAAAAAGCAAGTAAAGCAATTGAATAGTAACTTATTTACAAATACTGAAGTAATCATTAAACATAGATGTCAGTCTAGACCATAGACCATATACCAAAAAATCTGATCACTAGCAATCTGGCCTGTACTGTTATTTCAAGAATAACCATGAAGACATTAAGTGGTCAGTGTGGCTGATTAACACTCTTTGGGGCAATTAATATCCCATTCCATCTGATAAGCCAAAATCACAAAAAAATCAAGATTTCTATTTCCAGAAAGACCTAGGACTAATAAATTGCTGGCCTCTTGGTCATATTATTTGATTCAGTACCAGGTTAAAGTCTGTTTTCTTTTTGTATCATAATTATTTATTTTCAAACATAGTAGGGTTTCCGGTTATAATATTGAGGTTGTAGTTACCTTGTAAATACGATTCAGGACAGTTTTTCTATGTGTGTGTTTCTTTTCGTCAGAAATTAGTGTGAAACGTATTTCAACCAAATTGACAATCAATTTTACAATCGAAGAAAGCAGAAAAGTACACACACACATATATATACATTCAAACAGAAATATATAAAATACAATTGTAAACAAAAAAATCACTTTAAATTATACCATTGAAATATCCCCCAGCCCCATCCCCTGCGCAAAAAAGTAAATGAATTCGCGCTTCTAGTCATACAAAGTAAACTAAAGTATTTCTTAATCGTTTCAAATATTTCACTTTATGAAAGAATTAACGACAGGAAGAAGTTACAATTGTACTGTATTTGATTTCCTTGGAACGGAAGCTAAAACCAAGGATAAACTTTTAATACCGTGATTGAACTCATTAGTATCTATTATATTTCTAAGACCTGTTAAGAATCAATTATTTTACGTGTACCATCAAGTTATAAGAAACTATTGAAATGTGGCCTTGTACAAATACCTATCTTACTTATTGAAATTATTATAGAACCTTTCAAATAATCTATAGGTCACAGATTCTATTTAATTCTGATAAAACTTGTTCAAAGAAGGAGCTTTTTTAACAGACCTTCTAAATTTATGAGTCTTGCTGAGCAACAATTGATAATTGTTAACAGCGTCGATCTATGTGTCCGTTTTGACAATATTTTTCACCAACCATAGGTTATAACTAAGTTAGATTAAAACACAATTCAATGTGTCTGTATGCTTTACTCAGCTAAAGATATTTTTGTTGGCTGGTTTTGTGATGCATTTTTTTCATGATAGATTGAATTCTCCAAAAAGCTTAATAAATATTAGAATGTGAGTCACGAAAAATCATTTCGAATTTTTGGAAAGCTAAACGATATAGAGCGACATTAATTATGCTGGAACTTAAACAAAAGTATGTTTGTGTTTTTTGGGGTAGTTGACCAATCCGTTTTATAACTTTAGGTTTTGTATCATGGTAAAGAATAAAACTGGAAGAAAAGACAATACTTTTAAAAGCTGAAAAAAATATTAATTCGGTTAAATAAAAATATGAAAGAGGTATCCATGTAAATAAGAGAAAAAATGATAGAAATAAAAAAAGTTTAAAAATGTTGGTGCCTAAGAAGTTGAAGATTTGTATTGTAATATATTTGATAAAAAAAGTATTAATTGTTAAAGTGATTTGGACACCCATTCACGATTTTTACAGGAGGTTGTGCAAAGAGTTTTATTGTGATAGTTCCACTTGCTATCTTGAATATTCAAAGAAGAATCTATCAGGTTCTTACAAACTCTTGAGGCGAAAGGGTTTTGTTTTTTTTCGGAACACAGACGCAGACATTTAATTCATATTTTCAAAATTAAAAAAAAATCTAAACAAATATGCATGTGAAGACGTAGAAAACAGATTTGATGGAAATATGCTTATGTGTTTGAACTAATTACTTGTTACAATTCAATACCAAATCAATGCCGCGAAGAAAATGATGGTATTAATTTAAGTTAATGTGTTCATTGTTTTACTACATTTGTTTTGAATGCTGCGTAATATCATATTCCTAAACTTTATTTACTTATTATAAACTGTAAAATCCCTACAGCTTTCTGTATTAAAATATGGTACTTTAAAACTGTAATATCAAACGTAACACTGTGACGATTTTGTTATTATATTTGTAATCAAGTGTTTTAGATATGTTTGGTAAACGTATTTTACCAATATTTAACAACAGCTGTGAGGTTTGGGGATTTCATACTGCAAAAAGCATAGAACGTGTTCACACTATTTTGTAGCAATATTATGCGTAAAACGTAGTACACAAAACGGCTTTGTTTATGGTATTTTCTGAGGAAGAGAGTTGAGTGTTAACATGTATTTTAGAATTATCAAATATTGGTTGAAACTACTAAATAGTGATGATAAGAAGTACGTTAAAAATGTATATTATGTTAATTTAATTAATATGTACTAATTTAATTATTCTCGATTGCGAAACAAGTTCTTACAACTTATATTTATCGCTCTCGAGACTCATTCCATATGGAATCAACCTCGAAGAGAGAAAGGCAATGTGGAACTACTTATGTCTTGCCTAAGGACACTACCGACATGGCTATGGTAATATGTTAATGTTAGACGCTGATATATATCCAAATATAACATCATGGGTCACTTTGGTAAAACTTTTACTATCGGAACTAGGCTTTTATGAAGATTGGTTGTCACAAAATGTTGGTCATCAAGCTGTTTTCTTAGCCTATTACATGTAAAACAGAGGATAAATGATAACTTTCTTTTTCAAAACTTGAATAGTCGCATTATGGATTCAAGCAGGTTTCCTTTTTATCGTGAGGTAATCACTAACCTTAGCCATCATCTCTATATATAGCATGTGTAAAAATGTAAATGTAGGAATGCTTTATCACGACTGTTATTATCGTCAAATTTGAATGTGGAATCCGGCCGATGGCATAATCCGCATGATATACCTTCTGATGAAAGAATATGAACATTGTGCAATGTGTTAGAAGGCGAATATCACTTTTTGTTTGACTATGTATCATATACTGATATTAAGAAGAAATATATTTATAGTTATTTCTGGAGAGGACCTAGTATGTTTAAGCTAAGATAATTATCCCATTCTGAAAATTTGTCTACACTAAGAAAGTTAAGCATATTTGTACAAAAAGCCTTTTAAATACCTAGCCCACTCTTTACTCAATATTGTTAAATAGTGGCATGTGAAAGTTTGCATGTTATAAGTTAAGTAATAAGGTGCTATGATAATTTGTATTATATTCCTTCTCCGCAACCGAAAGTGTCAACTATTTTTTGTCATTTGTCATGTAGTTCTTGTATGTATGTACTGCGTATACCTCATTGGTCATAATTGACTTACTGGAATTAAGATGAAGATGTATGTATCACAAATGGGTCTTATTGGCGCAGTAGATGCAACATTGGCAATGTTGTAAGGGGGCCATGTGGATCTTCATTTAATTCATTTGTTTTCTTCTGACGAGTCACTAACTGTTACAATTGCCTAAGTCCCATCCTTCATAAATATGTTGTAAAATGTAGTTCATCTTTATCTGTAAGCACGCCGTTGTTTTTATTAGATACGGTACACCTGAAACAATTAATGTTAGATTAAAGAGGACTTGCAATTCTGCATACAAAATCGGGGTATCTGACAGAAGTTTTTAACAGTGCTATAAAATCTCATCTTACACCGCCCCGCCCCCTCCCTATAGGAACAATTTATACTTAAATGCATAACTTCGATACGTATGCATTTAAATATATATTTGAATAAAGTTATGTAAGAGTTTGCATGTCATTTGGTTAAGTAAGAAGGTGCTTCTGACGCAAACGCAAGGCACTAACTATTACCATTGCGTCAGTCCAATCCTGTATACATATGCCGTGGCGCAGTGGTAGCGCGTTCGCCTCAGGATCGAAGGGCCCCAAGATTCGATCCCTACCATCGCCATTTCGGTAGTGTCCTTAGACAAATACTCCTACATTGCCTTTCTCTCTTCGAGGTTGATTCCATCTGGAATGCGTCTCGAGAGCGATTAATATAAGTTGTAAGAATTTGTTTCGCAATCCAGAAAATATAAATTAGTATAAGCTAAATTGCAAGACAGTATGCAAGAAAACGTTTCTACCATGATATGTTCGTCTTGGTCTGAATATTGCACTGCTGGGTGATTTAATTGCGAAATGTTTGTTTCCTTCTGTATTAATTTTATTCAAGACACTATGTAGGTTCTATGCCAGACAATCATCAATCTCACCGTCCAACAAATCTTCAGGGGATATTGTTTGGGTGCGTACAATTAAAGCGTTATTGTGGTCGTGTGAGTCATTCTGTCATTGCTTGGATAAAAAAAATTTGTATAGTTACACTTACATTGATTGATAAAATAAAGATCAAAGATAGATTAAAGTGACACATACTTAGTAAACATTTCACATGACTCGGTCTGCTTGCCTTTAGCTGCACAAAATGTTTGAACATTTTCCTTACATTTTCAATACATAAATTATCAGAAATATTGAACAATGAGGATGGTTCTTTTCTTATATGGAAACTTATACACTTTAATATCTACGATTTTTTGTCAGACTTCGATTTTTTGGGGCTAAATACGTGGCATATTCAATCGAGAAACTTTACTTGTATCTGAACGTATGTTAGAATAGCACTTGCATTACATCATTCATTATCTGTTGATCTTTCAAAGTTCTTAAAACCATACATACAAATAGTGCCCTCAACGGAGTATAACTGTTTTGCCTACAATTTCCTCGAAGAAGTATATTGATATCAATATATAAGACACGGTTTGAAATATTGAATTAAAACATAGTTTTAAGGATGTTGGATGCCCGTAGTAAAGAAAATGTGTCTAAGTTATACTATGTTAATCATGCAATCATTTGAAATCACAACAATGAAATAAATAATCCATGCTATATTTCACATAAAACAATCTAATGATACAATGTATCAAAATTTAAAAAAATGTTTTAAAATGAAATGCATAATAAAAGTATTAATAAAAATGGAAAAAAAAGTATGTTACCAAACTAATGTAGGGCTACAGTTTAAGGTGTATGCACTACATCCAATTGAAATTCACTTTTTAATTTAATTAAAGTCATTTAGAATTGATTTACTGTTTTCATAACTTGTGAATGGGTGGTCTCAGTACATTTTTTTAAATGAGCGCAAACATTTAAAGAGTCACCTTGCTTATTATTGTTATACGACCACCGTTTGACCGGATGTATTATGTGATTATGGTGCGGTTTGTAGATGCCAATTTCTTTGTCGGCTCTATGGCGTTATAAGTATGTATCCAGTATTATCAAAACATAGTCACAATATGTGTGTGGGTGCATTATCGTGGTCATACAGTGCAACCAGTCAGATAGCCTTAGGAATACTTAAGATATGTCGCTGTAATATAGTGTTATATGCTGTTTTTGCTTGCGACTTGTTTAGTTTTTTATCAAATCATCAACGAAGTCCACAGTCACCATACACTGATAATATTTTAAATATATAAAGAAATTCAATTCCCAGCCATATCATTTTGATCAGAATTGTTTGAGTTACAGCCCTCGTATTGCTGAAATTAGTTACTAGCCCTATTCCACCTTCTTGCTTAACTACGTTTTATATATTCAACAACACACAAGGGGAGGGTATATATGGGTATACTATTTATACAATATTAAGAAGTCGCGATGACTAGCCTGTCCTCCAAAACAAAACAGACGTTAAGAACATGTACCAGACGCATTCGCTATTTATAGATTTCACTGATAGAGCTCAAAAACATGTTATTTTTTTAGGGGAAACCTGATAACTAGACCTGCGTTTGGCTTTAAAACAATTGAATATACTATTTTGCTTGGTATTCGATATTTAATATTTTTCATTTATTGCACGGGATATCCTTTGATTCGTGAGTATGACATCATCTTTCACCGTTAACGCTTTACTTGGCGGAATTATGTGCATTTCTCTTACAGTCAACTACTGAAAAATATAAAAAGTAAATATAATGTTCGTTAAGACATATGCCAGCTTCATTGAACAGTACATCATTTAATGGTGGCAATCCAACATCCTATATTGAGCATCGAACGATTTTCTACCAAATTATCTGCATTGAAACTCCCCCCCCTCCCCTCTCGGATTTGGTTGCTTCCCTTTAGATATTAGTTAAGGATCTTATAATGCACACAACGCTCAAACCAGGGGTACGGATTCATGAATTTTAGTAGCATGAAACCCCTTTTTCTGATTAAGAGTTGATTCGTACCTTACTGAGGTATAAACATGATATGACTACTTATGCATATTCGTCGTCTTTGACAACAATTAAAACTACGTTGCAATCTTTATTCATTACTAAAGCAGTGCTGCAACCCCTAGATTTAATTGTTAGACTGAATTATACTTCGTACGGAGCAAACAATGCGTTTCTTTAAATGTCTATTTCCTAATAAGGCTACCCCAACTTCATCAGTAATCCTTTCCGAATTTTTTCCTAGATTTAATATAGCGACGTTTTGGACTATTTTCGATGGGATTCCGTTCTGTTGATCGGAAAGGAGCTTGCCTTTTTATACTGACATATATACGGGACTCGTCTGTTGTTCAATTCTTACAAAACATGTACATGATGAAAATTGTTTAAAGATAGAAATACAGTATGGTCAAAACAAATGAACACTTGTTTACCCGCGAACAAAGTTATACAAAATTCGGTTCACAAAATCAATAAAAGGATAATTACCTTGCCTAGATTTGAGGCCTTAATAACACCATCAAGATACGTCCAGTATGTTATTGTCATATGGCATACTACTAGAATTACGACAGCTACCATCCACTCTATAAAAAGTTCGACACAGTATTTAAAATGTTGTTTTCATTATAAAAAATAAATATGTACATATATCCGTACCCCAACCGAAGCTTGATATCCACAAATGAATGAATGATCTACTAAAACACTAAAATTAACGCTTCACAAAAATTCACTTATCGACAAGAGAAGCTTGATCTGTTATAGGAAGATATGAAATAAAGTGTAATCAATGGACCCTTAAGTTTATAAGCACGATCATACTTATTTTTTTTCAGGTTTAGATAAACAACGTTGAAACAAGGAGACAACAAAAATGTTCAAGATGTTTAATATTCAAGAATTAACAATATCATATGCATCTGCCTTAGGTACTAACAGTGATGAACAGGAGGGCTATGATGGGCCTGAATCGCTCAACATAGTACAATGGACATCATTTGTTATGATTGCCTTATTTGCTCCACACAACCTAGATTCATACTTAAACTAAAGTTTGTCATGGCAGACATTCTGACCATTTCGATGATTTGGTGCGAAATGTGGTTTCTCATGTTCTGTTTGCTACTTTGCCAGTTGTCCTAGTTTCTGAACCCGCCTGCCACACTTTGGAACTTTACCATCAGTTTACCAAGATAAACATTTTGACCCTTGTTCAAGGTAACTGAGTGCAAATTTGGGTTACAGAGAGTTAACACAGCTCTTGTTTGCTTCGATTTGACCGTGTAATCTAGTTTGTGTTACCCCTGTGACTAAGTTTTAAACTTTGCCTAGAGAATATTCAACTATTTTTCATCATGTGTGGACATACGACATACAGATAGATGACGGACAAACATACAATCACAATATCTCACATTGAACATATTCTCAGTCGTACACTTTATTATATGTTCTGATTGATTTAAATAATTTTCTATTTCCAGGATTATAAAATACATATTACATGTCAGCTGACAGAGTACTGAAAAAAAACATACATATTACGTAAGTATCATCCTGGTTTTTGTCCCCACTAATGCCCTTCACTTTAAATCATCTTTTCGATGACTGTTATACAAAGTGACAAAGACAATATTTTGCCATAACGCGATATGCTTTCCAATTACTCCAGGGACATTTTTTTATTGATCAAACAGTTCCTGCATACATTTTTAATAGACACATAATCATATTTATTGGCTTATATGATTTCAGATAAATTGAGGAACACACATGTTGAAATCTTTGTATCTTCAGCAATGTACAGACACACATTTGATTTATATAGTTACTTGAAGTGCTCACTAATAATAACAAAGCCTAACATACTGTCAAATTGAATGTTTACATACAAATGCTAAACGTTGAACACAGTGCTTTTTAACACAATTATATCAGACTTAATTGAAAAATTAAAAACTAACTGGATATCAGTATGTTTCTTTAAAAGGTGCATTTCTAATGAACATTTTTATAAAATGAAACACTTAAAATAAAATACAGAATCTAGTTGTTCATCTATAAAATAACTTTCTTTTAAGCAAGAATGATAATATATAAATAACTTCGTTGGTGTTACTCAAGCCGAGACAGTTTCCAAGCGAAACTAAATAATACTATCAAGTCAGACGTCTTTGAAAATATCGAAACAGTATTTGACTCAAACATGCACTTATAGAGCAATCTTGAATGATTTTGTAAATGATGAATATATTTCCAATATCAAAACGAAACGAAAGTTGTGCCTATACTTATTTTTAGTATTATATAGAGGATAATTGTTGGTTTCGGTGTAAGATCACGATATAATTTCACCGAGTGGGCACCAAAAGTGATATTTTCACGAGTGGCGCAGCCACGAGTGAAAATAACTACTTTCGGTGTTCACGAGTGAAATTAACGTGATATGACACCGATACCAACAATTTTTCTGTTTTTTTTATGTCTCAAACTCCACTTTTGTTGAGTTTATTTCAATAAAATATCAAAAATCGCGGGAAACGTCACCAGAAAGCAGCGCAAGCATGACGTCATTTTAACGACGTCATCGTCATATGGTTGCCGACATTCATTACGCTCGGTATACTTTTTGACGTTAATCCGGGTAACATATTTTGATAATTTTCACTGCGTGGACAGTGAGTTTATCGGAATATAATTCACCGTTATATTTCGATAAACTACCGAAAAACATAAAATAAATCAGAATTTTTTCTTTAGGAATAATACAACCGTTATTTGCACGGATTATGTTTATATAAGAATATGTGAAAGGCGGCTTAAAGGGGGTCAATTGCTTTTAAGCCACATTTTATGACAATTTCTACTTTTTGTATATTCTGTAAGAGATTTATTTGATGAACAAATAGAACCATTACATAGAGTAAGATCCCAATCAGAAACTTACATTTTATTAACTTTTATAAAATTTTATTATTATTCTCCGTTAATGTGAAAGTATTTAAAACGTTGAGCATTTCTTTTTTATTTCAATATACTATCTACTTTTACATTTGAATTGGATAGATATACAAATATTTTAACATTCTGAACCAAAATGCAAGTTTTAAAGTTACGTGTAGCTTCTGAATTCATTTTTTTCCAATCTACCTTGGGTGCGCACCCAATATAGGTAAAGGGAAGTGATTATATATTTTCAAATTTGAATTTCTGATGAATTCCATCTAAACATATAATTCTTAATTCAAAAATTTCACAAATATAATACAATAGGTCTTATATTTATATCTTTCCTAAGGCAAAGTATGTGTATCGAATTTTTGGGCAACCAGGATAGGAAAATCAAATTTTAAAAATACCTCAAGTGAAAGTCTTACTTGAATTAAGCGCTGAGTGAACATGAATGAATGTTAATGATGAGATGTTAAAGTTTCAAACAAATCTGTTACATGGCAACATTCTAATTATATACCTTTAAATAGACCATTTCTTACAACCTTTTACAACCTGGTTTATTCCGATATTTTATACAACTTTTACAAGTTGAAAGACTTGTCAAACCAGAAAGCAGTCTTATTTAAATATGATCTGTATTAAATATAGTATAAAATAATTGAAAATTCAAAGATGTAGAGAAAAAAGCGTATGTTCTATTTCTAATAAAAAAGGAGAAACTACGTCATAACTGCAATACAGCATAGTGTTTGCCTGCATTGAAATATAAATCATGACAAAATAGGCGAAAACATTTGCGAACATGTTTCAGCAATTATATCTGTGTTAAGTGCTTCACTTGTTCATATGAAATGTTAAGTAAGAAAATCGGAAACTCACTCACGTTTGCCTTACCATCAAAGTTATAAAATTATGTTTTAAATTGAGCAATAAACAGTTTTAATCATATTCCTAGGGTTGCAACATTCAGGGATAAATATGTTAAATATTTTTCTGCAACCTGTCAATTTTGATGTAGGATTGTCACATACCACATTAAACACAAATTGTGGTATAAAGTTTGTTTTCTTTTTTGTCTCATAGATAATTCAATTGAAAAATATTTCCATAATTACTTTTTACTTCAAAAGTTGAGAGAAAAAGTGTATATATTTCATATGATTTTTTTAAATATATTTTAGAACAAAACAGTGCAACTCATCGTTTGAAATGTATATATCAAACTCATATTTACAGAAATTATAGCACAGAAAATGTGCATGATTGTGTTAACCGGTAACTATGTAAACGTGAAAACGTAGTAATTATCTTTAAATATACATAAATAAAACAGGAAATTTACTTTTCAGTACTTCCAGAGAAGTCAATCGTAGGTTCATGTTGAACTTATATTCCTGTCAATGTATTTCAAAAAATCCAAATTAACTCCAAACACACATTTCTTTAATTGCATCTACTTTTAGCAAAATACCGGTCAGGTTTACCCATTTCAAACTGAAGTATAGGCTATGGTTGGATGATATTTTGATTACATAAGCCTGTAACAAATTTTTGTAAAGGAGAACCTCAAGCATATCTTTCACGAATTTAAGAAAACGTAGTCACAAACTTAGCTGTTTAACTGTTGTCCATTGTTTGCATGAGCGTTTTCATGGTACACGCATGTGAACACAAAAAAGAACTAAAGATGCGACGATATTTTAGAACATTTTCTTACTAATAGTTTTTGCTATATGGTGCGTATGTATAGAGCTAGTTTTAACATATTTTCCCTTAAAGACAATCACGCACATGTTTAAACAGCACTACTGATTTAAACTGACTGGAATAAAACGCAAATGTTCTAGAACAATTATTCTACCTAGCTGGACGTGATTCACATAACATACCAATCATTATAGATTAAAATTGTCTTCCCGCAAAACATGAAAGAGAAATAAAAATCAAATTAATTTTCAAGTTATATGTGCACAATTCGAATGGGAAACTTAGGACAGAAACTTGAGGATGTAATTTATACATTCTGGAATAATTTGAAAATAAAACTTAAAGAAGTGTGTATTCTTTGCATTCTGATATAATGACCATCTTCAACTGAGTTTCAACTGAGTCAGTGGAGAGGAGATAGGGAGAGGAACTCAATAAGACATAGTCTTTCGTTTCGATCCCTTTCAGTGTTTATATTGTTACACATGTATGTATGTTTGTATTCCAAATATACTGAATAAATATGTTTAAACAAAAATAAAAAAATAATAATCAGTTTGCTCTGGAGTTTGATATCAATTCAAAGCTGATTGGTAGCTTTAGTTTGGTTGATGCACAAGTAACGTACATATATAGTAGTGTCAGTAACACATATCGTGACTGATAAATTAATATCGAGTACAGTATCATTGATACAATTAATAAATAACTAAGCCAAACGAATGTGGTCTTGATGAACGCCGGTCTTGACCACAGTTTGCTGCAAACTCGCGGCAGAAAGTGCAGCACAATAACGCCTAATGATAAGGTTATTGGAAAACCAGCTTAATGTGTCGCTTTGTCAATTAATATGATACAAATATGTGTGAAGACAAGTGCCGCGAAATATAGTGATTTCTATTTGTTATTGCTTCATTAAAAATACTTGTATAAACATAACCCTTTTGACAAAATCTAATTCAGTTCACTATTTCTCAAGAAATGAGAGAAAGTGTCAGATACAATAGTTTCACGTTGAAAAATAAAACACTAAAAAATAAGCCTTGATGGTCAGTATGAAACTATTCTATCTGTAACATCTTTATTTTTTCTCTCCAGAAAGGCTATATTTTTGTTTTGTTCATTGCGAAACTATCACTAATATTCACTTCAGGACATGGATTCTTGATATATTATAGAAAAAATCAAAAATTTATACAAACAATTTAACTATTCGGCATATAAACGATTGACTGTATGTAACTGAACTGTAAACTATTGCAATATTTATTCATTTTAAAAATTTATAAATATTGCAATATTTTATAGTTCAGTAAAAACAATTCTGTATTAGGTGTATATAATTAGTTATGTCATACTTTTTTGACCAATTAAATGTTTTCAGTAAGTGCATGGTTTTTAAATTCCAATAGTACCATGGCAAAATCTGACAATACAGGGATGGCATTTTGTGCGCCAGCAACGTATGAATTGAAAGATTTATGCAATCTTTAGATTGCATGCAGTTTCCGATTCAAACAGTTTCATAAGATGTATGTTGTTTTCGAAAAAGCTTAAGTAAGTTCAGTCAATTTCAGTGCTGAGAGTCACTGAAAACAGAAAGAGAATGTATACTCAAAATGTCCATGGCATTTATTTTTCCTTAAGCATTGTGTGATAGTATAGTAAATACATACAATTTGAGAACTATTTGTCTGTAAGTATTTCTTGTCACATACTTCCCTATATCAGCTGAATGATGGCTATAAAATAATCAAAATTGTTAACGGTCTTTCAGTTGATTTTGGTACAATTTATAACATCCTTGGAGAACACTGTTTGCTATGAAACTAACATAAAACAAAAATGTTATAAACATCATCTTGCCTAAGAATACAGATTCTTATACATAAGTTTTACATTGCTGTTAGATTTATTTATCAAGCACTTCCTGTTTTCCCATTCACTTTCTATCATTTCTGGGAAACCAAGATGTAAGTTTTATTTTGAACATCATGTGACCTTGTCGCTATTTCATTAAATCAGAGCAGACATTATTAAAAGGCATGTGTGTTGCCTCTCAAAAAGTGCAAAATTTTATTATAAGGTCATGTGGACTCTACTTCGACAGTTCAGGGCTTTTGTCCATGTAAGTTCTACGTTCAAGAGAACAAAGAATAAGATGTCACCAGTTTTATGATACCTAACAACACTTATTCTGTTAATTATTAACTTACTCTCCTTAAAAATAATGTTATTTTTGTTTAAATTATAATAACACTTAATTTATAAATATTATTTTCTAAATCTTGGTTTCTATTTTCTATTTTAATTGTAAATTTGTGACTTGCTGATACTTTAATTGAAATATGGCTACTTTCATTATACAAAAGACAGTACATCATTACATAAACATAATAACGAAAGTGAATAATTTGTCAATGTCTTTTTTCAATTGTTTTATTAGCACTTGCTTCTTCCATAATGTGATTAATTCTTTTGAATTAAAATTCAGATCTTTTTATCTTGATCCTGCCATACTGGTAGTTAAAATGAATTTTATTACTGTATATAGATATATATAGCAAACAATTCTAAAACTTCTAGCCTTTTAATGCAAATGCAGATTATATATTACTTAAAGAGAATATAATGTCAAGTTTAATGTGAAACTATTGTATCTGCATAGCCAGTTACATTTTTAGCAATATTTGTTTGTAATTCTAATACGGCAGTCAGTGTTTGAAATATATTTTAGTAATGTAAAGGAAGTCAAAGCAATTTTATGAAAAGAAAATCAGATGCAATACACTTCATATTTTGCAGAACAGTAAAAACTTTCATTGTGAAACTGTTGTATCTGCACTTTTAGTCAGATACAATAGTTTCGCAATGAACAAAATTCGATAATGCAGATACAATAGCTTACACTTTTTGTTAGTTTATAGCGAACACTTGGAAACTAATTTCTGATATTTTGTCACATTGTGGGCATGGGTAAGACAGTTAAGAAAAAGACATAAAGGCATTTCTAGTCAAAATGTCAGATACATTAGTTTCACGCTCAACCCTCGATATGAGAAAGACTTAAATATACATGTAAATATCACAGTTTTCATATTCAGATACAGCCAAAGACAAACCGAATTAAATTTCAAAATTTTGTTCAAAACAGATCTTTAAATCTAATGCATTTAAAAATATGTTACGGTCACTTTCTAAATTGCTTAGTATTGTGCATTGACACTTTTACGAGGTGCTGATACATTGCCCCGTGTCCCGATTAAATAATATATACTGACCGAGATGTCACTGCAAATCAATCCTAAAGCGTGCTAACTTAGTACGATTTAGACCCGTATTGCACCACATCCTCGGGGTGTTAATGTAATCTGTGTTAATTGCATTGTATTGATATGCTGTACACCAAATTAAAATTTTAAAAGCCATGAAGTTAAACATACTTAAGTTTTGCCTTTTTTCTGTAAACGATAGCAATATCCGATATCGGTTTTTCAAATGAAATCTCTGATGGGTCTAATTCTGCCATATGATTACCTTAATGTTGGGAGTCGGGAAAACTAAAAGTATTGTTGTAATTTGGAGTATATAAATTTAATATTGTGTTGCATTTGAAAATGAAGGGGACCTTAAAACTCGATAATGATAAAATAATGAACAGTTGATGACCCTCATAATTTTGCAAGATAGTAATGTACTTAGACATTGAAAACACTCAATGTGATAATAACAGAACATTTCGGACCCACGTCATCTCGTACGTTTATCAAATTGACATTTTCTTGGCAAGATAAAGTCGTTAATACAGTGGTCTCAGTACAAACAACAGTCAAAGGTTAATTACAGATAATGAACTGAAGTGTTTTGTTTTTCGAAAATTGCTGAAAATATGTAATGACAATATCACCTCATTATGTGCAAAATACATATCTAGAACATAATTATCAAGATATCACCGATCAACGATGCACTAACTTTTAACATTTTTAACGGGAACAAAATAATTCTTAGATTGTTTCAACTATTCTCGACAAGATGAATTTTGTAGTGTAGCCAGAAGCGTCTATAGGTTTGTCCAAATAATGGTGTTGAGTTTTGTTCTTTGAAACCTGGTAATGGCTCGATAGAGATTGGCAGCTATTTAATAAAAAAATGTAAGATGTATCATCACACACTTTTTGTTAGATATTACATCCATATTTAGTGTAACGCTGTATGTGATACCTTAGTGGTGTGTATATATGAACAATATCCGTTTGCATAAAAAGGTAATCAAGCTGCAACACGTGTTTTATTTATCTGTGTCATGCAAACAAGTATGAGCCGACAGTCTGGCAATGTGTTTGTTTTAACTTGGTGTTCTGAAGGCACATCAATGAGATATAGAAAATAACGCAAGAAGGTAATTGCAAGATATTCATTTAAGGCTTCGTTTACATACAACAAGTTGTACACTAAATTTTTCTACACAAGATCTAGCAAGATTTGCTTTGACAATTGATCACAAAATAGCGGGAAGATGTCTTCAGCACATAATATTGTCTTTAGCATTCAGAAAAGTTTCTGAACTTTTTAAGAACATATGAAATAAATGGATTATGCTTTAAAAGAAATGCATCAACTGTTATTTCTGAGAAAAATCTTTAATTGAAAGACCAATATATATTAAGATGGCTTTTAAATTTTATCTTAAAAACTCACTTTTTTGTTCAGTGTGATAGTACTTTGCACTTGTATCATATAAATGTTACCTTTTTTGTATAAATTGATCAGTTGGTCAACTTTGTCCTTTGACCAAGCCAGTGTGTACACAATTTTAGAACATGTACTTGAATTACCTCTCCTACATCTGTTTTTCACATTAAACACGTTTTATCAGTAATTTGACAGCCAAGAAATTGTGAAAAAATAGAACAGGCTCTATTCTCATGCAAGAAAATTATCGCATTTTATGTCACATAAATTCTGACAAAAGTAGCTCAGATTTGGGTGTACATATGAAAAATTATTGTACAAAACATAAATAGTACTTATCTTAATGTCTTGTACAAGAAACTTGGAAGGTGTAAAGCCCCACTAAAGGAGGATTGATTTAAGATATTTTAATCGACTAAATAATATGCATAACGGAAATGTTTTGTATCTTACTCAACATTACTCCAATAATAACCCTAGGTCTAAATTGACCTTGTTTTGCTATTGATGACCGTGTACTTTAACCAATGGTAACCAGGTGAGCAACATAGGGACATCTTGGACCTCTTAATTAAAGTTAGTCATTAAACTTCTTGTTTTCATATTGATAAATATTGTTGTAAGGTGACCCGGAGCAAACTCTCTGATATCCCAGGATCTTAGTTTGAAAAATAATGGATGACTGCTCGGGGATATAAGATATCCATTGAAAGCTGATGACATCGTATTTACGTCCAGTTGATAATTAGCAAAGGAACTACAATTGAGCCCACGCAAAAACAAGAAATTAGTCCTACAATGAGTATGAAGTTATACCAAATTCAGTCTGTGTAGATTTATGTGTAAATTAGAACATGCACATGAAGTACTGGTATATAACCTTGCATTACCAGTTTTGAGCCATGATTGTGTTCTTGGCCTTCAAAGTAGTGGGCCTGGAGCATGACACACCCATGTGTTATGGGCATCCACTGTGTTAAATTATTTAAAAATAAGTCCATCCATAAAGAAGATACAGCCTGAACACGATGTGTTGACGAACGGATAGACCGAAGAACAGATTATGGAGCACACCTATAGTTACCCTACATATCTTAGACCAGTTGGGGACTATTAAACCGTCATAAC
>JAFMSR010000010.1:3515976-3606469 GCA_022818135.1 Saxidomus purpurata | reverse complement strand
TCGCTAAGTAAATTCAACAGTAGAGATAATGCATTTTGTTTAAGACCTTGGCATAATAATGTTTACACTGTGTTGACATAATTTTCAGACTTGAAGACGAGGAAATGTCAACGTCCATTGAAGATCTGTTTATTTTCACGTTTTAAGATTTTTAGAAGTCTGTTCATTTCATTAAAATTTTATGTATGGATATCAGTACTTTGAACTGGCTATAAATAACATCTTTTGTTTTGATTTGATTGTTATACATACTTTAATCTGTCAGGTGTGAACATTTCCACGCTGTAAAGATAAATAGATGTTAGCTTGATTGTAGAGAAAGTGAATCTTCCATGTTCATGAGTTGTGGATAAGGAAATCCCACCCCAGAGTTGAGATACGTCCAAAAACGAGGCTCTGCCGATATATCTCAACCTGAGGGTGGGATTTCCTTATCCACAACTCAATGGACATGGTAAATTTATTTTCTCACCGTTTAAATCGCATTTTCACACAAGTAAGAAGGACTAAGTGCAAATACAAGATGGGGATGAAAAAATGAAATCAACTTTGTCTCGAATTTTACTTCAAAACTACTATCGATGGATAGAAAATAATCTAACTAAGAAAATGAATACCAACAACCCTATGTTTATTTCAAAAATAACAATTTTACAGTCATTTTTCGATTTTTATGTCTGCTTACAATTAACGTAAAAATAGTCCGGCAGCGATGTGAGATAAGCGATGTGAGATAAGTTTATCTCACATGGGTAAATGCGCGGAAATATGTATCTAATATGTGAGAACATACTTTCTAATGTACGATGTGGAAATTGTAACTTTCTGGGCGATATTTTTGTGCAGATTTATTAGATTAAAGTAAGAAACATTTTAGAAACTTCCCCACTTTGAATTTATAAACATTTTATTTAATGATTAAACCCTGAAATAATCATGTAGAATATTTGTTCTCATACAAACTGTTTGACAATCGTGGAAATTTCCACGTTATAATACTTCTTTTTGAAATTAGTTTAATTTGTCTGCATATCAAATTTTTTTGTAATATACCTTTGGACAGTGCATATGGTACAATACTTTTTTAAGTAAGTTATGCTCATAGATTCACTTCTAAACACTGACGATATTAACCACACTAAGCGGAGGCTCAACATTTACTTGTGCAAAGCGAAAACGCAGAATCAGCTGCCATCTTGTTTTAGTACTGTTTGTTGAAAGTTTAAGTTTATTCATCTCGTCCCATACATTTCAAGATAATTAGAAAAAGAAATACGATAATAGTATACATTTTGTTTGAAAAAAAACACTTGAAATTTTCTTAGAGGTTTCAACTTTTTAGTAATCATTCATTTCATACGATATGGGATATAATCTCAAATTTACTTGAAAATGCTTTCTTTTGATTAAAATACACTCAAATTACAAACGAATAGTGGAATATTTGACGAGCTAAGTTCGGCTGGGATCTATAAATTTGATAATTGAGACCTAGAAAAAAGGAACTGATTAATGTGTTACATTACCTTTTTATGCTACAATCTACAATAAATATAGAAGTCTACGTTTTGACAAAAGTTATGCGCCGAAGTCACAAGCAAGTATATCTTTTATTTCGTAATCGAACATATACACAATTATTAACCTAACTGAATTTGAAGATATCCGTGGACTTGAAAGAATATGTATATTTCTGAATGTTTATGTTAAATATGATGTTGCAAATTACCCACTGTGGCGACAGAGGACCCCGACTCTTCAAACTTCTGAATCTCTTTCATTTTGTTTTACCTATTGTATGATTCGGAACATCTTTCATAAGAAAAAAAAATTCAGAAATTCTAAAATTACATTTTTCAATCTATTCTTCAGATAGTTGGTGTATTTCAAATACATAGTCGGCAGACACGCATTTGTTTTTGAAATTGTAAACACTGCTCACCTCGGTTGTGCAGGAAAGACACTGAACGTTACATGAAAGTTTGTTTGTCACCCTCTTGCTTTAGATAATTCAATTTAAAGAACGCTCCCTTTATACGCAAATACACCTTGTTTTTAGTACGGAATGTCCAACATAAATCTCATAGGGTCTGTAAACGAACGAAACTGAAAATAAAACTGGTAAATTCATGTCCACGGTCAAGACCAAATGTTTTCCATGCCATAACTGTTTCTTCTATGGATGGCCAAACCTGTTTTAACCCGTGTATATGGCTTAATACGGTAAGTGTATAGTCCATGCATTTCAGACTGGAAGGACTAACAAACGAAGGAACACTTACATGTATATCGTTAACTTTATTTTGTTCTGAACTGAAGGATGGATGGATGGATTGATGGATGAATGGATGCCTGCCTGCCTGCCTGCCCGACAGACCACACTGCTACTTCTTCTCTTTTGCTGTATTATCAAAAATGTTTGATATTTGAGCTGTTTCTTTTCATAAAAATCAAGTCAGGGGCAACGTCTACTTTTATTTCTGTCATGAAATCATAACCCTTCTCTTGCATATAGGCTTTTAGATTTTGTTTGCCTCCTCTCCACTTATTGTGTTCTATAGAAAAAATTTTAATTTCAACTTTATCCCATGGGATGGTCTCAAGCACATCTAGCTCAGCCCCTTCTACGTCCAAGCTGAAATAATCCACGTAAAGCCGCTTCAGCGCAAGCAAAACTGTATACAATGGGAAACATTGAACTTGTTTATATTGTCCTGTATCATAACTTACGTTGCTAGACAGTTTAACTATTTTTCCCAAGACAGGTTTCTCCCCGATGAAAAATGCTTCCTGAAAATATAAATAATACTAACTAACTGAAGAATATTTAAACATGTTTAGTTTCAAAGTTTTGAAGTGAATATTACATTATGCCTTTGAATATTCAGTTTGCACCAAATCAGACGTTTCTCGTTTTCTCCTGAAATAATTTTGCATGTAACAAAGCAAGTCGTTTTTATTGAGTTTGAATTAAATTTAGCTCTTTAATTTTACTTAATATTCATCAAACTTTACGCATAATGATGATGTGTCATTTTAGTTACCCGCACAGATAAGGCCAGTCCAAATTCCCTTAGGCTGCATTAAAATACAAATATTTTTTTTATGTTTTACAATCAAAATGTATTAGTATAAGTCAAACAGAACAGCAAAAACAACAATGTTTACTCGGATTTCAAAATCTGGTTCTATTATTTTAAGCCTTTCATTTTATTTCTGAAGTCAATCATTACCCTAAAGACGAAATTCAGGGGTTTATTTAAAATAAAAACTATGCACTTTCTCTCTTTATTGTGTTAGCTTTGTTACTTGTTCTGAGAATACATATACATGCATTATAACTGCACTTGCAATCTTCAAATGTGGTTTCAATTTATTCTGTTATGTGGTTTAAGAGAAATGTTCCAAACGATAATGAATCAAGTAGATTTACGTAAGACGTAAATCTAGAGACTGCGAATAAAGACTGACACAACTATATGTCTGCAGCTGTTGAAAATGATGTATAAACACTTTATAAATATATAAATTAATTCAAACAATGAAAATGTGAAATGTCACATCCAAAGTTTCCAAAAATGGTCCTGACTTCAAAGCCATAAAATACATCTGTTGCAAAACTTACTGAAGCGGGGTATGAATGTGTGCTTAAGCATGCATTCAGTGTATAAGCTTTCCTGTTTTTCCCTTTTAATCTTCCAAAAGTCTCAGGATTAGGTTCAATAAGTATACCAGTCCAGTTTCGAAATCGTTCGAGGAATAAACTATTTGAAAGATGTTCTCCATCATAAGCCCCGCAATCCACGTAAAACCCGTTCTGCTGGAATGAAAAATTTGTATTGCAGCTTATGTTACATAAGTAAATTTAAATCGTTAATAAACATTAGCGACATCGATTCTTTTCTTGTGCATCAAGTAATTTTGAGCTATATAATGGCGTCCGTTACCATTCGTAGCAGTTTATTTAATGTAGCAAACTACATTTTATTAGATTGAACAAAGAAAGCTATTGTTTTAAATTAAACAGAATATTAAATTAAATTATACAAACTAATACAGATTAACCACAACGACATATACACTTTGTTGTTTCCTTAAACATAGATAAATAACAGATGTCGCGGAAGAGCATTAATCGTTTTATGTGCCTTTATGTGTGCATTTAAAAAGATCTTAATCACAGTAGTTGTAAACGTAAACAGCAGGGCTGACTAGTTTGAGACCCTTGCAATCCTTCCAACACCAAGTACTCCAGTCAGCATAACTCAATATTTTGGTAAAGTAATTAAAAACACGAAAACTGTGATACAAAGTATCACAGCGAGCCTTTGAACAGTACCTTTACTTAATAAGTTATTGTTAAGTCCCAATTCATATTATTTTTTTTCCTTTCGAGAGACACCTTCTTACGTTTTTGTGGCATGATTAAAAATTTCCACATAGTACAACATACAATGTATATCTTAAAAATAGTTTTAAAAAGCAATGACTATACTTATGATACCAACACTCAAAAAGTTCATATTAAAAAGAAGTGTAACAAATGACACAAGTTAAATGTTGATGCCTGGCATCAAGACAGTAAATTCAGTTAACATGTAAAACGTGTGTAATGGTTAGTAATTGCATGTAAAGGCAATGTATGCAGCCATTCACGCTACGCTCAGCATACTGAACTACTGTTTTCTACTTTTCGTATTATAAGCTACACATTGAAGAGTGATGTTTCTTTTACTCATTCATTTCATAATATGTGTGCAAAGGACTATGTACTATTTCACTGACATTTCCTTTGGACCGAAGCTTGTGTACAATAAAAACCAATCACTACATGCTAAACGTGGACAGAGACCTATTCACTACTTCACTGACATAAACATTTTCAAAAGCCGTCCTAAATATCGAAGGCCGCCAAGTTACTATTAGTTTCGTAGAAAACAGCACGTCAGTGTTAGATAGATACCAAAGAAAGTATTTAAAAAGAAGTAGATAAATCCATTCGCTGAACTGATGGTGTGGTCCAAGGTGTTGTTTTGCCTTAGTATAAATCGATAGAGACTTGGCAAATATACGACACTATAAATGACAGCAATTCACTAATGGTAGTCATTGTCACCGAAAACATCATCAAGGCACACAACTGCATCAGGACATTAAAATGTTATAGATGCATCAGTCATAACCTCACATACGGAAACGGATTTCAAAAATGATAGTCAATATCACGGAAAATATAAGCAAAGCATACAACTGCATCAAGACATCAACTTTAATAAATGCATCAGTCACAACCACACTTACGGACACATATTTTAAGAGAGTATGAATATCACCTGTTCATGCATACGTGATAAATATCAAATTCGAACGGTAAACACTAGGGAAATGTGAAACTGTTAAGCATAACTTAGCACAATATATCAGAAGGGTACATGCATTTAGATATACATGAATGGTAATTTTGTGTGTTTTGTATAAGGGAGAATTTGAGAGTCATGGATATAATAAACCTACATAGACATGAAAGCCTCTTTGTGATAGAATGGACTCATTGAAGTTTCCGATACAAAATGAATATCCTGTTTCCAATTCGAGTAAATGTTAAATGAAATAGTAGCATGCATTTACTTTGTACGTTTATGGAAGTTTAAAGGACCCCACATAAAACCCGATTCGAAAGAATATTACCTTATACTTTTATTTGCGGGACAGCCTTTCACTTACCGTCTTGTTCAGCAAATTATCCACAAACTGAGTCTGACCTGGTGATGGGTTTGTCCTTGTCGGTAGTGAAATGTTGTACGGAGCTATAGAGGGAGGTAGTATATAATACTTTCTCAAAAGTTCAATCAGCTTTTTATCATCTGGTGCAACTTTAGCTTTGTTCAGATCTGACATGTAGTCTACAGGTGTTTCAGTGATGTAGTTAACTCCGCTGTACGAATAATACATTTGTGGATGCAAATATATTAACACAGTAGCGACAGAGCATGTTGTAATAATAATTAAAAACAGAATGCGACAATCCATTGTAATAGTTTCCTTTTTACACACTTAGTTTTGCCTAGTGTGTTTGTAGCAAAATGGTTTAATTCACGTTAACATCCCCGTGCGAAATATTTAACTAAAGAGTGTTCGCCTTTATGTCGTAAAATGTCTGTTTATGCCATGAAGTTGGCTGGAACGATAAAATTTCAGGTCCACTGTGTCCATGGGCCGAAAAATTCAAAACACTATAACTAAAGAAATCAAATATATATTACTGTAAATATCAATAGTTTTGCATTTCCATCGCAAATATAAGGCTGGGGATTCTGACATAATAACATTGTGATGACGTAGACATTGGCCGAGATGCATCGCAATGGGAGTTTTATGACGAAACACAACAGCATCGCGAGCTGTCTGAATGTTATTCGGTGTTATTTTTAATCAAGGCATTTTTGTGTGACATGATAAATTTGTCTTTAATACATATGTTGAGCGGAGGCTTTAATTGTTAAACGTGTGAAAATATAAAACCTGAAAAACGGATATTGGATAGTATCTTTGCGCCAACATGGTGTGCAAGTCCAAACATGTCATGTAAGACATGCACATCACAAAATGTTAATCTTTGATATAGAAATATATTTTGATATTAACCTTAAAATAGCAAAGTAACATTTAGCCATCCACACGAAGCTTATTGGATATCAACACCAGGCTGGAATTTGACACATCTTTATGAGAAGTTTTCTTAATATCAACAGAACGTTTTTCCTTACTGACATATATTTATATATACATTAAATGAACTATTTATGTTATGCGTTATAATAAGTAATTAAGTATTTTTTTTTCTTTTGTAAACACCGTTATTTATTAACAATCTGTAGTGTGAAGAAATCGATTGAAATTGCGTTTATTTAATATAATATATTTGAAGAGAAAAAGAGCTTGTTTTAGATCATAGAGCTTTTAGATATATGATTGTTGACCACACATTTTATAACATATCAATGTTTATTTATATTGCTACGGATTTATCCCGTAACAGAAATTCCGTGAATGAAAGTGGAAAACCAGTGTTGAAAATATTTTGTTATCTAGACAGTCTTGTTTATTTGCAAACGTATTTACTGCTGTGAATTATTGAATTTATATGACTTTCACCACTAAGAATGAATGAAATAAATATACATTTTCTGTAAAAAAAATTCCAAGCATATCACATTTTTTATTTGGCAAGACTTGGCAGTATGGAAAAAGACACATCCAAACGAACGTGTTTGCCGACACCAACATAACTTTGTTAACCTAAATTTTGTGTTGTGCATATTAGTTTTACCAAATGTAACATCAAATGTTATAAAGTTAGTAGAAGAAAAAATTTCAAGAAAACATAAACAGAACATAATTGGCGTAAATGCTCAGTGATTGCACATTCATTACAAAGTGTTCGATATATCGTGTAGAAATGCTACTTTTTCCTATATAACTACCATTAAACCATTTTAGATTATATTTATTTTACAAAACAATCAAGGTTATTAACATTGTTATGATGCTGAGTATTTAAACATTTTTGTTTTCTATTTTTACGAACATCGATGATTTTAAATTCTAAATAAACTTTTAAATCGTAGCTTACTTTCCTTGTTCTCTAAAATATGTACATACTTTTTTATATATCCAACATTTTTAGTTTTAAAGTATTAAAAACAGATACAAAATAATCCTGGGCATATCTTTACTGCACTCTATCCTTGATCGAAACTTAATTGTATTGACAACAGCGTAAGGACCGTGTAAAAGTGCCACGACAAGCATGAAGGTCGTAATCTATTAAATGTTTACACATATAAATCGGGATAAATGTGTAATTTCTGTTTATTCCCATAATAACTTAGCATGTACTCATGTATGCAATTATCAATATACAGGGAGGATGATAAAAATATATTTCATTAATTCTAAATACGATGTTGAAGTATGCCTTTCTTTGCATTTATGTAGCTTCGTCACAAACAGATGGCGGGAAGTGTTTCTTATTTGTGCAATATCATGTTTTAATCCCGAGCTATATTTACCCGAGATGCAAACACAAGGAATAATTCCACTCTTATCTAAGAAAGACAATTAATAAACTGGAATTAACTCTTACCCGCTATATTTCGAAAATGTGATCTTTCACCTATCGATTCATATCTTACCATTCCATGTTTGAAGTGATATTCAATAAAATTGTCTGGGTATGCTATTTATCAAAAACGTATAAATCGGTTTTACCGAATTTCAACTCGTAGACATATGCAAATCGTACGAGCGTTTCAAGTGTAAGCTGTAACGTTGCCTATTTTAATAAAACGTGTTTTAAGTTATTTAAATTGATGGCAGCATAAATATACTATAAATCAGTTTACGACCAATCAACATTCGACAGCCGAGATATTATTTACCGCTAAATGTATTCCACTAATTACTATTTTAATGTTATTATTGAGTTTTTAAACATCAACAAATGTGAGGGTGAGTGTAAGATGAGTCAAGATGATAGAGCAAACTAAATAGCAAGATATAAAGTCAACTATTATCTAATCAATAAATGATATAAGGGAAACTTCAACAACAACAGATGTTCTTCTTTATGATTTTTATGACTGTTAACGTTTCGGCTGACGTCAAGAATGGTCTATTCAAAGGAAACCAATGACGGAGGTACCCAGATTTGCATACACTTTGAGGTCAACTTCTAAAGTAATATCTCATATGGTTAAGTCATACAAATGGACTGGTAAAATCTTAACCGAGATTCCATGCAGGGCCTTAATAATAAATTTTTGAAAGAGTTACCCTCACTTGCCTACAGGTGGGGTTTATGATGCAAGCAAGTATTCGAAGTATGACAGAAATATTTAAAATAAGCTTATTTTACGTTGTATGCGTACGTTAACTGATCGCCGTTCTGAAATAAATACTGCTAAAAGACAGGATTGAAACCTCAACCAATCAAGCATTATAAATTTCTAATACATTGATTCCTTGTTGCAGTAAAGCAGTTTCATATTATGTGTATGTTATTCGTTGTATATGAATAGACTTCACTCGTTGATCAATATCCAAATTACAAATCCGTTCAAAAAAAAATTCCGTATACATTTTATACTAAATCAACTAAAGCATTTCGTTTCCAAATGCGTAATCACACCAAGTACGCTTTTATGAGTTATAAAACTTATTGACTAACCACATTAAACATTAACAAATTTCAAATTTAAAGATTGCACTTGCGCACTAGAGACCTACCAGTGGTAATGGGGCTCGCAGTTGCGCAAAACGTGTGTCCAGCCTCTATCTTAACCATTGCCCTTACCAACACTGGCATTTATCATAAACTCAAGCAACAGTGAAGAATCGTTATCACAATGTGAACATTACAATTCTGTTAACAAGTTTTCCTTAAACTTAATTTCAAATAAGCGTAAATTGGTGCATAGCTGGTATTTTAAGGGTAGCTATATCTAAAGGATTACCAGCGATATGCAAATAATTCTAACTGTTGGGCAGCTGAAACAATAATCAGTTTAAATTGACCTCTGCTTTACTAGCTAATTTATCTGAATTTGAACAACCATGAACTTAGATCGTTGGAGTAATATTTTTCCTTATGAATAATACAGTCCCTTAAGGTATTTGTGTGATTTTTTACCAGAGAGTGTAGAAGGATTGCTGAAATTAAGTTATTGTGAATGTGAACAGTAGACATAATGTAAATTTCCATGGAAACAAAGATTGCATCCAAGATGGCCGACATGTCATGAGGTTTTGATTAATGTGATTCTTAACTACGTCTAATATGATCAATAGATGTAGGTGAATTGCAATTCAAGACTAGATATAAAACTCTGTAATAAATAGTGCTAGTTATTGTCACTTCTGGTCATAAATTTGGTTAAAGAACAAGTCAAATTGAAAAATCGATATTTAAAATCGCTATTTACGAAAACAATTTACATTTGATTTTGCAGATTTGGCTCTAGGTGTGTGTATGAAAGTGTATGTTACAACTTTTTTGTGAACAAATAATTATACAGAATATATTTCATGGTAAAATGGTGAATTATGAGAGAACATGACACTCGTATTTATCGGTATTTCTCCGTATAATGTAAGCATATATCTAATAAAAATATGTTTTGCGTTTTCCTGCTCGTATTATATACGTTGCCTTGTATGCTAGTGTGTGTTGGTAGTGTGTGTGTGTGTGTGTGTGTGTGTGGTTGTTTTGGTGTGTGTGTTGTGTGTGTGTGTGTGTGTGTGTGTGTGTGTGTGTGTGTGTGTGTGTGTGTGTGTGTGTGTGTGTGTGTGTGTGTGTGTGTGTGTGTGTGTGTGTGTGTGTGTGTGCACTTCTGGGTGCTATGGGGCTCGTTTTCGGGAGGCTGCGTTTTTGGTATTTGGCATTCCCTGTTTGATATTATTTTTGTTTTTTTGAATATTATCACATCTTTTTTAATTCAAGCTCATAAAATATTAATAGGTAAACACGTGCACTAATCTGTTAACAACAATCGCATCTCTATAGTTTTAACTTTCCTTAAGGTTCAGTCACAGGTGATACGAAACAAAATAGTTTGTATTTACTGGAGATCAAAGCAATTGAAACAGAATTACGTTATAGTCATTTACTGAATACAACGCTGATACAGTTACACTGTGGTTTAAACTAGCGTTAAGAATACCACCTCGATCAGCTTTGTTTTGTACAGTTTAATCCAAGAAAAACCTATCAACTCCTGTTCTGCGTTGGACTGCATGAAGAACATTGAAACACTAGAACTTATACATACCTGTTTAAGTACTTATGATGCATATCTATACTCATGGTTTATTTACAGCTAAATCAGTTCAAGACAGATATAGTCAAGTTAAAGTGATAGTGCCATTATAATTTAAAATTAAACATTAATCAGTGATTTATTCTCCTAGAATAATAAACATTGCAAAAGTTATAACCCCAAAATAACGATCTGTATAACAGTTTCATTCACACTGAATATAGAGGAAATCGGTAAACATCTTTTTGACTATCTTAGTCAAAAATAAAAAAATAAAGAACCCTTTCGGTTATGTATATCTTCATTTGTATTTTTCAATAATAGAAATAATATTTTTATATGTTTTCAAAGCATTCACTGTGTTTTAGCATCATTCTTAACTATACACAAATGTGACCATTTTGAAGGGTAATATCAATTTCATAAATCATTTTAATTACTTCGTCTTTACAAAACTTTTCACATATGTCATAATATACACCTAGAAAAATGTTAAGCACCCCTGGAAGTTACGTCGCGACTTTAAACAATTGCATCAGAATAATGAGTGTCAGGGTGGTCACCCAGGCACAGTGACGGTTTATTCTGCTACTGCAGTATGAGGTACGGGTATCATCTGATGACTCAAAAGTGCATTTTTGACTATAATTCGTCACCTGAAATCTTCCTATGACATCTATGTTCCATACTTAAATGTGTTTTTGATTTCGGATAAAACGACTGCTGTTGATTGTTCAACAATATCACCCGAAAAAAAAAAACAACATAATTTTACAGTTTTGCCGTTTTCTGTTTGCCATATAAGCTGATGTTACGGATTGCATTCTGTTTCTCTGGCTCAGTTTGACGGTACTATCACGATAAAGCTTCGTCAGATAAGTCATTCTAAACATTACAGAGGGTGCTTAATCCTTTGTGTATTTTTCATGTTGTACGTCAATCTCCAAAAACTACACTGTGAACTCATGAACATATGGTATTCAAGTATCGATGTCTAAACCAGCTCTACACAATATATCCTGATTTAAGGATGTACTGAACTGAGATATAAGGCCGTAAGCCGGTCTGAATAACGGGAGGTAACTCTTGAAATCATGTGTATGTCGTAATATCGTGAACGTTTAGTCAATAAATTATTTACATCTTTAACATGAAATAAACATTTTGTATATGTTTGTTATAAAAATAAATTGTTTCCCATGCATTTACGTTGTTGTGTTTTGTGTTAATCCTTTTTTTTAAGGTGAAGCGTCAAGCAACTTTTCGTCCAAATGACGTCATAATCATAATCGGTGAAACGCTTGAAAAAATCGTCTACATGTGTTTAAACACTGTTTTTTCTTTTATATGAGCTGAAATACTATAATGTTTTAAATAAAAGTTGCTCTTTATGTCTTATATATTTTAGACTATCCAATTTAGGCTTGTGAAGACATGTTTTGCTTCTAAATTTAGAAATAAAGGCCGATAATAAATCGATATCCGCCAAGTGACTGCATACGTCAAATAAGTGAAATATTTTGTGATGGTTTTGGATTATTTCTTCATCTGTTCGGCTCAATCGGGAATGAAATTTCACAAGGTGAGTTCTTGTTTCTGTGTTCAAGTTTGTGCACAAGTGTGTTGGTCAGTATGCACATACAACCCATACAATTGTCAGAAAATTTCAAACCGAAAGTAGAAGTTAGTTCTGAGTTAGTCTGTTTACAAACAAATCATACAAGCTGCATACTATCTAATGGTGGTTTCAGTTAAGTGCAGCAAGAATTCACATTTTTATTTAAAGAGCTCCACCAGACTGAGTACATAATGTGTTTTAAAATAAATGAATTTTGTATCTTGAAAACTGACTGGGGGTGGGTGGGGGAAGGGTGTAATGAACTGTGGCATTGTTTAAAATTCTGAAAAATCCAGGCTCAGTTCCTGATGCAGGCATGACTTTTTTCACAGATCTATAATCGCTGATAACTGAATTATTTCCTGACAAGAGGTCAAGTTAGTGCAATATTTTTATTATAAATACATTGTATCATGTGCATTTCAGATGTGTGTGTTGGAAAAACAATTTATTCAATCTTTTTGATATGAGTAGTCACTGTATCTTTAATGTTTCATACATGACTTTCTGTTTGACTGCTTCTACAAGCATTATGGATAGTGTACAATACTGCTGACAAAAAGCATGTCTATGGCATAGAAAATGTTTACTGTATCTACTGTACCTGTAGATATATTAACATCAAAGATAATGTGACTTGAGTAATAGTTCCAAGTGCAAAATTTAAACATTTATGTGCTTCATATCTTCTGTGTTTTCAAAGTTTAAACTGTTTTCTTTGAGATAATCAGCATATTATTACACTATTATTTTCAGTGCAAGCTCAATGCAGCCAGGATGTTATGCTCTAGTATTGTTTTGATTATGCCAAGCAGATATTTAACCATACCCAGCCCAAGGTATGCATTAGAAACTGTGTTCTGCATGTGTATAATAAGTTCAATTCAAGTGATGATTATAATGATAAATCATAATGATCTAATTAATTGTCAAATACTGAATGTTCACTGACTTAATATTGTATGTAATTAACCTAGTGTCATTTACACAAAAGCATGTACATGCAAACATTATATTACACTGTTTGATTTTTCTGTATCAATTAATTTACAGGCTGACCCTCCCTAAGACTCCAAGGATGTTCCAGTGTATTAAATTGCATGATGTGACACAAGGTAAGAGATATTTCTGCATAAATTGTACATATTTCAAGAAAATGGATGTGACAATGTTCTATTTTGTAAACATTCCAAGATGTACTGCAGTATTTACAAAAAAAAATGTAACATTTCACTTTTCTCTAAATAGATGTTTTCATCTATTGTACTATGGTACTTACATATCTCAAGTATGTAGACCAACAAAAACTGATTGCACTCAGATATTGCTTGTTCATATTATTTGTTTTCAGTCTGTATATTACAAGGTAGTTTCATAATTTATTTTAAAAATGTCAAAATAATAAAGGTTCATAAACTGTTTATTATAAAATGGCATGGTTGCAGGATCCCTTTTTTATTTTTTGATTGAAAAAAAGATGTACAATGTTGAAATTTAGGAGATAAACAAAGAGATGTAACATCTTTCATCCATTATTCATGATCATTTCCAGGACAAACTATAACTGCATATGGACATTTTTTACAGGAAAAAATGAAAAACTGTCATTTGACATGTAAAGGGCCATGAATAGCATGCATGTGCAATACCTAGATCTGCAGTACATATTTAAAGCCACATGGACGCTAGACACACAGAAGTTTCTTCAACCTGATCTGTAGAAGGTAATCTAAATAATTATTTATCATTATTTGCATTTTAACTAAATATTACATCAGTAAAGTACCATATGTCAAGCTTACTGAGTTGACAGGGAGTAAAAGTTACACAACTCTACTCTGAATTTGATGTTTTATATATAATTACTAAAAGTAAAGCCAGGCTTACATTTTTGTTAACTTTTGGAGTTTGGAATATTCTGTAAATGTCCCAAGTGCATTAAATTAAAGTCATATATTAAAAGTATGTCATATATAAAACTAGAAAGTGCCAATATGGCATTCATTTAAAACAACTTTTTTTTTCAGGTGTGATGGGGACAATGCTTACAAGATATTGCTTCTACTTTACAGCAGTCTTGAAAAGAGTAGGAGTGTTCATGGAGTTGTGGATATTCTGTACCTTTCATAACCAGCCAAAGTTCTGCAAAGGAACTTCAAACTATTGTCATGATTTTAGAAACACATCTGTTCTAAATGACAGTGTCAGCACCAGAAATTGTATTTGTATGCAATGACTATTGTGATAAAACTATTCAGAGTTTTCATAGCCACATATATTACATATTGTTTTCACTTTAACGTGTTAAAACTTGTGTATACTTTATTGTTGCTTAAAGATGAAACAAATCATTTTTTTAAAAGTCAGGTGTAAACATAACATTATAGACATTGAAATTTGCATTCATTTTCGGCTTCAATCTTTTCAACTGATGTCATGGAACTAAAATAGAGCAGTATTACTTGATGTTAATCCTTTTGCTAAGTTATTGGTCCAAAATAATAGATGATCATTATTAGCACATGAATAATTGTTTATCAAGGATTTTGCTAAATTTTGTGCTCAATTACTGCAATTTAAAATGAATTTAGAAGCTGTTTCTGTGGAAGACAAGCAATCTTCTCGTGTTTTTTTTTCTTCTTTTTTTGTTGCCATGGCAACCGTTTATACATTTTAATTTTGAAACTTAATAGTATCATTTTCTTTTGAAAATATGTAGAACAATTTGGAATACTTTTATTGCATTTGAAGATATGTTTGAAAATTAAATAAATACATATTCATTTTTTAACACTTTTGTAGACAAGGGAGGTAATTCAAACAAGAAAAACTCAAAATTTTGATCAGCGACCTATACTTTTCTTCTCAAATATTGATAGCTGATAGTGAACTGCATCATCTGAAGAAGTTTAAAGAAAAGTTAAGTATTATAAATATGTGTTTTTTTTTTATTTTAATGTTTTGAAACTGTCTGTTCTTAGACCTGACAAATACAGGTTCTCATCCGGGCAAAATAAGGTTTCTTTTTGGGGTTTAATTACAAAATATAATATGAACTTCTAAATATCTGGATGAAATAAACTCAGAATGTGATTTTAACCACAAAGGAAAAAAAATAGCATATCATCTTTCAAATATTGGTAATTTGCATGAAAACTTACTTTTCCCATGTGCTTAAATAAGAAAACTGTTTGCATATCACACGGCTTTCATAAATGAATCTAGCAAAAAATAAAGCACAGCAACATATCATTTTTTGTGATTTTTTTATTGCCCATACATCCAACTTTCAAAATAACAATGTTACAAAAAAAGTTAAATATTATAAAATTTCACTTCTCAGTTCAGTACATCCTTAAAGCATGTTTGTATAATTTTCTTTGCATGAAGTATTTAAAGAAGGCAATGCATTTCAATTACTTTCCGTATAATATATGTAGTAAATATATGCACAGAGACACATATCTCAATTTCAAATTTCGGTTCATTTCAGTTGGCTCAACAATTTTGGCATCTAAAATAATTGGGAACGATTAAACAAGAAGCGATGAATTTATTCCATAACCAATATATTTAGAATATTTATAATTTGTAGCATGCAACTATTATCAATGGGAGATTGTATCACCCTGAATGAGCTTATTTCAACATGGGCACCAGTTAATTTATAAATGTCTTGATCATTGTAACAAGCAGAATACCGGTACCACTAGGAATAGCATTATTCCTTTGACTGAAGTTGAAGAGGCTACATATTTAGATGTGACCATCACAGGGAAATGGAAGCCTAGTCTAGCTATATCCAAAACTAATGCCACCCAAAAGTCGTACCTGGGAAGATACATGTGATGGAGAGCAACTGATAATATGACAAATTATAACATAGAACAATCAGATTCCATCTGGAATTTGGATCAAGTGCCTGACTGACCATTGTAATACAAGCCAAAGATAAGTTTGCTTTAATAAGACTTAACAATCACTTATGGGGCCATTGACGAAGTCACTGCCATTCCGGCACCTATATTCAAGACATTGAGAATGTACCAATGTTATTGAACAAGCACAAAAATCAGTTGTCAGACCACAATATTGAAAAAGAGCTTGAGGTTATAAGAGCAAATTTTTAAAAAATATTTGACCACCTGCCCAATAGCTCATCTAAATGTGTCTGAACTTTCAGACTATGGATATGCTGTCTGTCAAACATGCGCTCTATTGTACCTTGACTTTTATTAAAATTTGGAACTGGTGCTATCAAATACCAATGACTTAAGCCATGATCTAAACAGTCTATCTGTCAGAGACACAAATTTATTTTTAACAACCATAATAAAATAGCTGCTTTGTAACTTGGACGCGATAGTTTTATCGTGCACACATGTGGTATATCCGAGACAGTGATCTTGCCAGCAGTCAAATTCTTTGCTAACAACAAGGCAGATGACTACTGAAAGGTAGAAAGAGCGAAACCTGTCATTCTGACAGATTCTCTACCAGTCCTTGATAAAATAGCTTACGCCAAACTACCACTTCTTACATACACTTATTAACAGATTTAGTGAGGAGCAGTGAATATCTGTGTAATGTATCTAATGTCAGTGGCCAATAGTTGACCACTACTGATAAGCCCCGCCTTCCACTCTGCCTCTCTGATACCACATGTTGTAAACGTATAGTTAGAATAGATTTAGTAACCAAACACAGGGTGTTGCTTTCTAAGTCCAAATATCCAAATATTACAATCTGTGTATTGAGGAGTTTTAAACAGAGGTGTGTCGGAAATTTTTGCTGAAATAGGAGCCGAAGGTGATCAGCTACTCAATAAATTCATTTACGTAGAAAAACGTGTGGCAAGCCGCTAAAATCTGGGAAAAAATGTATGACAAGAAAAATTCAAATGTCTGCTACCTTTATTGCTATTATGAAGGTAAAGGTAAGACTGTTCAGGCGAATAACTTGTTATAACTTTAATGACAGGAGGTAAATAAAACTTTTCTGTTTTACGAGCCTTTAAACTATCATTTAAGAACATAATAACCTGTTTAATTTCTTATCGTTGACAACTAACAAAAATGGGCGTTATGATGCTGTATCCGTCATAAACTGCGTACACAATAACGATCTACGTATTGCCAATTAAGCATATATTACGCACTGGGCGATACATTGTTCAGAATACTTGCTTGAGACACAGAAGAGATCAACTTCATTTATAAGAAGAATAACAAGTATATGGACGCATTGCTAAATATCAAAACAGTACCCGTATTATTCGCAAAACAATAACCTGTTTGAAAAATCACTTAATGTAGTATCATTTTTGTAGGGATGGCCACAATTTGTTTTTCAGTAATATTATTCCTAAATCTGTAGAAGACATAACATATCATCGTCTTGATTATAATAACGATGATAATTATTATAATTATAATGTTGAAATAGTGAATTCATCTTGACAAATTGTTTAACAGTTTTTTTTAAGTATTTCTGTCACAACCAATAGCCCTTTATATTTTGAAGATGTTTGGGAATTTGTCAAACATAATTCAATAGGAACGGTTTTATAACTAAGTCAATTGAAATCATTTTAAAGTTTAATTTGATGTATACAATAGAGCCAAATGTTAAAAGGAAATACTTTTCACGTGTGGCTTTTATTGACGCTAGTACGTTTTAATTTCGATTTCAATTTACTTCGATCTCATGTGACAAAGGTCTTTACTACTTTCAATGTATCGAACAAAAGTTATCTTCTAAATAGCAAGTGTCCAATTTCCTGTCTTTCTATTATTTACAAAATAGCTTTCACCAGGTCATGCAAATCAAATTTGATTCATCTTATTAACGCATAAAGTTTTCAATTATGCTTAGCCTAGCTTCAAGTTTATTTGTACTATTCTCCACTGACTGATCGTTTACGACATTTAGAAAAAAATGTTTTTACCGCCTTTCTACATCGTGAGATAAAATATCCAAATAAAAATTTATCGAAATAAATAGGTATTTTTATAACCGTTTGCAGCAAAATTGTTCTCCGAACAAGCTGTATGTACACATAAAATGTTAACATTTCAAGTTAATGATGTTAGTTCAATGTATCATTCAAAAGAGGTTTAGTTAAACGTTATAACTGTTATGGAGTTTACTCTCTTTACGTCTAAGTGAGGGCTATACTAGTGAAGAAAATCATCAAGGTTTTGCCAGCAAATGTAACCAATATAATACCGTAAACATATATGAAATAAAAACATGTACATATGCAATATATAATAACAGACACTAATGTAATCTTAAAAGAATTTAAGAAGTTGAGTCAATTTTGATTTTAAGACTAAAGAAACTATCAATTTATTCTGCAGTAACGCCCACAAATAAGTGCTTTAAACTTTGAGGTTTTTTATGGAGTCCGTCATTGTGTCTTTGATAACTAGTGCAAAATTGATGCCTTCGTTACATTTAGAAGGTGAAATTTAAATGGATAAACAATTTATGTATTTTATGAAGAAAATTTGAGAAATTGATTTGAGGCGCATTTCACCTCATTGATTCAAGTTCGTTCCAAGGTGTCCACCCCTTGTTTGAAGAAGATTTACCAAATATCAACCGAAAGGCCTAAAATTTGCGATTTCGACATATACTTAGCTCTCATACTTTGAATGGAACAACGACGGACAGCCCGAGCGGCATCACGTGACTTATCTTTATCAATTGGAGAGAAGTTCCAATTCAAAGCTTTATTCCATTTGATAAACGTTCCGGAAGGATAAATATGTCCCAATCTAGTCGATATCCGCAGGACCAGTTTATTTTGGCACCCGATACCAACTCATTTTATTAATTGTTGGAGGCTTCCTCCTGAGGAATACCTATATTTGCTCCCGTAGACGATAAGTTGGAGAAAATGGAGGGGTATGATTGAAATTGTGTATTGAATACGATGACTGTGTTTTGAATAGGTTTTTGACCTGTATATTTATATGATTGCATGTATGCAGGCCTAAAAATGGTCGTTTCACTTGGTATTATTATTATTGGTAATATTCGTCTGTTACTCTTTCATGTTCTTTTGGCTGTTTTACTTTTTTTTAATTTTCCAAAATTTAAGTAGAAGGGATGGGGGTTGTAACAGACATTTTACCAATCACGTGTTTAACAGGCTATCCGTACACGTTACAAGCATTTCGTGCATTTCATGTATCTCTAATATTGTCAAATGACTTTTGTGTTTGGTTTGGTCTTTTTTTCTTAATATCTACCTTTTTCTTTACTTCTTAGTTATGTAAGAGCAATAAAATAAATTGTGTATGTTGTAGCCGCTTTGGATGTTTAAGATATTTAGTACAAACTTAAAAAAATGATTTCATCTTCATTTGTGAAGAGATTTTTTTTCTCTGTAATCAGTGTTCCCACATTCACAAGAGATATTCACGGCCGTTACAAGATCCTATACATATTTATACATGTCATATGTCATAGTTTGTAAACATATCTACATTGTACAATGTTTGTAATGTCATACTGCGAATTCCAAAATTCAACCGAATAAGTGTGAAAAGTAAAATTTGATTTTTTTTACTGTTCAGCATTCTTAAAATAAAGTTCCGTGACAAATCTCGGGATGGTAAATGAATTTCGCCAACTACAATTGCACTGCCTATGTGTGATATCCATGATCAACCCTGATATGAAACAAACATACAGCACTTTTTTTGCTAAGTAACATAAACATATCAGTGCAGCGTGATATGGATCCATTTTAAAAATCTAACTTCCGTGAGATGAAATTAGTGATTACTTCGTTTGATGCACAGTGCAGTGCTAGACATCAAGGTACATTGATGAATTTATTGTCAATCTTGAAGAGTTGCATCAGGGCCTTCTTTTTAAGTGCTGTGCCAGGTTCCGTCTTAGTAGCAATTGCACTTAATGGGGATATACTAATTACATTGTGTTTATCTAATGAGTTACGGGCAATAAATGTTCAAGCCTGTAATAACTCTCAAAAGATGACAAAAACATTTGCCATACATTTGACATCCAGAAATAGAATTTCAACCCCACTTGAATGAAAATAAAAGTATTTTACTAAGAACAAAAGCCTAATGTATTAAATGTAAATGAAAGTATGTTGATACCATTAAAAATTGAAGCTCTTATTATATAGTTCGTTGGTGCAACGATATACAGGTATACCGTGATATTGCAATACAGAGCTGGCCCGATACGTTTTAGGTTATTTTACATGCAAACGAAGTATCTTAAAATGAAGTTTTCCATCATTTTTGTTCGACTTTTCAAAGAAAGATAATACTCGTTGAAACTTACAATACTTATTTACCATTAATATACTACTCTACGAAGAATTTTGTCAAAATCATGGCCCTTTTTTCGATTTACATGTGAAAAGTACATTGAACATGGTTAAGTTATCCGCTGTGAAACTTGGAATACTTGTTTGCATCATGACACCCATGTACGCAGGAGAAGGTAACTCTGTCAATGATTTGTTTTTTTTTAAATTAAGGCCCTTTTTTGACTTCTTAACTTCGGTTAAGTTTTTTGTATCAGTCTACTTATTGACTGTGTCATTTGAGATATTACTTTAAAAGTTTGAATACTTGTTTAATATCATGACCCACCTCATGTGGGCAAGACAAGATAACTATGTCAATGATCTGCTTTTAAAATTGTGGCCATTTCTACTTAAGGAAGGATATAATACTTATTGACTTATTTGAGATACATCTTTTTTGAGGTGGATGTATGGGCAATACAAAAACACAAAAAAAGATATGTGCTGTGCTTTATTTTTGCTAGATTCATTTTGAAAGCCTTGTGATATGCAAACAGTTTTCTTATTTAAGCACATGGGAAAAGTAGATTTTCATGCAAATTACAATATTGAAAGATAAATGCAAATTTTTGTTTCTTGTGGTAAAACACATTCTGATTTATTTTACCAGATATTTGAAGTTCATACAATGTGCAATACACCCCAAAAACTATTTTGCCCTGAGTGAACCCATATTTTTCAGTCTAAAAACAGACTGGTTCAAAACATTCTAAAAGAAAAAAACATATTTATAATATTTAACTTTTCCTTAAACTCTGCAGAGATGGAGTTCACACCAGTTATCAAAATTTGAAAAGAAAAGATAGGTCGCTGATCAAAATTTTGAGTTTTTCTTGTTTGAATTACCTCCCTTGTCTAAAAAGTAAAATATGAATATGATTTATTTAATTTTTAAACATATCTTCATATCGATTAAAAAGTAGGCCAATATTTTCTACTTATTTTCAAAAGAATGTGATACTTAAAAGATACTATATTCATCGATTCCATAAAGCATATTTCACATAAACAGTGGCCTGGCAACAAAAAAACAGAAAAAAACAGACAAATTGCTTGTCTTCCACAGAAACACTTCTAAATTCATTTAAATGCAGTTATTGTGTTAATTTAGCAATATCCTTGAAGGTGTAAACAATTATTTATGTGCCAAATGATTATCCATTACATTTGGACCAATAGCTAGCAAAAAGGATTAACATCAAAAATATTGCTCTATTTTAGTTCATGACATCTGAAGATGAAAAGATAAAAGCTGAAAATGAATGGAATTTCAATGTCTGTGTTATGTTCACACCTGACTTTTAAAAAAGATTTGTTTCATCTTTCAGCAACAAAATAAGTATACACAAGTGTAACACACTAAAGTGAAAACAATATGAAAGGGGCCATGAAAACCAATCCCAAGTAATATTATAACATCCAATGGTCTACCTGTAAGAATTAATCAGTGGTGTTTTTGCCACGACCGTTCCAGGCGTGCCCCCTGTGTTCCTTTTTTTTCTTCTTGTTTCTTTGTATGTGTGGGTTGGGTGTTGGTGTGACATGATTGGTGGTGGTGTGTGTGTGCGTGGTGTGTGTGTTGGTGGTGCACTTCTGGGTGATGTGGGTCGTTTTGGGAGGCTGCGTTTTTGGTACGGGCATTCCCTGTTTGATATTATTTTTGTTTTATAACTATGTTTCTATTAGTCAAAACTAACAAAAAACAAAAACTGTATAGTTTTAACACAAACATGCATAAAATACAATTCTGGTACTGACACTGTCATTTTGAACGATGTGTTTCTAAAATCATGGCAAAGTTTGAAGTTTCCTTTGCAGAACTTTGGCTTGTTATGAAAGGGTACAGATTATTCACAACTCCATGAACACTCCTACTCTTTTGTATGACTGCTGTAAAGTAGAAGCAAATCTTGAAGCAGGTACTCTTCCCATTACACCTGAAACAAATGTTTTTAAATGAATAACATAGGGGGGGGGGGGGGGGGTTGGCACTTTCTGGTTTTTATAGACATACTGTTAATATATGACTTTAATTCAATGCAACTGGACATGATGGTCTTTAAAAGAATATTCCAAACTCCAAAAAGTGACAAAAGAAGCCTGACTTTCTTTGAGTATTTCCACAGAAAACATCAAATTCAGAGTAGAGTGTGAAACTTTTACCCCTGTCCACTCAGTAAGATTGACATATGGTACTTTACTGATGTAATATTTAGTTAAAATGCAAATAATGATAAAGTTTTTTTATTTAGATTACCTTCTACAGATCAGGTTGAAGAAAATTATGTCTGTCTAGTTTCCATGTGGCTTTAAATCTGTCTGCAGATCTAGGTAATGCACTGCATGCCATTCATGGTCCTTCACATGTCAAAGACAGTTTTTCATTTTTTCGTGGAATTGTCCATTGTGCAGTTTGTCCTGGAAATGATCATGAATAATAGATGACATATGTTACATTTTTTGTTTTTCTCCTTCCCAACAGTAAATATATTTTCTTCAATCAAGAAATAAAACAGGGATCCTATAACTATGTCATGTTTATGAACATTTATCATTAATTTTGACATTTTTAAAATGAATTATGAAAGTACCCTGTAAATATACAGAAGAAAACAAACAATATGTGAGTGCAATGAGTTTTGTTGGTCTACATACTTGAAATCTGTAAGTACCATGGTACAATAGATGAAAACATCTACTTAGAGAAAAAAAAGAGGGTACTATTTTACATTTTTTTTGTAAATATATTTGGAATGTTTACAAAATAGAACACTGTCACAGCCATTTTCTTGAAAGTGTGCAACTTATGCAGAAATTTCTCTTACCTTGTGTCACATCATGCAATTGAAAACACTGGAACAGTCTTGGAGTTTTAGAAAAGGGTCAGCCTGTAAATTAATTGATACAGGTAAATCAAACAGTGTAATATAAATAATGTATGTATGTACATGTTTTTGTGAAATAAAAACTAAGTTAATTACATAAAATATTAGGTCAGTGAACATTCAGTATTTGATAATTAATTAGATCATTTATGATTTATCATTATAATCATTACTTGAATTGAACCTATTATAGATAAATAGAAAACAGTTTCTAATGTATACCTTGAGCAGGGTATACTTTAATATCTGCTTAGCATAATCAAAACAATACTGGAGCATAACATCCTGGCTGCATTGAGCTTGCACTGAAAATAAAGTGTAATAATATGCTGATTATCTCAAAGAAAACAGTTCAAACTTTGAAAACATAGAAGAAATTAAGTACATAAATGTTTACATTTTGCATTTGGAACTATTACTCATGTCACACAATCTTTGAATTAATGTATGTACAGTAGACACATTATACACTTTTATGCCATAGACATGATTTTTGTCAGCAGCATTGTACACTATCCATAATGCTATAGAAGCAGTCAAACAGGAAGTCAGGTATGAAACATTAAAGATACAGGACTACACATATCAAAAAACTTAAATAAAGCTCAGCACATGATACAAGTACTTATTAAAAAAATCTTGTACTAACTTGACTTCTTGTCAGGAAATAATTCAGGTATCAGGAATTTAGATCTATGAAGAAAGTCATGCCTGCATCAGGAATTGAGCCTGGATTTTCTGAATTTTTAAACAATGCCACAATTCACTTCACCCTCCCCCACCCACTCCCAGTCAGTTTTCCAGATACAAAATTCATTTATATTAAAACACATATGTACTAAGTCTGGTAGAGCTCTTTACATAACAGTGTGAATTTTTGCTGCACTTGACTTAAACCACCACCAGACAGTAGGCAGCCTGTATGATTTCTAAGGACTGTACTACTTCTACTTTCGGTTTGAATTTTCAACAAATTGTATGGGTTTTATTGCGACTGACCAAAACAGTGAGCACAACTAGAACAAAGAAACAAGAACTCACCTTGTGAAATTTCATTCCCGATTGAGCCGAACAGATGAAGAAAAATCCAAAACCATCGCAAAAAAACACTTATTTGACATTTGACATGACGTAGCAGTCACTTGGTGGTATTGATTTATTTCGGCCTTTATTTCTAAATTTAGAAGCAAAACATGTCTTCACAAGCCTAAATAGGATTGTCTAAAAATCTTGACATAAAGAGCAACATTTGAAAACATTATAGTATATCAGCATAAAAAGACAAGACACCGTTTAAACACATGTAGACTATCTTTTCATCGTTTAACCGATTACGATCATGACGTCATTTGGACGAAAAGTGCTCGGGCGCTTCACCTTAATAAAGGACTAACACAAAAAACAACAACACAAATCATGGGAAACAATTTATTAATATAACAAACATATTAAAAATTTTTTCGTGTTAAAGTTGTAAAACTTTTTGATTTAGTTCACGATATTACGACATCGACATGATTTCAAGAGTTACCTCCCGTTATTCAGACTGGCTTACGGCCTAAATCCTCAGTTCAGTACTAAAAAAAAAATAATATTTAAATTTATATTTATTTTTTTTTTTTTTTTTTTTTTTTTTTTTTTTTTTTTATATTTATTTTTTATTTTTTTTTATATTTTTTTTTTTTTTTTTTTAATATTATAAATAATTTTTTTTTTAAAAAAAAAAAAAATTTTTTTTTTTTTTTTTTTTTTTTTTTTTTTTTTTAAAAAAATTGTTTTTTTTTTTTTTAAAATTTTTTTTTTTTTTTTAAAAAAAAAAAAAAAAACAGGGGGCCTTTTTCTATTTAAAGCTTTTTTTTTATTCATTTAACTAAACCAACTCTTAGCACAAAATACCATGTTGTCATGTTATTGACACTATGAACGATAAAGTTAAAGATAAGAAGAGCCTTTGAAAACTGTCAATTGGCTTTCTTCAAGAAAAATACAATAGTAAAAGGCTTAAAGTCGAAAAGATGTACAGCCTTAAAAAGGAGAGACGGTAGCCCCTGGCAGTGTGGGACATAGGGTGCCCTAACTTCTTCGGCTTCCGTTCGCACAATGTTCAGGCTGTATCTTCTTTATGTGGACTATTTTTAAATAATTTAACACATGGGCCCATAACCATGGGTTTCATCCCACCCCTCTTTAAGCCAAGAACACACATGGCTCAAACTGAATGCAAGTTATATACCAGTACTTCATGCATTTCTAATTTACACATAAATCTACACAGACTGAATTTATAACTTCAACTCATTTAACTAATTTTTGTTTTTGGTGGCTCATTAGTTCCTTTTCACTGGACGAAAACGTGCATCGCTTTCAAGGATCTTTTCCCGAGCAGCATCCATTATTTTTCAAACAAGACCTGGGTATCGGTTTGCTCCTCCTTAAACAATTCATTGAAAACAAGAAGTTTATGACTAACTTTATTAAGAGGTCCAAATTCCCTTTTCTCCCTGGTTACCTTGTTAAAGACACGGTCATCATAGCAAAACAAGGTCATTTGACCTAGGTTTTTGATGTGAGTAAGATACAAAACATTTCCGTTATCTATTTTAGTGATTAAAAATCTTAAATCAACCTCCTTTGTGGGCTTCACCTTAGTTTTTGTACAAACATTAAGATAAGTACTATTTATTTTTTACAATAATTTTCATATGTACACCCAAATCTACTCTTTTTCAAATTTTTACAAAAATGATAATTTTCTTGCATGAGAATAGAGCCTGTTCTTTTTTCATTTGGCTCATTACGATAAAACGTTTTATTAAAAACAGATGTAGGAGAGGTAATTCAAGACATGTTCTAAAATGGTACACACTGCTTGTCAAAGGACAAAGTTGACCAACTGATCATTTATACAAAAAAGGTAACATTTATGTACAGTGCAAAGTACTACCCGAACAAAAAGGTTTTTAAGATAAAATTTAAAAGCCATCTTAATATGGTCTTTCTTAAAGATTTTTCTCAGAAAAACAGTGTCATTTTTTAAGCATAACCATTTATTTCTATGTTCTTAAAAGTAAACTTTTCTGAAGCTAAAGACATTTGAAGACATCTTCCCCTATTTTGTGATCAATGTCAAAGCAAATCTTGCTAGTCTTGTGTAGAAAAATTAGGTACAACTTGTGGAAACGAAGCCTTAATGATATCGCAAACCTTCTTGCGTTTTCATCCTTGAGTCCTTCGAACACCAAGTTAAAACAAACACTTGCCGACTTCCTCTACTTTTTCATGACACGAAAAAAACCTTTGCCTTTCCTTTTGCAAACGGATTTTTATCACACCATATTCACATACAGCGTACCTAAATATGATGTAAATCTAACAAAATATACATCTTACTTTTTTTAAAAGCGCCAACTCTTCGAGCCATTACCAGGTTTCAAAGAACAAAACTCAACACCATTTTTGGACAAACCTATAGACGCGGGGGGGGGGGGGGGGGGGGGGGGGGGGGGGGGGGGGGGGGGGGGGGGGGGGGGGGGGGGTTCTGGCTACACTACAAAATTCATGTTTAACTTCATGGCTTTTAAAATTTTAATTTGGTGTACAGCATATCAATACAATGCAAATTAACACAGATTACATTTAACACCCCTTGTTTAAGTAGGGAAAAAATGTGGTTGTCAATACAGTTAACACAGATTACATTAACACCCCGGGGGGGGGGGCAGTGGGGGTCTAAATCGTACTAAGTTAGCACGCTTTAGGATTGATTTGCAGTGACATCTCGGTCAGTATATATTATTTAAGCGGGACACGGGGCAATGTATCAGCACCTCGTAAAAGTGTCAATGCACAATACTAAGCAATTTAGAAAGTGACCGTAACATATTTTTAAATGCATTAGATTTAAAGATCTGTTTTGAACAAAATTTTGAAATTTAATTCGGTTTGTCTTTGGCTGTATCTGAATATGAAAACTGTGATATTTACATGTATATTTAAGTCTTTCTCATATCGAGGGTTGAGCGTGAAACTAATGTATCTGACATTTTGACTAGAAATGCCTTTATGTCTTTTTCTTAACTGTCTTACCCATGCCCACAATGTGACAAAATATCAGAAATTAGTTTCCAAGTGTTCGCTATAAACTAACAAAAAGTGTAAGCTATTGTATCTGAATTATCGAATTTTGTTCATTGCGAAACTATTGTATCTGACTAAAAGTGCAGATACAATAGTTTCACAATGAAAGTTTTTACTGTTCTGCAAAATATGAAGTGTATTGCATCTGATTTTCTTTTCATAAAATTGCTTTGACTTCCTTGACATTACTAAAATATATTTCAAACACTGACTGCCGTATTAGAATTACAAACAAATATTGCTAAAAATGTAACTGGCTATGCAGATACAATAGTTTCACATTAAACTTGACATTATATTCTCTTTAAGTAATATATAATCTGCATTTGCATTAAAAGGCTAGAAGTTTTAGAATTGTTTGCTATATATGTCTATATACAGTAATAAAATTCATTTTAACTACCAGTATGGCAGGATCAAGATAAAAAGATCTGAATTTTAATTCAAAAGAATTAATCACATTATGGAAGAAGCAAGTGCTAATAAAACAATTGAAAAAAGACATTGACAAATTATTCACTTTCGTTATTATGTTTATGTAATGATGTACTGTCTTTTGTATAATGAAAGTAGCCATATTTCAATTAAAGTATCAGCAAGTCACAAATTTACAATTAAAATAGAAAATAGAAACCAAGGTTTAGAAAATAAAATTTATAAATTAAGTGTTATTATAATTTAAACAAAAATAACATTATTTTTAAGGAGAGTAAGTTAATAATTAACAGAATAAGTGTTGTTAGGTATCATAAAACTGGTGACATCTTATTCTTTGTTCCCTTGAACGTAGAACTTACATGGACAAAAGCCCTGAACTGTCGAAGTAGAGTCCACATGACCTTATAATAAAATTTTGCACTTTTTGAGAGGCAACACACATGCCTTTTAATAATGTCTGCTCTGATTTAATGAAATAGCGACAAGGTCACATGATGATTAAAATAAAACTTACATCTTGGTTTCCCAGAAATGATAGAAAGTGAATGGGAAAACAGGAAGTGCTTGATAGATAAATCTAACAGCAATGTAAAACTTATGTATAAGAATCTGTATTCTTAGGCAAGATGATGTTTATAACATTTTTGTTTTATGTTAGTTTCATAGCAAACAGTGTTCTCCAAGGATGTTATAAATTGTACCAAAATCAACTGAAAGACCATTAACAATTTTGATTATTTTATAGCCATCATTCAGCTGGTCTAGGGAAGTATGTGACAAGAAATACTTACAGACAAATAGTTCTCAAATTGTATGTATTTACCATACTATCACACAATACTTAAGGGAAAATAAATGCCATGGACATTTTGAGTATACGTTCTCTTTCTGTTTTCAGTGACTCTCAGCACTGAAATTGCCTGAACTTACTTAAGCTTTTTTCGAAAACAACATACATCTTATGAAACTGTTTGAATCGGAAACTGCATGCAATCTAAAGATTGCATAAATCTTTCAATTCATACTTTGCTGGCGCACAAAATGCCATCCCTGTATTGTCAGATTTTGCCATGGTACTATTGGAATTTAAAAACCATGCACTTACTGAAAACATTTAATTGGTCAAAAAAGTATGACATAACTAATTATATACACCTAATACAGAATTGTTTTACTGAACTATAAAATATTGCAATATTTATAAATTTTTAAAATGAATAAATATTGCAATAGTTTACAGTTCAGTAACATACAGTCAATCGTTTATATGCCCAATAGTTAAATTGTTTGTATAAAAATTTGATTTTTTCTATAATATATCAAGAATCCATGTCCTGAAGTGAATATTAGTGATAGTTTCGCAATGAACAAAACAAAAATATAGCCTTTCTGGAGAGAAAAAATAAAAATGTTACAGATAGAATAGTTTCATACTGACCATCAAGGCTTATTTTTTAGTGTTTTATTTTTCAACGTGAAACTATTGTATCTGACACTTTCTCTCATTTCTTGAGAAATAGTGAACTGAATTAGATTTTGTCAAAAGGGTTATGTTTATACAAGTATTTTTAATGAAGCAATAACAAATAGAAATCACTATATTTCGCGGCACTTGTCTTCACACATATTTGTATCATATTAATTGACAAAGCGACACATTAAGCTGGTTTTCCAATAACCTTATCATTAGGCGTTATTGTGCTGCACTTTCTGCCGCGAGTTTGCAGCAAACTGTGGCCAAGACCGGCGTTCATCAAGACCACATTCGTTTGGCTTAGTTATTTATTAATTGTATCAATGATACTGTACTCGATATTAATTTATCAGTCACGATATGTGTTACTGACACTACTATATATGTACGTTATTTGTGCATCAACCAAACTAAAGCTACCAATCAGCTTTGAATTGATATCAAACTCCAGAGCAAACTGATTATTATTTTTTTATTTTTGTTTAAACATATTTATTCAGTATATTTGGAATACAAACATACATACATGTGTAACAATATAAACACTGAAAGGGATCGAAACGAAAGACTATGTCTTATTGAGTTCCTCTCCCTATCTCCTCTCCACTGACTCAGTTGAAACTCAGTTGAAGATGGTCATTATATCAGAATGCAAAGAATACACACTTCTTTAAGTTTTATTTTCAAATTATTCCAGAATGTATAAATTACATCCTTAAGTTTCTGTCCTAAGTTTCCCATTCGAATTGTGCACATATAACTTGAAAATCAATTTGATTTTTATTTCTCTTTCATGTTTTGCGGGAAGACAATTTTAATCTATAATGATTGGTATGTTATGTGAATCACGTCCAGCTAGGTAGAATAATTGTTTTAGAACATTTGCGTTTTATTCCAGTCAGTTTAAATCAGTAGTGCGGTTTAAACATGTGCGTGATTGTCTTTAAGGGAAAATATGTTAAAACTAGCTCTATACATACGCACCATATAGCAAAAACTATTAGTAAGAAAGTGTTCTAAAATATCGTCGCATCTTTAGTTCTTTTTTGTGTTCACATGCGTGTACCATGAAAACGCTCATGCAAACAATGGACAACAGTTAAACAGCTACGTTTGTGACTACGTTTTCTTTAATTTCGTGAAAGATATGCTTGAGGTTCTCCTTTACAAAAATTTGTTACAGGCTTATGTAATCAAAATATCATCCAACCATAGCCTATACTTCAGTTTGAAATGGGTAAACCTGACCGGTATTTTGCTAAAAGTAGATGCAATAAAAGAATTGTGTGATTGGAGTTAATTTGGATTTTTTGAAATACATTGACAGGAATATAAGTTCAACATGAACCTACGATTGACCTCTCTGGAAGTACTGAAAAGTAAATTTCCTGTTTTATTTATGTATATTTAAAGATAATTACTACGTTTTCACGTTAACACAATCATGCACATTTTCTGTGCTATAATTTCTGTAAATATGAGTTTGATATATACATTTCAAACGATGAGTTGCACTGTTTTGTTCTAAAATATATTTAAAAAAATCATATGAAATATATACACTTTTTTTCTCAACTTTTGAAGTAAAAAGTAATTATGGAAATATTTTTCAATTGAATTATCTATGAGACAAAAAAGAAAACGAACTTTATACCACAATTTGTGTTTAATGTGGTATGTGACAATCCTACATCAAAATTGACAGGTTGCAGAAAAGTGTTTAACATATTTATCCCTGAATGTTTGTTGCAACCCTAGGAATATGATTAAAACTGTTTATTGCTCAATTTAAAACATAATTTTATAACTTTGATGGTAAGGCAAACGTGAGTGAGTTTCCGATTTTCTTACTTAACATTTCATATGAACAAGTGAAGCACTTAACACAGATATAATTGCTGAAACATGTTCGCAAATGTTTTCGCCTATTTTGTCATGATTTATATTTCAATGTAGGCAAACACGATGCTGTATTGCAGTTATGACGTAGTTTCTCCTTTTTTATTAGAAATAGAACATACGCTTTTTTCTCTACATCTTTGAAGTTTCAATTAGTTTATACTATATTTTATACAGATCGTATTTAAATAAGACTGCTTTCTGGTTTGACAAGTCTTTCAACTTGTAAAAGTTGTATAAAATATCGGAATAAGCCAGGTTGTAAAAGGTTGTAAGAAAAGGTCTATTTAAAGGTATATAATTAGAATGTTGCCATGTAACAGATTTGTTTGAAACTTTAACATCTCATCATTAACAGTCATTCATGTTCACTCAGCGCTTAATTCAAGTAAGACGTTCACTGGAGGTATTTTTAAAATTTGATTTTCCTATCCTGGTTGCCCAAAAATTCGATACACATACTTTGCCTTAGGAAAGATATAAATATAAGACCTATTGTATTATATTTGTGAAATATTTGAATTAAGAATTATATATTTAGATGGAATTCATCAGAAATTCAAATTTGAAAATATATAATCACTTCCCTTTACCTATATTGGGTGCGCACCCAAGGTAGATTGGAAAAAAATGAATTCAGAAGCTACACGTAACTTTAAAACTTGCATTTTGGTTCAGAATGTTAAAATATTTGTATATCTATCTAATTCAAATGTAAAAGTAGATAGTATATTGAGATAAAACAGAAATGCTCAACGTTTTAAATACTTTCACATTAAATGGGAGTAATAATAAAATTTTATAAAAGTTAATAAAATGTAAGTTTCTGATAGGGACCTTACTCTATGTAATGGTTCTTTTTGTTCATCAAATAAATCTCTTACAGAATATACAAAAAGTAGAAATTGTCATAAAATGTGGCTTAAAAGCAACTGACACCCTTTAAGCCGCCTTTCACATATTCTTATATGAACATAATCCGTGCAAATAACGGTTGTATTATTCCTAAAGAAAAAATTCTGATATAATACTAAAAAATAAGTATAGGCACAACTTTCGTTTCGTTTTGATATTGGAAATATATTCATCATTTACAAAATCATTCAAGATTGCTCTATAAGTGCATGTTTGAGTCAAATACTGTTTCGATATTTTCAAAGACGCCTGACTTGATAGTATTATTTAGTTTCGCTTGGAAACTGTCTCGGCTTGATTTACACCAACGAAGTTATTTATATATTATCATTCTTGCTTAAAAGAAAGTTATTTTATAGATGAACAACTAGATTCTCTATTTTATTTTAAGTGTTTCATTTCTAAAAATGTTCATCAGAAATGCACCTTTTAAAGAAACATACTGATATCCAGTTAGTTTTTAATTTTTCAATTAAGTCTAATATGATTGTGTTAAAAAGCACTGTGTTCAACGTTTAGCTTTTATATGTAAACATTCAATTTGACAGTATGTTAGGCTTTGTTATTATTGGTGAGCACTTCAAGTAACTATATAAATCAAATGTGTGTCCGTACATTGCTGAAGATACAAAGATTTCAACATGTGTGTTCCTCAATTTATCTGAAATCATATAAGCCAATAAATATGATTATGTGTCTATTAAAAATGTATGCAGGAACTGTCTGATCAATAAAAAAATGTCCCTGGAGTAATTGGAAAGCATATCGCGTTATGGCAAAATATTGTCTTTGTCACTTTGTATAACAGTCATCGAAAAGATGATTTAAAGTGAAGGACATTAGTGGGGACAAAAACCAGGATGATACTTACGTAATATGTATGTTTCTTTAAGTACTCTGTCAGCTGACATGTGATATGTATTTTATAATCCTGGAAATAGAAAATTATTTAAATCAATCAGAACATATAATAAAGTGTACGACTGAGCATATGTTCAATGTGAGATATTGTGATTGTATGTTTGTCCGTCATCTATCTGTATGTCGTATGTCCACACATGATGAAAAATAGTTGAATATTCTCTAGGCAAAGTTTAAAACTTATTCACAGGGGTAACAAAAACTAGATTACACGGTCAAATCGAAGCAAACAAGAGCTGTGTTAACTCTCTGTAACCCAAATTTGCACTCAGTTACCTTGAACAAGGGTCAAAATGTTTATCTTGGTAAACTGATGGTAAAGTTCCAAAGTGTGGCAGGCGGGTTCAGAAACTAGGACAACTGGTAAAGTAGCAAACATAACATGAGAAACCGCATTTCGCACCAAATCATCGAAATGGTCTGCCATGACAAACTTTAGTTTAAGTATGAATCTAGGTTGTGTTGAGCAAATAAGGCAATCATAACAAATGATGTCCATTGTACTATGTTGAGCGATTCAGGCCCATCATAGCCCTCCTGTTCATCACTGTTAATACCTAAGGCAGAAGCATATGATATTGTTAATTCTTGAATATTAAACATCTTGAACATTTTTGCTGTCTCCTTGTTTCAACGTTGTTTATCTAAACCTGAAAAAAAAAATAAGTATGATCGTGCTTATAAACTTAAGGGTCCATTGATTACACTTTATTTCATATCTTCCTATAACAGATCAAGCTTCTCTTGCCGATAAGTGAATTTTTGTGAAGCGTTAATTTTAGTGTTTTAGTAGATCATTCATTCATTTGTGGATATCGAGCTTCGGTTGGGGTACGGATATATGTACATATTTACTTTTTATAATGAAAACAACATTTTAAACACTGTGTCGAACTTTTTATAGAGTGGATGGTAGCTGTCGTACTTCTAGTAGTATGCCATATGACAATAACATACTGGACGTATCTTGATGGTGTTATTAAGGCCTCAAATCTAGGCAAGGTAATTATCCTTTTATTGATTTTGTGAACCGAATTTTGTATAACTTTGTTCGCGGGTAAACAAGTGTTCATTTGTTTTGACCATACCGTATTTCTATCTTTAAACAATTTTCATCATGTACATGTTTTGTAAGAATTGAACAACAGACGAGTCCCGTATATATGTCAGTATAAAAAGCCAAGCTCCTTTCCGATCAACAGAACGGAATCCCATCGAAAATAGTCCAAAACGTCGCTATATTAAATCTAGGAAAAATTCGGAAAGGATTGCTGATGAGGATGGGGTAGCCTTATTAGGAAATAAACATTTAAAGAAACGCATTGTTTGCTCAGTACGAAGTATAATTTAGTCTAACAATTAAAACTAGGGGTTGCAGCACTGCTTTAGTAATGAATAAAGATTGCAACGTAGTTTTAATTATTGACGATCAAAGACGACGAATATGCATAAATAGTCATATAATGTTTATACCTCAGTAAGGTACGAATCAACTCTTAATCAAAAAAAGGGTTTTCATGCTACTAAATTTCATGAATCAGTACCCCTGGTTTGAGCGTTGTGTGCATTATCACAGGTGGAAGGAACATACCTTTGACTTTTTTTTTCTTAAGCTAATGCTTTTTTCTATGCATTTTAAAATTGATATCAGAATAAATAAAAAAAAAATTGAAAAAAATTTTTTTTTTCCTTCATAGCACTTTACTTTAGACAAAGTTCCCAACATACTCTGTATGAAAACAAGCATTTCGCTCTGAAAAACTCTCCGATTTCTTTCAAATTTGATTTACGTTAAACAAATTTGAACGAATTCTAGAGAGAAATGATAGAGCTTTAAGAAAGAGTTTACTTCAATGGAACATTCCAAGCCGTTTTCATCTACAAGGAAAATACCAACGCTGATATAGCGATTTTCGCTAAAACCAGAAAAATGTCACACATATTCCGACAGTGATTTTCGCTAAATTCTCCACTAATATTGCGGTACTGCGAAAGACAACCATTAAAACAAGAAATATATATTATTAGACTACAAATCATGGCGTAGATCGTACCTTCACACCAATGTGTTCGATACTACAGCGGATTTTTCAGTCTTTGTAATTGTCAACATGTATTAGCGGCCATGAAGGTCCGAGAGGCTGCGCAGTGATTTGTAACAGCTATTCAAGGACATTATCAAAACATATCCGAAGGCGATTGAAAGTGAAAGTAAAAGCATTTAGTCAACAAAAAATGAAAAATCCGCCGTAGCATCGAACCCATTTTGAGTAAAAGTACGATCTACGACATGATTTGAAGTCTAAACATATATATTGCATGTTTTGATAGTTTCCTGTCGCAGTACCGCAATATTATTGGAGAATTTAGTGAAAATCACCGTCTGGAAAATGTGTGACATTTTTCTGGTTTGAGCGAAAATCGCTCTACAGCTTTGGCATTTTCGCTTGTAGAACGAAAACGGCTTGGAATTTTCCATTGAAGTAAACTTTTTCTTAAAGCTCTATCATTTCTCTCTAGAATTCGTTCAAATTTGTTTAACGTAACTCAAATTTTAAAGAAATCGGAGAGTTTTTCAGAGCGACATGCTTGTTTTCATAAAGAGTATGTTGGGAACTTTGTCTATAGTAAAGAGCTATGAAGAAAAAAAAAAAATTTTTTCAATTTTTTTTTTATTTATTCTGATATCAATTTTAAAATGCATAGAAAAAAGCATTAGCTTAAGAAAAAAAGTCAAAGGTATGTTCCTTCCACCTGTGTGCATTATAAGATCCTTAACAAATATCTAAAGGGAAGCAACCAAATCCGAGAGGGGAGGAGGGGGGGGGGGAGTTTCAATGCAGATAATTTGGTAGAAAATCGTTCGATGCTCAATATAGGATGTTGGATTGCCACCATTAAATGATGTACTGTTCAATGAAGCTGGCATATGTCGTAATGAACATTATATTTACTTTTTATATTTTTCAGTAGTTGACGCACATAATTCCGCCAAGTAAAGCGTTAACGGTGAAAGATGATGTCATACTCATGAATCAAAGGATATCCCGTGCAATAAATGAAAAATATTAAATATCGAATACCAAGCAAAATATATATTCAATTGTTTTAAAGCAAACGCAGGTCTAGTTATCAGGTTTCCCCTAAAAAATTAACATGTTTTTGAGCTCTATCAGTGAAAGTAATCAATATCGAATGTGTCTGGTACATGTCCTTAACGTCTGTTTTGTTTTGGAGGACAGGCTAGTCATCGCGACTTCTTAATATTGTATAAATAGTATACCCATATATACCCTCCCCTTGTGTGTTGTTGAATATATAAAACGTAGTTAAGCAAGAAGGTGGAATAGGGCTAGTAACAAATTTCAGTAATACGAGGGCTGTAACTCAAACAATTCTGATCAAAATGATCTGGCTGGGAATTGAATTTCTTTATATATTTAAAATATTATCAGTGTATGGTGACTATGGACTTCATTGATGATTTGATAAAAAACTAAACAAGTCGCAAGCAAAAACAGCATATAACACTATATTACAGCGACATATCTTAAGTATTCCTAAGGCTATCTGACTGGTTGCACTGTATGACCACGATAATGCACCCACACACATATTGTGACTACGTTTTGATAATACTGGATACATAATTATAACGCCATAGAGCCGACAAAGAAATTGGCATCTACAAACCGCACCATAATCACATAATACATCCGGTCAAACGGTGGTCGTATAACAAAAATAAGCAAGGTGACTCTTTAAATGTTTTCGCTCATTTAAAAAAATGTACTGAGACCACCCATTCACAAGTTATGAAAACAGTTAATCAATTCTAAATGGCTTTAATTAAATTAAAAAGTGAATTTCATGTGGATGTAGTGCATACACCTTAAACTGTAGCCCTACATTAGTTTGGTAACATACTTATTTTTCCATTTTTATTAATACTTTTATTATGCATTTCATTTTAAAACATTTTTTTTAATTTTGATACATTGTATCATTATATTGTTTTATGTGAAATATAACATGGATTATTTATTTCATGGTTGTGATTTCAAATGATTGCATGATTAACATAGTATAACTTAGACACATTTTCTTTACTACGGGCATCCAACATCCTTAAAACTATGTTTTAATTCAATATTTCAAACCGTGTCTTATATATTGATATCAATATACTTCTTCGAGGAAATTGTAGGCAAAACAGTTATACTCCGTTGAGGGCACTATTTGTATGTATTGTTTTAAGAACTTTGAAAGATCAACAGATAATAAATGATGTAATGCAAGTGCTATTCTAACATACGTTCAGATACAAGTAAAGTTTCTCGATTGAATATGCCACGTATTTAGCCCAAAAAAAGTCGAAGTCTGACAAAAAATCGTAGATATTAAAGTGTATAAGTTTCCATATAAGAAAAGAACCATCCTCATTGTTCAATATTTCGGATAATTTATGTATTGAAAATGTAAGGAAAATGTTCAAACATTTTGTGCAGCTAAAGGCAAGCAGACCGAGTCATGTGAAATGTTTACTAAGTATGTGTCACTTTAATCTATCTTTGATCTTTATTTTACCAATCAATGTAAGTGTAACTATACAAAAAAATTTATCCAAGGAATGACGGAATGATTCACACGACCACAATAACGCTTTAATTGTACGCACCCAAACAATATCACCTGAAGATTTGTTGGACGGTGAGATTGATGATTGTCTGGCATAGAACCTACATAGTGTCTTGAATAAAATTAATACAGAAGGAAACAAACATTTCGCAATAAAATCACCCAGCAGTGCAATATTCGGATGAATGTATGAATATGTATTATTTTAGGGAAAAGCCAAACGTAAGATATTGACGTATAGTAAACTTTGTTGCTATATAAATGTAATCGGTCGCATTAGATTTTCCCGCGTTTCATAGAATTCTGGTCTGCCTTAGGCATGTTTGTATTCCTGCAGAAACATGGATCAAAGCTTTATCCTTGGATGCTGATGATACATTTTCATTGAAATATATTGCAAAAAAAATGGTAATATGTTTATTTTGATCATTTTGTGTTGTAAGTATTGACAACTTTAAAGTTTGGAAAAGGGACTTTAAATTTACAAGATTATATAACTTATGTTTATTGCCATGTATAAACATTTGCAACAGAATATAATACAATTGTTTACTTATTTACCAACAATAATTACTGGCATGAGCAAGCGTTTATTGAATTTTATACATTTTCCCATGTTTAAACAATTTAGACACATGCTTATTTTTGGGCTTCAAGCCTCTATGCCATATTCAGCATGATACATTTTAAACACTGTAGACAACTTACATGTAACATGTGATGATGCAAACTGTAATACTGCGCTTAATGAGAGTAGACACGATAGATCAGACCAAGACGAAAATATCATGGTAGAAACGTTTTCTTGCATACTGTCTTGCAATTTAGCTTATACTAATTTATATTTTCTGGATTGCGAAACAAGTTCTTACAACTTATATTAATCGCTCTCGAGACGCATTCCAGATGGAATCAACCTTGAAGAGACAGACGCAATGTAGAAGTATTTGTGTCTAAGGACACTACCGAAATGGCGATGGTATGGATCGAATCTTGGGGCCCTTCGATCCTGAGGCGAACGCGCTACCACTGCGCCACGGCATATGTATACAGGATTGGACTGACGCAATGGTAATAGTTAGTGCCTTGCGTTTGCGTCAGAAGCACCTTCTTACTTAACCAAATGACATGCAAACTCTTACATAACTTTATTTAAATATATATATTTAAATGCATACGTATCGAAGTTATGCATTTAAGTATAAATTGTTTCTATAGGGAGGGGGCGGGGCGGTGTAAGATGAGATTTTATAGCACTGTTAAAAACTTCTGTCAGATACCCCTATTTTGTATGCAGAATTGCAAGTCCTCTTTAATCTAACATTAATTGTTTCAGGTATACCGTATCTAATAAAAACAACGGCGTGCTTACAGATAAAGATGAACTACATTTTACAACATATTTATGAAGGATGGGACTTAGGCAATTGTAATAGTTAGTGACTCGTCAGAAGAAAACAAATGAATTAAACGAAGATCCACATGGCCCCCTTACAACATTGCCAATGTTGCATCTACTGCGCCAATAAGACCCATTTGAGAAACATATATCTTCATCTTAATTCCAGTAAGTCAATTATGACCAATGAGGTATACGCAGTACATACATACAAGAACTACATGACAAATGACAAAAAGTAGGTGACACTTTCGGTTGCGGAGAAGGAATATAATACAAATTATCATAGCACCTTATTACTTAACATGCAAACTTTCACATGCCACTATTTAACAATATTGAGTAAAGATTGGGCTAGGTACTTAAAAGGCTTTTTGTACAAATATCCTTAACTTTCTTAGTGTAGACAAAATTTCAGAATTGGATAATTATCTTAGCTTAAACATACTAGGTCCTCTCCAGAAATAACTATAAATATATTTCTTCTTAATATCAGTATATGATACATAGTCAAACAAAAAGTGATATTCGCCTTCTAACACATTGCATAATGTTCATATTCTTTCATCAGAAGGTATATCATGCGGCTTATGCCATCGGCCGGATTCCACATTCAAATTATATGACGATAATAACAATCGTGATAAAGCATTCCTACATTTACATTTTTACACATGTTATATATAGAGATGATGGCTAAAGTTAGTGACTACCTCACGATAAAAAGGAAACCTGCTTGAATCCATTATGCGACTATTCAAGTTTTGAAAAAGAAAGTTATCATTTAGCCTCTGTTTTAATATGCTAAGAAAACAGCTTGATGACCAACATTTTGTGACAACCAATCTTCATAAAAGCCTAGTCCCGATAGTAAAAGCTTTACCAAAGTGACCCATGATGTTATATTTGGATATATATCAGCATCTAACATTAACATATTACCATAGCCATGTCGGTAGTGTCCTTAGGCAAGACATAAGTAGTTCCACATTGCCTTTCTCTCTTCGAGGTTGATTCCATCTGGAATGAGTCTCGAGAGCGATAAATATAATTAATTAAATAAGTATACATTAATCAAATTAACATCATATACATTTTTAACGTACTTCTTATCATTACTATTTAGTAGTTTCAACCAATATTTGATAATTCTAAAATACATGTTAACACTCAACTCTCTTCCTCAGAGAATACCATAAACAAAGCCGTATTGTGTACTACGTTTTACGCATAATATTGCTACAAAATAGTGTGAACACGTTGTATGCTTTTTGCAGTATGAAATCCCCAAACCTCACAGCTGTTGTTAAATATTGGTAAAATACGTTTACCAAACAGATCTAAAACACTTGATTACAAATATAATAACAAAATCGTCACAGTGTTACGTTTGGCATTACAGTTTTAAAGTACCATATTTTAAGACAGAAAGTTGTAGGGATTTTACAGTTTATAATAAGCAAATAAAGTTTAGGAATATGATATTACGCAGCATTCAAAACAAATGAAGTAAAACAATGAACACATTAACTTAAATTTATACCATCATTTTCTTCGCGGCATTGATTTGGTATTGAATTGTAAAAAGTAATTAGTTCAAACACATAAACATATTTCCATCAAATCTGTTTTCTACGTCTTCAAATGCATATTTGTTTAGATTTTTTTTTAATTTTGAAAATATGAATTATATGTCTGCGTCTGTGTTCCGAAAAAAAAACAAAACCCTTTCGCCTCAAGAGTTTGTAAGAACCTGATAGATTCTTCTTTGAATATTCAAGATAGCAAGTGGAACTATCACAATAAAACTCTTTGCACAACCTCCTGTAAAAATCGTGAATGGGTGTCCAAATCACTTTAACAATTAATACTTTTTTTATCAAATATATTACAATACAAATCTTCAACTTCTTAGGCACTAACATTTTTAAACTTTTTTTTTATTTCTATCATTTTTTCTCTTATTTACATGGATACCTCTTTGATATTTTTATTTAACCGAATTAATCTTTTTTTCAGCTTTTAAAAGTATTGTCTTTTCTTCCAGTTTTATTCTTTACCATGATACAAAACCTAAAGTTATAAAACGGATTGGTCAACTACCCCAAAAAACACAAACATACTTTTGTTTAAGTTCCAGCATAATTAATGTCGCTCTATATCGTTTAGCTTTCCAAAAAATCGAAATGATTTTTCGTGACTCACATTCTAATATTTATTAAGCTTTTTGGAGAATTCAATCTATCATGAAAAAAATGCATCACAAAACCAGCAAACAAAAATATCTTTAGTTGAGTAAAGCATACAGACACATTGAATTGTGTTTTAATCTAACTTAGTTATAACCTATGGTTGATGATAAATATTGTCAAAACGGACACATAGACCGACGCTGTTAACAATTATCAATTGTTGCTCAGCAAGACTCATAAATTTAGAAGGTCTGTTAAAAAAGCTCCTTCTTTGAACAAATTTTATCAGAATTAAATAGAATCTGTGACCTATAGATTATTTGAAAGGTTCTATAATAATTTCAATAAGCAAGATAGATATTTGTACAAGGTCACATTTCAATAGTTTCTTATAACTTGATGGTACACGTAAAATAATTGATTTTTAACAGGTCTTAGAAATATAATAGATACTAATGAGTTCAATCACGGTATTAAAAGTTTATCCTTGGTTTCAGCTTCCGTTCCAAGGAAATCAAATACAGTACAATTGTAACTTCTTCCTGTCATTAATTCTTTCATAAAGTGAAATATTTGAAACGATTAAGAAATACTTTAGTTTACTTTGTATGGCTAGAAGCGCGAATTTATTTACTTTTTTGCGCAGGGGATGGGGCCGGGGGATATTTCAATGGTATAATTTAAAGTGATTATTTTTGTTTACAATTGTATTTTATATACTTCTGTTTGAATATGTATATATATATATATATATATATATGTACTTTTCTGCTTTCTTCGATTGTAAAATTGATTGTCAATTTGGTTGAAATACGTTTCAGACTAATTTCTGACGAAAAGAAACACACACATAGAAAAACTGTCCTGAATCGTATTTACAAGGTAACTACAACCTCAATATTATAACCGGAAACCCTACTGTGTTTGAAAATAAATAATTATGATACAAAAAGAAAACAGACTTTAACCTGGTACTGAATCAAATAATATGACCAAGAGGCCAGCAATTTATTAGTCTTAGGTCTTTCTGGAAATAGAAATCTTGATTTTTTGTGATTTTGGCTTATCAGATGGAATGGGATATTAATTGCCCCAAATAGTTGTAATCAGCCACACTGACCACTTAATGTCTTCATGGTTATTCTTGAAATAACAGTACAGGCCAGATTACTAGTGATCAGATTTTTGGGTATATGGTCTATGGTCTAGACTGAAATCTATGTTTAATGATTACTTCAGTATTTGTAAATAAGTTACTATTCAATTGCTTTACTTGCTTTTTCTGCAAGTGGTTCGTGCTTAGTGAAATCACCCATCTTTTGTAAAAACAACCCCAATGTAGCTGAATATCTTTACAATTTGGATATTTCGTCCGTTATATGTAACAATGAAAGATGTCTTGGTAGCATTCCCGCTTTCCTAAATATCATTACTTTTATTTTATCTATATTTACTTTAAATTTCAATCTTTTACATTTTTAAACAAAATATCAGATCCATGTTGCAAATCTTCGGCAAAATCAGCTAAAATCACTATATCATTAGCATATAATAAAAGGAACAATTTAGGCATGTAAATGTAAATGCCATCATAGTCTTTTAACAAAAAGAAATTATCACATGCCATTCAAAAATAGGGAAAACGGAGGGGAGATAAACATTCTCATTGACAAACACCAAGCATGCAAGTGAACACATTACTTAATTCATTTAAATGCTTAACTCTAGACTTATAACTGGTATACGTACTTCTAACAACTTTCATTACTTTACCTCTTACCACCAGCTTAATTAATTCATACCATAAAGTGTCACACACTACATAATCGAAGCTTTACCCTTTTTGTATAATGGTATTTAATACCCCTCTGATTAGTCCTTTCGAAATCAATGGGTCCGCTAGGTCGCCTAGGCTTAAGCTGTGCAATTGCATTGTAAATGTCTTCACCACTTATCAATACATCTTATTATGTTAACATAATTTGAAATTCACCTTTTAAGTATCGCAAAACGTATGTTTATACAAACATTTCCGTCAGAATTAAAAACAGTGGTCATTTGGGCTATTTACAGCATTGAACTAGTATTCAAAAGAAGTTACTGACACGCCGTACGTTTTCATGCCGGAGGCAGACTTCAACATGTTACAATACAAGTTTGCATGTTTAAAACGACATATTTGCAGGTTTCTTTGTTTTTTCGATATCAATCTGACGTTTGCATATTTAAATCTCATTTTTAAGCTGTTCTAGAAGATATTCATCATCTGATTGACACTGTCTGTATTAATATAGATTGGACTGAAATAACCTACATTTCTCTTCACAAACATTGTTAAACCATGGCTTATTCTCTTTTTCACACACATTTTTACTAGTACTCTTTTTTGCACATTTTTAACAAATAAGGAATTAACAACTGAATCCATTATTGAAACAAAACTTTCAAAACAAGAATTTATTTATACATATGTTGAACTATTTCTTGATTTTGCATTGTTTTGTTCATCTTCTGACACCAAGCCTGATATAATACTTTTACTATTATCAATACTCCATTTGCTTTTAATTTTTATTTATTCGTATGGAATATCGCTATTATTTTCATCTAATATTACATTCAAACAATCTTTGGTTAATATAAAGTTAATACAATAATGATTTGAAAGAGGATTCGAGTCACAAACGGAAAAATATGTAAAACAATCGAACATGTTTTCAGAAGCTCAAACATAATCAACTAAACTAGTCCCTTGATGTCCAATAAAAGTACAATTTCCAATACCCTAATCATTGCCAATTCGCCCATTCAATATGCGTAATCATGTTTGCTTGCATAAATCAAGAAAAGCAATACCGTTATTGTCAACACGGCAAGCATCTTGTGAAAATCTAGGATAAAAATGTCATTAAAATAATCGTCAGGTAAGCCATTCATGAAATCATTTCGACTATCAAAAAGTAAAAATCAGGCTTATCCGAGGTCCTACTACAAAAATAACCCACACACATGATATTGCATGTTCCGTTACATGCATTATAAAAGGAGGTCACTGAATTTGTTAATCTAACATGCACATTTGCATTGTCAACATCATGTTCACGTGAATATATGATTATTCCACCAAAATCTCTCTTACTATTTTTGTTTTCGTTCAATGTGATGCAAAGTATTCAAAACCTTGCATTTGTAAATCTGTCATTCTATTTCAGTTAATAAAACAGTATCATTATTTAAAAAAAACGAAGTAAATTCCTGACGTTTTAACTTATTACAACTTTAAGTGACTTACCCCTGACAGTTCAATAATGTAAACCTAAAAGTAACCTTCTCCTGTAACCCCTTACCGTTGACCTGTCCGACTCTAGTAAAATCATCAACTGCAGTACTGTGTGTACTCAAATCGGAGCTTGCATCGTATTCTCGACTCTCAGACTGTTTTAACTTACGTACTGACAAACTTGACTATACTCGACGTCGACCCTCACTATCACAGCGTGAAATGGATCTCGACTCATAAGAACCCCTTTCTCGACTCGGGTGCTGCATATTCTTAGCACTCGAAAACACATACGCACAACCACCCACTACTTCTGAATTACACTATTTGGTGGTAGGTTTTAGTATCAGAGTATTTAGCTGACAGTCTACGACGATTTGAACAAAATGTCGAATTTGAGGTCGAAACTGTTCGCTTAAATACAGGAATGTTTACATGTGCTGTAGACCTAAATATTGACGGCTGTGTCTGTGTATGCGTAATATCTCAGGAAGTTCTTGGCGCAATAAAGAATTATCCACTGCATTACTAGAGTCCAGATCTCCTTTGATAAATACTGAGTGTGAACATATCTAATTAGACTTATAATATATTCATCAGAGTCATTCGAAAGTTAGCATATTGTTTTATTTAACTGTTAACACCGGTTATTTGTGCGTTGCTTTATGAATTAAGTGAGAATTGAATTATACCCACATAATGACATATAGCACACGCTTTTCGTAAAATAACATACGTTTTTGTAATTTACGTAAAATTGTATTGGCTAGATATACAGATGGTTTCAGTATGACTACATGTGTATTAATTTTTCAGAAAATCGCTATTAAACTGGGAAGACCTGCCCTAGACAGTAAACGGTTTTTGATCCTGTACTATAACCCTTCACCTTTCATCAGCAAGAATCGAAAATATGCCATATCCTGTGGTTTTGAAACTTGTAAATGGAACAATTGTGATATGACATTTGATAGAACATACGCAAATAGAAGTAATGCAGTAATATATGACGGTATATTCATGCCAAAAAGCCTCAGATTTACGCGTCCGCGTGGACAAGTGTGGATATTTGCAGCTCAGGAATCTCCCCTCAAGTATGGCATGGGTGCTAACTGGTGGTATAGGAAGCCGGAATATATATTTAACTGGACTATGACATACAACATAAATAACACTGACATATTTCTTCCATATGGAGAAATACAAAAATATAAAGAAGTGGTAAAAAAAGACTATACATCTATAGCACTAAAGAAAAACAGAACTCTTCTGATAATAACATCAAACTGTAAAGCGAAATCTAAAAGACAGAAATATGTTGAGCGACTTCAGAATTATATTGACGTAGATGTTTTAGGACAATGTGGTAAGAAATGGGATTGCGGCGTTCATTTCAGACATGATGATGACTGTTTTAAACTCTTGAACACATACAAATTCTTTCTAGCATTTGAAAACGCTTTCTGTCATCAGTATTTTACTGAAAAGTTTTTTGAAAATTTTAATTATGATACAATAATGATAACAAGAGGTGGTAGCAAAGGGGAAACTAAAAGACTGTTTCCCAAAGGTACATATTTAGCAACAGAAGACTTCAAGAGTATAAAAGAGCTTGCAATATATTTGAAAAATCTCACATTAAGTGACTATGTAAAACTTCTTGAAAGAAAAAGCCAATTTTATTCAACCGGATATAAGCTAGTTTATCAGCGAGCATTATGCAATATTTGTGAAAGGATGAATTTACAGAAAACATATAGGAAAACTATACCAGATATAAAGAAATGGGCATTTAAGGGAAATCCGTGCCTCAGATCTAATGAGGTTCGTGACATATCTTAGGAAATTTGACGGACGATAAATATGAGATTATTTCCACTGACATGAAAAATTGTTCTTAAATATCAAACAAAAATACAACAATACGTCAAATAGAGTACAAGTCTGAATCAGAATACAAAACATTTACGTTTGCAAGAAAATTTACTTATAGTCGGTCATTTTTTACTTTTAAAACTAAAAAACAAAATTCTGCAAAAGAGGCTTTAAATAACATTAATTTTACACATTTCCAGACGTCTGTGAAGAAATTCGAACGAAATAAAGAGATTTTCTATAAAACAAAGCTTGCCTTGATTAATGCCTCATTTTTTTTCGCCCAGATACACGACTCTCTGATATTTCAATTTATAGATATCAAAAAAACGTGTAACCTTACTTCACATATGAATGTTTCCATATCCAAATACAAATTCAAATGTTCCAATAATTTTCTAAACAAAATGAATAGTCGTTCGTGGTTTAGAGTCCATTTCTACCCACCAAAACATGAAAAAGCAAGATTTAAATGCCCAAGGGTACATGACTTAAGATGTTGAGCATTGAGATTATGCTTTTTCAAGGTAGGAAGCATTATAATCTGCTTGACCCAAACCATGCATTAATTAATTACCTTTATCAATGGACATATCATTTCTTGGCCGTAATTTTCTTCGTAGTAAATGACTGTGATACTTTTTTTCACAATTTTGGTGACTGCATAACAAGAAAGCCAGATTTTTTTTTGTGATCCTACGCTTAACTTAAAAACGATGAAAGATCGACATTTTTTTGCATCTACTGCCGATTCTACTTCGGTTTTATTAAAAACAGTAAATTTTAAGTATAGTTTCGTTCATGAAATATAGGAATATAAGCCAAGAAGAACATTTTGCAAGTGTTAATTTTTTCGTGAAAAATTGTGCTGTGGTTGACGTTTTGGTGTCCCTTGGTTTATATCGGATAATGGGAAATAGGAACAAGATGGTAACCGTTGTCGCCGAGATAGTTTTTTCACGTTTATATATAAGATAACTATTTTGTTTACGGTAAGAAATCGTTGTTTTTGTTTTACAGTGGCGCCTGCGTGTAAGTTTCCCGTGTTTGCGTGTAAAAGCTTGTTGCATGCGTGTCGGACACAATCGTGTTACACGGTAAACGAAAATATTTTACTGCGCATGCCCAGCGTGCAGCGTTTAGGAAAACGTGCAATTGCTAGTGCGCATGCCATGCGTACAGTGTGTAGGAAACCGTGCAATTGGTAATGCGCATATCCAACGTGTAGTCGCTAAACGTGAAACGTGCAAGCGCATTTATCATAAGGCTACATGTCGTGCTCCGGACCGCTTTAAGCCTCGAACGAAAATATTTCACCCCAAAAGCACAAAAAACAAACAAAATGCTCTTGATAACATCCGGTCAATTCCAGCATATTACAATCAATCACCCGCAGTTTTCGCCAAGAGTCGTCGTTTCACCATCATCCAATCAACCTCGCCGGTGCAAAATGAGGCCAGTAATCGGCATATTTGGGTTTTATACAATACGGTATAGGAAAAAGCTAAATTAATGAAAATAACAGCCGAGATACAAGTCCTACGAAAGATAAGGCTGATACTGTTGTTTAGTGGTATGTTAACAGGATATATTCATGTCAGTGTTAATGGAATCTACAGACGAACTGCAGTGTATATCAAAAGTTTATGTATATACTACAACAGGACATTTTAATCAGTTTGTTAACGTTGATAGTCCTCATTCCTTTAAAAGCACAATGTAAGAGCAGGTAGGGCGATAATGGAACAGGCAAACTCAGACCATGAACTAGATAACATGGAGTTACTAGATAGAGACTACATCTTTGGAGCATTGAATATAACTTACTGAAAAAGAGAAGTGATGTAATAAATTTTACTAGTTCAAGTGAGGAAATATGAAACATCTCATGTTTAAAATTAAGATGAAAATAACATTCTTTTGGTACGGGTGCTTGTCAGAACACCAGGGAACAGTCATCATGAGTAGATGATAAAAATTGCAAAAAGTTTTTCCACAGTCAGAGTGAATTAAATAAGTTTGAACAAAATGCTGTTCTTAGTCCATTAAAACTGATGCAGTGTACACTTCATATTTCAAAATACACCAGCCTAACTGCAGTACAAGCCTTAAAATATCTCTACAAAAGTTGAAACTCCCAGGATCACATGAAAATTTACAAGAGGCTCTTATTTTATCAAGCAAGATGTCTTACTGACAGAAAAAAAAACTTTATTTGTGCTAAAACCATTCCTAACTTTGCTTTTTAAATCGATAAGTGCATTTTTCAATGATATGCTAAAATTAAGAAAAGCTTTCTGGCACCTCTTTTTCTTAAAAGAGCAACCTAAATACGAAAGAAAGGCATAGTTATGTCAACGTCATTGTTTTAAGGTGAATAGAACACGAATCTATCATTTCCAACTCAATACATTTATGTGACTGTATCTGTACATTCTAAGTGATCTTGGGGCTTTGATATTTATGCAGAAATTATATATGGGTATTGTCCGTTGTATTAACTTTATCAGTGCATTCATTGCAAAAGGTAGTCTTCTTTCAAATTTACAAAATGTCCATTACATAAAACTAATTAGAGGCAGGATCATGGTTATTTTCCTTTTCTTAAACCAATTAGGGCATATAATGCACATTAAATGACATGGACCGCCACCTCCATTTAATCACAGACTGCCACCTCTAATACTTTCTAAGCGCCTAGCCTCAAATGATGTGCAGGGGGAAATGCACCATTTCTGGCTAAGTTTATGCGAAAGTTTAACATTTTTACAATATTCAATCGTAAGAATTTTAATATGATGTTTTAGCATGTCCCACCATTCAAGTATTGATTTATATGTATTTGTATCAGCTACCCATATGTCTCAAACCCGTTCAATGAATTCAATGTAGTCAGTATTGTCTAATATACTGACAATAAGTTTCCACACACCTGGGCCTCTCTCAATATTAGATGTATTCAATATGAGTGATATAACATTATGATCGGAGTGCGGAAAGTAAGTAAAACCTGTATAGTCTATTTCATTTTCTACAGTTTTCGATGTTAAAAAGTAATCAATACGAGAACATGAGGCATTTCGTGAGAATATTTATTCTTTCTTTGTAGGGTTGGGCCTACGCCAAATATCTTCTAAGTCCATTTCGGCTTGAAAGGCAGTTAGTTCATTATACCCAATATCATGACGTGCAGTCACATGACATTTTGAGACCCGATCATAATTATTATTCATGGTACAGTTATAATCGCCCCGAACTAAATGAAACATATTCATAGAGTCACTGAAATAGTGCGACAACTTGCTATAAAAAGTTTTGCGTTCAGAACCAATGTTAGGTGCATACACACTAGAAAATCTGTAAATTCTGTTTTCTTCTAAATGAAAGTCTACCGTTATTAGTCTGCCCTCAGATGAATTGATGTGCGGTACTTTGTGCGATGTGATATTGAGTTTCGGTTTAACGAAAATAGCTACACCTTTCGCAGTGTTGCTACTATTTTCCCAAAAGATGTTTCCGCCTCATTGTCTACCCCAAAACTCGGATTTCTTTTGAGTTTTGCATAGCGTTTCCTGCAAAAGTATACTATCAAACTGTTTGTGTTTTAACCATGAAAAAAAAAAGTAGTTCTCTTTGTCTAGTATCGCGAATGCCATTGACATTTATAGATGCAACAGAAAACATTATGTGATAAAGTATCAGTAAATGAAATTCAGTTTTCTATTGTCACTTAACAATATACATGTAGTATATTTAATCAGTAGTGTATGTAGTGTAGTGTATGTAATGACATCTGGAATAAGTGTTCGAGAGCGTTTAAACAAGCTACGGAGCATTCTTAGTAATCGAACTAAAATGAATTCGTATAAACTAAATATTCAGGTTATTTCATTTGTCAGCTACATGAGTCAAGTCTACCCTATTAGTTCAGTTGGTAGATAACCCGGCTGTTAATATAGAGGTCGTGAGTTCAAAACAAGGACAAGGCGTAGGTTGTTCTTATTTTGACCGAAGATATTACATCCGAAGTTGTTTGTCAACTACATCTGAATTAGGTGGAGAAGTTGTCAGGTGATTGTGGAAGAACATGCTAATACGGTAGGTTACCCACGATCACTGGTAAGCTAAACTGACTGTTGTATATAACTGAAATAGTCCTAAGAAATGAGCCGCCTCATGCGAAACCAACATAGTACATTTGTGACCAGTATGGATCTAGATCAAGATCTTAACTGATCACTGTTACCTCAAGTAAGGTATATGCTGACTAAAAACATTTAGTCATGACCGCTGGCATTTCAGCTCTTAATCCAAGATCTTCCAACAACGGAATATAATCTCTGTATCCTCAATCTACAACAAAGATATCCCTCTCATTCACAAAGTTCCGTATGTCTTCAGTATTTGAACGAAGCATGTGGTTCTATATAGCTGCGTCATTTTTTTCTGTCAGCTAAGAACGGTCCGACAATTGTAACAAAATGCCTAGTTGTTGACAGGACTACCATGGGTTTAACCGATGGTCTTCCTTTGTGCATGCAGTACGATCTTCTTTGAAACTTAAAATTACCACTTTTGTGAATATATATGTAAGTACCGTCCAATACTAGAATCATTTCGTCTTCTTCAGCACCGAATTAATGTTTCGCAGGTGGTCTAGTATGTTGAAAAAAATGAAGTATTTATAAATCAACTATTTTATGGAACCAAAATAGTGGCGTATTTTCCTAGATTCTTACTATTCTATACTGCAATTGGTTGTTATCAATTTTTAAACGGGCTGTATTTATGCAGGCATATCTATTTTCCAACAATCGTAACTAATATGGCTGGGACGTATGTCTTCAATTTTCGCGTCTGTAAAAAAAATCCAAACTGAAATAGGTTTAAAACAACACCACTTACCCTTCAAAATCGTGGTTTTAACTTCCTTTGTAGAGGTACTTACAATAGTCGGAACGTAACAGTTGTCACATGGAGCGCAAGATACACGCACGATGTACGCACGATACACGCACGTTACACGTACGGTAAATACACGGTACACGACTCAAAACGACACAAACGATATACGAGACGCACGCTGCACGCTACACGTTTAAAGGAGTACACTTAATACGATTACTTTTGACCATTTACATTTAACTTAAATTTTGATTTTTTTCACCAAATTCGTTACTTTTGATTCTCTTTAACAACGTGTTGTCCTCATACAGTTTAAAGAGACCAAAACATTTATGCCAATTAATCATAGGCTTCGCACCTACACAATAGCAAAATGACAAATACAAATGTCCATTGTTTACCTAGGTACGAAATAAATAACAGTAAGTGTCAAATTTGAATTTGAATACTGATCCCAGGTGCGAGAAAATGGGCTGAAATTAATTGCTGTCAACACCTATCTTTAAAGCACCACTATACGAAAGACAATGTACATTTGTCTTTTTGACAGTCAACATAATTATCTTTGCAATATATCATTTATAGTTTTGATGTGATTCGAGTGGCGATTATTTTTATAACGACTACATGTATTATCCTAAACAAGGTGCAATTGAAATAAGGTACTATACAATTATTTTGTTAATTTTTGCTCGGACTTTAACTGATTTTGTAAAACTATCGTTGATTTGTCGATTCATCATATTATGTTTATTTACCCAATAAAAATTCAGTATCTTATACCCTTTAAAGTAGATGATGTTCCATTTCCTGTTATAATTCCTAATGAATTATCTTATACGGTACCTTTGTTTACTACACTATAAATAATGTTTTGACAGCAACAGTTTAGATTTCAAAGAGAAATTATGTCCTTTCCGACGATAAAATATAATTGGATTTCGGATTTCGGGTGTTAACAGTTACTGTCTTCCACCTGTACCGGAAGGCATAATTGCCCGTATTGCAATGGCGAATACAACATCATACAATGTGAAGTCAGCACTTTATTTCCTTTAGCGGAGATGTACACGCTAAGTAAAACATTTAACGACTGAATAAAACATCGAATCGTATACCGTATAGGCCTATCGTGCATCGGGAATCGTGTATCGTAAATCGTGTATAGTAATTGGTGCACGTTGCACGATGAATGATACGATATGATACACGATATACGATTGACAAAATACACGATGAGCGCACGCACGTCATTCGTACGTGACACGCACAATATACGAAAATTTTGACAACTGTTACATTGTACGTTCCGACTACTGTAATCCATACTATTTAAAAAAGAAATGCAGAATTGAACTGAACATTCATTTTCGTGTCTGTTTTTTGTTCAAGCGTTTGACAGATAAGTTCATTTTCATACCCAAACTATTTCGCCCCGTGTTTTACCATTTCTCTTCGTTTATTTTTTAGCTGACAACGAAATTCGTTCTGTTTCAAGCAACACTATAGATCATTTGTCTGCTAATTGCAGTTAGTATGTTTATTATATTTTGACTTGTTTAAAAAATATAGCGATTGGATCGTTCATTTCCCAGACAGTGCAGTGATGAATATACGATGTAGATCTACGAAAAAATTATACATGTTATTGATATCGAGCGCACTCTTCGAAAATTTAAGATTATCACAGACTGTAATTTAAAAATTGTCGATGACTGCGTTCATATCTAAATTTGTATGTGAATTGAGAAAAGCACAATAAAAAGGTTGATAATCGCTGCAGTAGTGTATATTTGATAACTTATATATGATACATTGCTTTTAATTTGTTGACATCAACTATCTTCTTCGACAAATTTAAGTTATAAACTGATATAAATGGTTAATAAACTGTCATAATTGTACAATTTATACCTTATCTTGACACATAAAGTGAAGTTACAGTACCGCCAGCGTTTCACTTCCGCGCGTTATCGATTACCGATTAACGGTAACCGCACCGTAAACGGTTCTCGTTTCAGTATGGTTAAATCCGTGTAGCCAATCAGAATGACTCTAACTGTGAAACGTTTTTCGGGAACCGTGTAGCCAATCAAAAAGGTTGGATGGGCCAGTTTATGACGAGTTTCCGAGTGCGGTACGAAGCCTGTCGTTGGAATTGTGGTGATTGGGCCCTCCTGCAGTCTGTAACCGCTAGAAAAGGGTTCAGTTCTGTTGTGTGCCGTGACGTCATCAAGGGTCGCGGTGAATTGTCGGATCGTCCTCTTGGAATTGGTCAGCCATTGTAGAAGACGCAGATCCAAACACATAGCAACAAATCAATATAGTGACAAAGAAGTTAGCAGTAAGGAAAGGTAATATTCCCTGAATTGTGGTCCCTTTTGAGTAGTTTAGGTTTCAGTGGAAACAACACTGGTGGCAGCGCCTGATTGAGTCCACCCTCCACGCTCATCCATAAATCGCTACCAGAGCGTGGGGACGAAGTAGGTCAAGAGGGATCTCCGGTGTTACCAGTGCGAGGCATCAGTAGCCTGCTGGTATCGACAGGGAAGGAGGAGAAAAGGTAGGACGAGTAGTGTTTTTTGCTGACCTCGCCGGTATCAGGCTGACGGAGGCAAATTAACCTACGCGCACCTTGCTCGGCTGGCGGCCATTTATATTTTTTTGCATTTCCGTGTAGCCGGTGTGGTAGTACATTTCTCCACCGGAAGTAATATTTGGTGAAAACTTTTTGTTTTTAGACCTCTCTGCTTGGAACTCTGCCCTGGGCCCGGGGTACGATTAAAGCGTTACGAGTCTAGACAAAAGTAGGATATATTACTGTAAGATATTTTCTCTTTGCTTTTTCATATTTTGTTTGCTCTTTTATATTTTGTTTTATTATATTTTGTTCAATATGGCCGAAGGGGGACAAGGTAAAGGATTGATTAGGATCAATTTTGCTACAGCTGAGGGTTTGCTGGGTATCCCTGGGATCGGCAAGAGGATGGCAAAGGCCATAGTGGCAGTGCGTATGGGGAGTGGTAATATAACCCCCGACGTACTGACCACCATCTCTAGGAGGGACTTCTCGAAGGAAGAACTGTCGGGCATTGACTTTACGCCCAATGTAAAGCTGGAGGAGTCCTGCGGTGACAGTTCCGGAGACGGGGAGGAGGCAACACCTGTGACCCATTGGCAGGCAGCCTTGATGGCCACAGCGAAAAAGTTGAATGAGGCGAAGGCGAAGTTGGACTTTGGGGAGACGGTTGTACCAAAGATAGAACCGGTATCACCTCTCACTGGATCCACCCAGCCTTTGCCCACGACTACAGGTGCTAGGCCCAAAACGGCTACAGTGCAGCTCCCTACCCCAGTACCGGCGGCTCGTGATCCAGCCCCTGTCTCATCGCAGGCGGCTGGTGACCCTGCCCCTGCTGGGGTACCAGTTACCAGCAGTAGTGCGCATGACCGGTTGTCGGGCGCTCAGACCAACCGGGGTGGAGACATCCGGGTGAAGGAGTTCATGGCTACCCTGCCCAAGAACTTGACCTTTGATGGGCGGGGTAACTGGAACGCCTTTAGGCTGCAGTACCAAAGGTATGCTCTTGCATTTGGATGGACAGAACAGGAAAAAATGAATTGCCTATGTTGGAGCCTGAAGGGTAAGGCTCTTGATTTTCTGGCAGTGGTCACGGATGACAATCAGCAATTGTCATTTGAGGGGTTGATGGGGAGGCTTGAGGCGAGGTTTGGGGAACATGATGTCCCAGCAACCGCCCAGGCCACCTTTCAACAGGCCACTCAGTATCCCGGGTAGTTGCTGGAGGATTGGGCTGATCGTGTGCTCACCCTCGCATCCCGGGCGTTCAAGAAGCTTCCGGTGCAGTATTGCACAGAGCAATCTGTAAACCGCTTCTTGCAGGGGTTGCGTCACAAGGAGGCTGGACACCATGTATGTATGCAGGGCCAGGATACAGTACAAAGTGCAATCCAAATGGTCAGAAAATACCAACAGGTCCAGTCAGCCATGTACGGCAAGAACCGAAGGAGACCGGAAGGGGTGGAGGAGGCGCCAATCTTGATCAGCCAGGTCTCGGCCCAGGGGTCTGCTTATGACCAAGCAGATCTTGCGGGGGCTTTGAGCCAGCTGGAGTCAAGGTTGAGCAGCCATTTAACTATGCAGTTGGGGTCCATGATAGATAAGAGGATCGCAACTTCCCTTGAGGGCTTGAACCTGAAGAAGGGGGACAACCCGCCTCCTGGTCAGTCTGCCCCAAGGGGTGAGAGAGGGCAGCACCGGTATAGCAAGAGTATCTGCTATTATTGTAATGAAAAGGGTCATTTCAAACGTGAGTGCCCAAAGAGGAAGAGAGATTTAAACTTGAGAGGGTCGGACTAGCTGGCCGAGCACCGACCCCAGTTCAGCAGCAGGGCCAGACAGAGCCGCAGCTTGACCCCCAGGGTCCCGGTCTCACAACCGGTACCCTTGGTGATGGACAAGCTGACCCCAAAATTGAGTCGGAGGGGGCCATGCCCGGGCCCCAGGACCAGACGGCAGCGCTTCAGCTACAGGGGAGCGGTGATATAGCTGGCGAGGGGGCACCGGAGGAAGTTATAGTGTGCCATGTGCAGGCGGTCACAGAGTTCTCCATGGGGGTCCAAGTGGGGGACTACATGGTCACGGCAGTTGTTGACACTGCAGCCCAGGTTACAATATTATCAGATAGGGTCTATAAGTCCCTTGGTCACCAGCCCCCTAAGCTGAGCGCGGTAAAACTGCTAGCCGCGGGAAGGGATATGGCTATGTCGGGTTTTGTTGCAGGTCCCTTTCAGGTAAAGCTGGGAACCCGTTGGTACACGGAAAATTTGTATGTAGCCCCAATTGAGCAGGACATGCTCTTGGGAGTGGACATATTGATTAACCGGGGTCAATCTGTTTTGGACATGGGGCGGGGGGTCCTGCACTCTGATGGCATGAACATCACCTTAGAGGGACTACCAGGTTCGAACCAGCAGAGGGTAGCTAGGGTGACTGTTGCTCAGAGAAAGGTCATTCCCCCTCATTCAGTGGCAAGGGTCAAATGTGTCATGGACCATGACCTCCCTAATTACATGGTGGAGCCCATAGAAAATAAGAAATTTCTGGCTCCCAGGGTTTTCCGGGAAGGGGGGTCTCAACCGGTCATGTGTCTCCTGAACCCTACAGATAGGTTCAAGGTCATCAAGAAAGGGTGGGAGATAGGTAAAGCATTTGCAGTAGAACACTGTACTGAGTTTGATCCTGAGTTAGACCAAAGCCCAAGGGTTAACCAGTTGGGTGTAGTAGATGACAACCAGGGGGTGTCATCGCCTAAAGAGCCGAGGGTCCCAGATCATCTGAAGGAGATGTTTACTGAGTCTTGCAAGAACCTGGACTCTGCACAGCAATGTGAACTGGCAGAGGTCTTGGTTGGGTTTGAGGATGTGTTTGCGAAGGATGAGTTTGACTTGGGTAGTTTTAGTGCTATAGAGCATAAGATTGATACAGGCGATGCAAGACCGGTCAAGCAGAGGATCAGACGGACACCTGTGTGCTTTGCGGGGGAGGAAGAAGCCCATCTAGAGAAAATGCTCAAGGCGGGAGTCATACAAGAGTCCATCTCTGACTGGGCCTCGGCCCCTGTGCTCATCCGCAAGAGGGACGGGTCAGTCAGATGGTGTATAGACTACAGGCAACTGAATAGTGTAACGGTAAAGGACGTGTTCCCTTTACCGTTGATAGATGATTGCTTGGACACCCTTGCCGGGAGCACTTGGTTTTCTAAATTAGATGCCAATTCTGCATACTGGCAAGTGAGTGTTCATGCCAAAGATAGAAAGAAAACGGCCTTCATCACCAAGTACGGCCTTTTTGAGCATGTGAAGATGGGATTTGGGCTTTGTGGGGCCCCGGCAACTTATGCTAGAGTGATGAACCTAGTGTTGCGCGGCCTGTCCTGGAAGTTCGTGTTGGCATTTCTGGATGATATCCTGGTGTTAGGTTCGAGCTTCAAGGACCATCTGAGTAATCTCCGGGAGGTGCTGTCGAGGTTTCGCTCTTATGGCTTGAAGCTTAAACCCAAGAAATGCGTCTTTTGCTGCCACGAAGTAGAATTTCTAGGGCGGAAGGTGACTGGCAGCAGCCTTCGAATGTCTGAGGCGGACATTATGGTTGTAAGTGACTGGCCTGTCCCAACCTCGGGTAAGGAGGTGGAGAGGTTTATGGGACTGGCCAACTACCACCGGGGGTTTATTAAAAATTTCTCAAGGTTGGCAGAACCCCTGTACGCGGTCACTGGTAAGAAGCAGTTTCAGTGGACTGAGCGCCAAGCCCAGGCTTTTGAGGCTCTGAAGGAGGCTCTCACCTCTCCCCCCGTGCTTGCATTACCGAATATCCAGGACGATTTCATACTGGATACGGATATGGATGCATCTAACGAGGCGATAGGAGCAGAGCTTCTTCAGATACAACAAGGGAAAGAGAAAGTAGTGGCGTATGGTAGCTATTCCCTGACGAAGGAGCAGAAACGGTATTGTACTACCCGGAAGGAGTTGTTAGCGGTAGTGCGGTTCACCAGGCAGTTTAGGCACTACCTGCTTGGGAAACCTTTTACAGTGAGGACGGACCACTCAAGTCTAAGGTGGCTGATGGGGTTTCACGAACCACAGGGTCAGCTGGCAAGATGGTTGGAGGAGCTGTCTCAATATAACATGGTATTGAAACACCGTGCGGGTCGCGAGCATATTAATGCAGATGCACTGTCCAGGATGCCGGCAAAAGCTGGACAGTGCGAGGATATCTGTGTGGGGGTGCGACCTGATAGTCTACCCTGTGGGGGGTGCAGGTATTGTAAGAAGGCCCACGACAACTGGGCCTCGTTCCTCTTGGATGTAGATGATGCTGTGCCTTTGGCGAATAAGCCAAGTGATGTCTGTGCAGTTGCAAAGCCACCGGCAATGGGGCCGGGTGGGGGTTGCATGGGTGAGTTAGGCCTGCTCAGCGCAGACGATGGGCCGCGGATCCATGGGGGCACGGGGAGCGTCATCTACGGGGAAAAGGTAGAACCCTTGTGTAGCCAAAGTAGCAAAGGTGACATGATGGTCCAAGCTGTTTTAGTGTGTTTTGAACCGGAGATATTGGGGACTCCGTGTTGCAAAGGATGTCCGGTGGGAGAGCCACAATTGGCCCCAAGCCTGGACCACTTAGTGGATGCTTCTGACCTGAGAGGGTGGCAGGCAGCCATTGGCCTGATCCCCTGGGCTGAGAGTGAGCTGATAGGATCCGCTGAGGTAGTCAGTGTTAATATTGTGACTACCCGGCAGGGGTCAAGGGCCAATCAGCAGGGGAATCAAGCGTCACCAGCAGACCGGACGACTTCAATGGCAGGGCCACCGAAGAAGCAGGATGGAGGTGCGACCCAAGGTTCTGCGCGGCTTGCGGCTCCTGTGAGTCAGCCTGCCCCGGAGCCTGTGCGGTTGGCACAGGAGCCAGACAGTGGGGTGACACCAGGTTCTGAGTGGCGGGTGGCTCCTGATAGCCAGCCTGCCCCGGAACCTGCGTGGGAATCCACTGAGAAGGCTAGTGCAGATGGTAAATTGGTTGGAGGTGTAGGGGACTCGAAGTCGAGGAGCTGGGGGTTCTCCCTGTTGGACCTACGCAAGGCACAGGGAGAGGACCAGGATCTGAGGGTGTTGAGAGACTGGCTGCATGACACAGACGATCCAGACCAGACCACGCTTTTCCGCTCTGGTCCAGAGTTAAAGTCCTATTGGCTGAATAGAGAATTCTTCAGTTTAATAGATGAGGTATTGTACCAGACCCCGGGCCACAGTGACGAACCGTTACTGGTATTGCCCAAATCGTTGAGAGAGGTGGCAATTAGTCTGCATCATGATATACCGTGGGCAGGTCACCAGGGTGTTGCGCGCACGGTTGATAGGCTGAGGGAGAAGTTTTCATGGTATGGGCTCAAGAAGGATGTCGAGAACTATGTGCAGGGGTGTGCCTCTTGTAACCAGAACAAGAAGGCAGCCAGGCATGGCCGGTGTCCCCTTACTGAGTATCATGCGGGGACACCGATGGAGAGAGTTCATCTCGACTTTCTGGGGCCATTACCTAAGACTTCTAGGGGTAATGAGTATGTACTTATGATGGTAGACCAGTTTACAAAGTGGGTGGAGTGCATACCGTTGCCATCTCAGACGGCAGACGAGACTGCAAGGGCAGCAGTGGACAATTTCTTCTCAAGGTTTGGAGTACCGTTTGAAATTTTCACGGATCAAGGGCGTAACTTTGAGTCCAACCTGTTTACGGAGGTCTGTAAGTTGTTGGAGGTCCATAAGACTCGTACTACTCCCTATAGGGCCTCGGCCAATGGCCAGGTTGAGCGGTACAACAGAACTCTTATGGACGCTGTAAGGTGTTTTGTAGGCAAGTCCCACAATCGATGGGACCGGCATATTCAGCAAATCGCGGGGGGCCCTAAGGTCGTCAGTGAACCGCATGACTGGGTTCACTGCAAACAGGTTAATGTTGGGGAGGGAGGTCAATATTCCAGCACAGCTCATGTTCCCGTTAAAAAATGGTCAACCGGTGGACCCTGATTCCTATGCTAATGAGCTAAGGGTGGCCCTTAATGAAGCCCATGAGGTTGCCCGGGAAAGGTTAAAGACTGCCACTAGGCGGATGAAACGGGACTATGACCTAAGGTTAATGGAAAGGTCATTCAGGGTTGGGGACCCTGTGTACATCCTTGACACAGCTGTGTTGAAGGGCAAGTGCAAGAAACTTTGCCCCCCCCTGGAAAGGCCCAGGGGTGATAGTAACCAAACTCTCTTCCTTCATTTTCAGGGTCAAACTTAGGAATTCCGTGTTTGTCGCGAACCACGACCGGCTGAAACCCTGCCGGGACCGGAGGTTGCCCCATTGGATAGTTCACTGGAAGGCTAATCCAGTAGAAGCTAAGACTGCCCGGGGTGATGATAGAGTTTATTGCTTTTGTAGAAAACCATGGCAGGGCAGATTTATGATCCAGTGCGAGACATGTGGGGAATGGTATCATGGGGCATGCGTGAATGTGACACCAACAGATGCCTTGGACATTGACAGTTACAAATGCACTGAGTGCAAGGGTCGGTAAGGGAATCTCTGCTAATCGTTGTTCTCTTGCTTTCTATTTGTAGAATGTCCGAACGTGATCTTGATGGTGAGCTCAGCACGCTGGAGGCGACCACGGAGAAGGGTTTGGTGGTATCAACGGAGCAGCTGTTGAAGGTCCTGCCCTTCTGTCCGGAGGGACTACGCCCCCGTGCTGATGAGGTGTTGAAGGGCCAGGTGAAGTTGGCCAGGATACTAAAGAAGAAGTCGGTGCTCAAGTCCCTGGCAGAACGGCTCAATGCGGTCCAGTACGATTCAAGGGAGTGGCTCTCCGAGGAGGTGTATCCTCTGCCGAGACCAAAAACCTCGGTATCGAGTGATCCCGCCTCGGGTCGCAGCCGGGATTACCGCCTGAAGGAAGACCCGAACCTGCAGATCTCAGGGGAACATTTGCAGGGTGAGGACCCACTGCTAGGTCCGCCCCAGGCGGAGGCCATGGAGGTATCGTCGGCGGACGAGAGGTTGCTGGACACCAGTCCAGCGAGTTCCAGTAAAACTGAGAGTCCGGGAAGGGTCGCCAGCCCCATGAAGCAAGTTAGTCCAGTGAAGCCGCGGTTGAAGCACCAGGAAGCAGCTAAAATGGATACGGAGTCAAGTTCAGCACTGGCTCCAGCGGGTATCACTCCGGTTTTGCAGGGAGGCCATGGGCCACCTGTTCTTCCGAGAGCGTCAGCAGGCCAACCTGAGGCCGCAGCCCCCCAGGACCGACCGACTAGTCCGGAACCCAAAGCAGAGTGGACGGTTAGTCGTCGCCGAAGGGAGAGGCGCAGGTACAGGAGGGGTGGCAGCAGAGAGCGGGCTGGACAGAGCGGAGCACCCACAAGCCAGGTGGAGCACCCTGTCCGGCCCCATCTGGGCCATTCAGGCAGAGATCGAGAGGCGACCCGAGAGCGGGTCCGACGCGGTCGGAGACCCCATCGGAGTAGGGAGCGAGATGATGCCAAGCGTCCGAGGCAGGAACCGAGGGTACCGCAAGGGGAGCAGAGGCGTGGCGGAGCTGGCTGGTCGGGAGTGCAGTGTCCTATCATGTCATGCACTGAAGGCATGACTGAGGCCCACTCCTTTGACTGCCACCTGCCCCTTCTGTTCCATCCAGCAATGAGGGGCCATGACATTCCAAATCGCCGGAGAACAGCGTTGGCGTTCCTCAAGAGGCTGTTGGTGGGGTCACACAAGGAATTTGAAGACCTGGTGGTGTTGGCAGACAGCACGGACCTCCTGCCTGGGGCTCGAACTATCTCCCCAGAGCTTGATAGAGGAATGCGTCTGTTCTGCGAAGCCGTGGGAGTGCCAGCGCCGGAAGAGACCATCATCAAGCCTAGGGGGAACCACATCACCTCCCTGTTGTATTGGAGTCGCTTGATATCCCTGGTCGCTCTCCTTAAGCCAGAGGATCAGGGGGATTTTAGAGATGTGTTCCGCCATCGGCGGAGGAGCTGCAGTGCCTGCCGTCCCAGCTCAAGGGGTTCGATTCCCACTGCCACCTGGACAGGACAATGGCGAAGTGGCGCATAACCTCGCCCTCGCTGAAAGCTATCAACCGGGCTGGTGCAGTGGAATCGGAATTTGCAGTAGAGGTTGACCGGGTCGTTGGGGTATTTTGTGACCCAGACACGTACCCCACGGCTCGCCAGCTGGAGGATTGGTGCAGGCAAGGTGTCGTTCCGGCCGTCGGGTGGCATCCAAGGACGTCGGGAAGTGAGGGGTCGTGGAAGAAGTTTGAACAGCTCATGGCCCAGCCGACGGTAGCAGCCTTGGGAGCCTTTTTACATTTGGGGCTCTGTGGGACAGTGGAAATTCAAATTATAATCAACGAAAATCATGCAAAATGTTCAATCCCAAAACTAGAGGGGCCCATCCGCAGCCAGGATGTGGCTATCTAGGGCTAGACCAGAGTGGCGGAGCATCACATTGATAGGGACCCGTTCACAGCCGGGACGTGGTCATCTGGGGCTAGAGACGTGGTGTTTTCCCTTCGAAATCCCGGACGACTGATGATGTCAGAGCAGGGCACACCCCTTTTTAGGGTGGGGAGGAGTGTGGTGATTGGGCCCTCCTGCAGTCTGTAACCGCTAAAAAAGGGTTCAGTTCTGTTTTGTGCCGTGACGTCATCAAGGGTCGCGGTGAATTGTGGGATCGTCCTCTTGGAATTGGTCAGCCATTGTGGAAGACGCAGATCCAAACACATAGCAACAAATCAATATAGTGACAAAGAAGTTAGCAGTAAGGAAAGGTAATATTCCCTGAATTGTGGTCCCTTTTGAGTAGTTTAGGTTTCAGTGGAAACAACAGAATTAAATGTACGGGAAATTGACGATTACTTATAACTATTCATTTTCGGTCCTCAAATAGGCCCGCAGAATTCCGCACAATAAACACTTAACGGAAGCTGCAAAAGATGGATAGCCCTTTGGCGGCAGACTGCAGTTTTCTTGGCTTTTCACACAACACTCGACTCCGCAACTTTCAAAACCACAACCCAAACACCGTAATCACATACCTGAAACAAATGTAGTACATTTTTAGCATGTACATGTGTGACTCAATAAAAAATGCCAGTAATTTTAGTCCGAAAACAAAACCGTCATCCACCAGCTCAGCATTCTGTGTTTTCAAATATCGCGAAATCTGACGACAAAATAACACATTTTGCTAATGTTTACACTACCACTGAAAATTCTTCTACACTGATGGAACCAACTGCTACACTATTTCCGACTCTTGAAACACTGTAAATCAAGAAAACAACCTTTATGCTACAAAGATTCCATACCGTTTTTATAAAATTTCAAATCTCCAAGGGTCCCTGTCAAAATGAAACTTGCATTCCCGGCTAATTCTAGACAGACATGCTTTCGTACTTGGCAGCCATTACGTCACTACTGCAAGGTCAATGTCACTGGTTTCACTTTCATCAAATCACTAAATCTCAATACTTGACAATGAAATTGTATATATAGCATGTATTCATATTATCAACCAAGACCATGCACTTGGATCTGCATTTTACCTCCAATTTGTAAATTTAACCCTGGCCAATTCGTCACTAACAGCCTGAAAACAAAAATAATATCAAACAGGGAATGCCACGTACCAAAAACGCAGCCTCCCCAAAACGAACCCCACAGCACCCAGAAGTGCACACCACCAACACACACACACACACGCACACGCACACACACACGACACACACAATCATGTACAGGCCGAGGGTTTAGAACGAATAACAATCCCTGAAGGATGAAAATATAACAACATTGATTGAATGTACGGGGAGACTTTTTACGGCCGCCACTATACTGCGTAAACCGTAAAAAAACCGTATACTGCCTCCTTTTGGCCATCAGTTCTAGAAAAGTTAGGCCATCTGAAAATAGTTTAGGTTATACCTTACTAAATGTTGAAGTAATCAAGAGTTACTTCCCATTCGAAATGGCAGATTCTTCCTTTACTTAATCATTCTTAGATGGCCACAGGCAAATTGTGTCTATAACTGTTCAATGAAAGTCAAACGACAATATTCTGAAAGTAAAGCGACTACCATGGAATATTTATTAATAACCTTTCATTTCTCATCCTATATTTTGTTAAGTCGGACATTTAACGATGGCAACAGTTAGATAAGATATCTACATGTTCACAGTTACCAGTATGATGTTTTCCAAAAGATTCTTCATTTACTTAGTCATTCTTAGATGGCCACAGGCAAATAGTGTCTCTAACTGTTCAATGAAAGTCAAACAATTCTTCCTTTACTTAGTCATTCTTAGATGGCCACAGGCAAATTGTGTATATCACTGTTCAATGAAAGACAAACAACAATATTATGAAGGTAAAGGGACTACCGTGGAATATTTAGTAATAACCTTTCATTTCTCATCCCTTTCCTTTTTAGGTCGGCCATTTAACGATGGCCACGGGTAGATAAGATTTCTACATGTTCACTGTTACCAGTATGATGGTTTTCCAAAAGATTCTTCCTTTACTTAGTCATTTCTGCACTAAAATATCACTTTATTTTACTTTTATTGTAAGTATGCTTAAAATTATAGATATAAATAGCACGACGGGTTGGGTCTGATTTATGGTTTAAAACGGCTCTTTGAAATAGCATGAAGATGAATGCCTCTTTGGCTGTCATGCAATTTCTTTTATATCAATAACTACAGATGCAAGGATAATAGTGCAGCAAAGTGTCTTATACGTTTTGAGGAGCTTATTTAATCAATTCAGCATTCACTGTGCTTGAAACTGCTTATTTTCTTAACCCACCCCCTCCAAAATGAAGAAATTTTTAAGAAAATGACATTCACCCGTGTGCTAAGCAACATTTAAAATGAAAGTGCCAATTGCATTTGAACAAAAATGAAATATAATACTGATACTTTGCAAAAAATTGCCGTTTGAACGGATGCTTTTCATACGCTGGAAATAACCGCCCTTAATTAGGGGTGCTTTAAGCCCAAATGACAGCGGAAAATTCCTAAAGCTATCATTTTTAAATAGCTATTTGCATATTACTGCAGAACTGCATTTGCTTTTAATGCTTCTGTATTGTTGAGAATACTTTAATGCTACAGTAAATATAAAATATAGCCGACGTTGACTTATCACATTCGAATTATTTAACTCTAAAGGCAAAAAATCGCACATATTTTGGCTCATGTTTTAACATTTTCATTTTAATAAAATCAACAATGGCTCGAAATTAGCATTATGATGTGTTTCTAACAACATTCGACACATGTCAGTGAAAAACAGCCCTCTAGCTACTTAGTATTTAGGCACGAGGCGTTAAATAACGTAAAACAGCACATTTCGTAAATAAAGGGAGGTAATTTGGAACACTCTCGAGATGTTTTCAAGCGAAATTGCTGTCATTATTGGCAAATCCGATGCTGTTTTACAAATACGGCATTCCATTTCAATGTTTTAAACGTCTTTTGCAGTCACCAACCTTATAAAATAGGGTTTATATACTGATTTGTGCCAGCTACGTACTAAAAGAGCCGACACCAGTTTGTTCCTATACATAGAAACACCCACTAGCAGGCGATATTTGCACACGTACTTTTTCAGACTTCCGCTTTGCATTTTTCCTTATCTAAAGTTTCATGAGAGACACAATTTTATTCACTAAATGCATATTTAAGAGACGGATTCATTGAAAATAAACTGTATTAATTTAAAAAGTACCACTGTGCCCATCTAAATTACCCGCCCTTGTTTTGTTAGCTTCGACATGAAATTACATAAAAAGACCCTCATATTAAAAATATTAGTTATGAACTGAAAATATTTCAATGGTTTTTCATTGTAAATTTTATAAAACATTACGCTCATGCATGTTCAATCGGTTGCTACTCATTTAAACTTAAATGTTATGAAATAACCCCATTTTACCACACCGGCAACTCTAATTTAGCCACAATTTCGTGAAAAAATATGTACACCCGATTTTCGGCATTGGATTCCTTGCTAAAATATACAGTTATGCAAATAAACAAGTTTCATGAGGTATTTCGCGTGTAAAACTTAGAAAAACAGATAAGTTGTCGTTTGCTCTGAATCTATGTTTAGGTCAGATACCCATATTGTTTACCCCATTGACTTACATTATAACTGTAGTCAAAAGGTGACACTGTATCATACCCACCTATAGAGTGTCGACCAATGAAATTGCTTTTTTCGAACAGATTAGTCTCTCAGACACCAGAAAATGCTGTTTTTATATGGAGTTGACCAACCAAGTTTTTTACAATTTGGCAAGGGAGACAACCACCCCACTCAGTCAGGAGAGATTTAGGGGTCTAAACGGCATGTGTACACCTTCTATTCATATGGCGATTTCAGTGTTATTTAACCAGTCCTAAAATATTCATTCGCGTGCAGAAGACATTGCATTTTATTTTTCAAATGAGTTTTTTGCATTTGTAAACACAACCTTTTCTACCAATCAGGTAATGTCTCATTTAATCTTACGGTTTTCCTTGTACTTTTTTCAGCCAGTCCCTGAGCCGGACTGCTATAGATTCATCTGACCTTTAACGGTTACACGGTTAAACGATTACCGCATGGTAAACGAACGAAAAACGGTTATTTTCCCGAAAACGCGGAAGTGAAACGCAGGCGGTACTGTAGATGACTGTTGCCTTGGTACATGTAACAAATATATTTTTCATATTTTATTTTTCGGTGTTGTTTCTTCATTTCTTAGATTTGGCAGTTATGGGTGATATTTAGGACAGAAAACGTACAAAACATCACACTTCATTTGCCATTGTTTTATTTTCAGGAAAATTAGAGTTATCTCCCTTGCTTCTTTCTTTTAAAGTCCAATGAAAACATTTGATTTATGACTGGTTGAAAGTTTCAATATATGTTGAAAGAAACATGTCACTTACATTGTTTAATATTTAGAAAAATAAAAAGAAAATGGATTTCATTTCATATACCCCCCCCCACATTTTACAATGAGTTGTTGTTCACTCCAAGCCATGCAAAAAAAGTATATTTAATATATAAAAAATGGGTTTGGTCTTTCATGCCAGATTTAAAAATGCAATGTATTTATGGTAATTTACTGAACATTTCAGTTTATCCTGACATTAGGCATATTTTGATAGTTAGTTAATCTAGCCCTTTATTAACAATTTCTATATCAGCATCAGTTTACGTACATTTACATTTTTTACTTCCGAAAAACTGCTTTCTGTTTTGTCCACGCTTTCTGTACGATTCCATTTCGAGCGATACTTTCCTATACTATTCAGGATTGTTTGGAGACCTACCATAGAATCAGAACAAATGACATCATCATCAACAACGTCAAAAGGGTAAATATATATTTGATCTAGCGTCAGTCAAGACTTTCTGTTAGGTACCTGTAGGATAAAAGTTTCGAAACATTCCAGATTAGAACATAAATATGCATTTATTTGATAATATTACACAAACAAAGAATATAGTAAGTATGTAGCGATCATCTAGAGTGCCTCGTCTGAAAGAAGTCGTCTACAACCACGTCTGCTCAACTATCACATTGTTTCATTTATTATTGTAAGGGTATATTAATCCAATTGTAATGGATTCGAATTTGTATAGGATTAGTTGTCCTCATGTGATCGTATTTAGTCTGTAGATAGTCTACACCTGGTTGGAAATAGATGTTGACGGTCTACGTTGTTTTGTACATTAGGTTTTGGTAATTTTTACCTGATTTATGGTCAATTTCTTTTTAATGGAGTTTATAATATGGCCTGTCATATACAAAGCATGTCATAGAAATCTAGGAAAATCTAGTTGAAGGATTTGTAACAACAAAAATAATGTCAAACAGGGAATGCCACGTACCAACTTGTCTTTGACTAATATATTCTACTTAAGTATGTTCAACCTAATTTTGGACCACTGGTATCTTGTCACCATTGCATGTATTTTTGCTCTTTATAGCATATTTGTATTTGCAAATTTAATATCTCCAGGCATCTTTTTTTATTTTTCCATTATTATTTTACTAAAACGTAAAATCCGCATTTTTTATGATTTTCTCAATAGGGCGGAATGCAAAGTTACGTGGCGTTGATTTCCAAGATGGCGGCGTCCATAGCTGACGTTTCCATGGACGTACTTAAAATTACCAACGTCGAAAGAGACAATTTTTTGCGGTGCATATCTGGTATTTAATAAATGAATATATGCCAACCTGAACAAATCCATATCGACTGTTCAACGATTTCGGCATACCTGACTTGCTTTAAATCACCGGCATCGTAGGATCAGCCGATATATTTTCGTTATTTTGTAAGGGCCCTAAACTTTTAATTGTACTGTAGACATAAAACATATGAATCGGACAGGCAATTTTCGGATCATAAAAAAAACATAGAATAAAGTATCTATTGTCGAAAATCAAAATCTTAGTTACCCACTGATATAGAAAATATATCACATGTAATAAGTACATCACACTCAGGTGCGGACAACGATTTCAGTTGTTGAAAGAAGGGCGCTTTCTTTGGGAGTCCACCATAACTTTATGAAATCACTACCATATATCTTGAGAAATGAAAACGTATTATAAAACTATTCTTTTGTGAATAGAAAAAATAGGATGAATCCGCTAATCCCTAAACCGCGCGTCATAGAATAGACACGACACGACTGTCACTCCCGTAACAGATGTCACTCCCGTAACAGGTAATGTTTCAAGTACATCTATACAGACCACGGACATACAGACGCACGCACACATGTCAGATAATATTTTCTTTATTATATATTTTATACAACAATAGCAAGTCATTTTAAAGCCTTCGCACATATTAAACTGACATTTATATCGGATACTTAGAGATCTGTCACTTTTCGCTTAATTCTTAAGTAAAATACCCCACTTTGTTGCGTAATTTGTGACCCAATCTGTCGTCGGATAAGAAATAAAACCTACTTAGCCGTTATGCTAAAAGCCTTAAAAGCACATATTTAAATGCATTTGAAATCGATACGTAACTCAAACTGTTGAAGATGAAAACAAAAAAACAAAAATAATATCAAACAGGGAATGCCACGTACCAAAAACGCAGCCTCCCCAAAACGAGCCCCACAGCACCCAGACATCCGGTGTAGCCCATTTACAGTACATGTACAGTTCATGTATTGCGTCCAGACGGACAAAGCACTTCGAAATGATTTTTTCCCATGAGAGATCTCTACTGGCTACAATATCTGGCGTATTTTCTGTAAAAATGGAAAACATTGCCCCTATCCAGATTTCCAAGCCCTGACAAAATACATGTTATGTGCAAGCGGCGATAGGACAATGCGCGGGGACAATCACAGGTGCGAAAACAATATTCATATCGCATCGCTCCAACGTGTCTTCGCATCGTATTAACGCCCATTCGCATCGTGATCCAAACGAAACAAGTAAGACTTACATGTATGTACATGGCAGCGGGTTTTGTCCAAACAACAGCTACGCGCTCCGAAAAAGGGTGTGTTCCGCACTTGTGCCAGGCTATAAAAATACGGTATACTAACTATAAAGTCTAGCTACATATCTGTTTCATATAATTTACTCAAAATCGCGCTGACCATCTTTTTTTTAAAGATAGTACTTGTTAATAGTATTTTAATGAAAAAACAAAACAACTAAATATGTAGATCTACGCGATGTTTTAACGCAGCGATTGAATCTTAAAATGGCTTACCATTCATCTAGGATCAATTTAAATCACAAGTAAAATGATTGTTATGAACTCTGAAAGTTCAGTTTAAGTAAGACTAGCATGATCATACAAGTTGTAGTTTGTCGTGAATATTAGTAAACGATACACTGTCATCTTTGTCTACCATGTAAGCTTCATCCACGACCAAAGCCCTATACCTTATCTACAACCCAATGCCTATACAGTACTATTAGATTCGTTTGTGTTATTTTAAGTATGCATAAGGGGATGCGCGCAAATGCACGCTACCACGTCGGATCCACTCGTGTCGCCTAGCTTTGTTATCATACTACTTCATCTAATAAATACTTCACGAGCAAGTTTCGGAAAATTGAAATTTATGTTGTCGTTGTAAGATCAATAGAACAAGGGTATTACTGCCTGAAGAAAAATAAAGGATTCAGTTTATACTAATTTATTTTAATGTGATTGTGAAGAAAGCTTATCAAGTCACTCTCGAGTCCGTTTCCTGGAAAAACCAGTACTGGTGTTATATGGGTTTAGAATGGATAATGACACGTTCAGGGTTATACTGTGACATGCATGTTGGGCAACTGTTTAAACAAATTTGTTTGTTATGCTACTCACCTGAAATTCAACTGGACCTATCACTAAATGTGATTAATACCCCCGAAAGACTGCTTTATAAACTGAGGAAGTTCGTAGTAACAGAAAACCTTGCAAAAAAAAAAAGAAGATATATTGTTCTTGTAAATAACTCTGTAATTTGTCAAGATAGAGTTATGGTTCTTGTACACTGCACTTTGTCTCACTGTGCTTGAACATTGTAATATGAAGTTGTATTGAATTCCAACCAGTAGTTTTCAAGTTATGCTCCGGACAAGGAAAAGTAACAAAGGGCAATAACTCTGTAATTAGTCAAGATGGAATTATGGTTCTTGTGCACTGCACTTTCTCTCAATGTGCTTGACCATTGTATGAAGTTGTATTGAATTCCAACTAGTAGTTTTCAAGTTATGCTCCGGACAAGAAAAATGCAACGGACCGACCGCCTGACCGCCCGACCAACCGACCGACCAACCAACCACAGGGTGACTCCTATATGTCCCCCTAAAATTAGTTTCGGGGTATAAAAACTGCTTAAGATTTTTCAAAATGTTAAGTGCTGTCATGACTCATGAACTGGAGTAGACGGACTATCAGTACGACACTAGTCTAGGCAAAGAATCATTTGACAGCTGGAATTAATAGGTAAATCTTTTTAATTATAGATTTTCAACATTTTTTGTACAATTAAGCGTTTCTTTTGTTATTATATAGCTTATTATTAATAACCATGCATCGGATTGTAATATTGAAATGTCCACCGATCATGATAGTGAAAACACGTGGACTTTGGCGTAATTTCTCTGTAGCGGAAGAGTAAACGTCAATGGCGTCCAATGTAAACAATGGGGAGTCTCCATAGAAACAAAAAAAAATCGGCATCTTTACAAAATGACGTGATTGTTTCAAAAACGCTTAAAATTGCTGAGGGTGACTTTTTTTGTAGATTACAAAAAAGGTAAAATTTATACAAAAACCGCTCAGATTTTTTCAGTTCAGGTCAAAGTTGGGGGTCCAAAGTGGAATAGAACAGACTTTAGTATTGTTTATTTCCATATACTGACTGACTAGCCTCAGTTTATACAGAATAGCGCTTTAGCATGTTATGGTTATTTTGACAGTGACGTCATTACACTGATGACGTCTATGCCAGTATGGCCCTTAGCCATTGCCCTTCCGATATATGGGACACTAAAGCTGTAGCACAAATAACCGATGTATCCCAAATGAATGTGTATTACGCAAATTGCATTGTTACAAGTTCGTGATGCTTAATCTCCATGTTTCATTAAATGTGTAATGGGCCAAGAGATACCTGTTATGTTATTTATCATATTCGGTAAGCAGAATAATTGGATGAACCATAGACGATAGTCCATTGTTATGCATTTTGTAGTGTAGTATTAAACTAAGAACTGGTATCGGATGCTGATTGCATATGGACAGATATGTTGCAGTAAATGAGAAAGTTTCAGTCGTTACAACATTATATCAAATAATTTACCGTCTATCGCGCACTTGATAACTTTATGTCATAGACAGTTGCGATCAATAAGGTCGTTTGCCTTTAAATCAGCAGTATAGGTTTTTCTAGTCATTAAAAAGACATATCTGGCTCTATAAAAGGCAGATTTTCAAACATTAAACAATCTTATTGAACATGAAGATTATAATTTCATATGCCGATCCGATATTGATGAAGCCACTTAAACATTTACAATGAAACTTATTAATTTAGTGAAAAAATATAATAAAGGCTGTAGGAGAAGATTTGATTAGTCATATGCTTCTTAAACGTACGTGTAGCAATATATTTAAACCGCTTACTCTGCTTTTTAATATATCCCTAAACGAATGTGTTTTTCCGAGCTGCTGGAAATCAGCAATTGTAATGCCTCTGTTTAAAAAAAGTGTCGCAAGTCTTACTACCAACTACCGTCCTATTTCACTCTTAAGTTGTCTGGGTAAAGTCATGGAAAGGATTATAAATACATTTATATAACCATCTTATATTTAACAACCTCATATACTCTGAACAATCAAGTTTGTTAATAGGACATTCTACAACATTCCAATCAATTGATAAGTATGATCAAATAGTAAAAGCGTTTGATTAAAAAAGTTACACATGCATCATTTTCTGCGATATATCAAGGGCGTTTGACTGTGTTTGGCATAAAGGCCTTTTATTTAGATCAAAGCAAAATGGTAAAGTGGAACATTATTAAAATGGGTCCGGAGTTACATCTAGCGCACGAAAATTGGTCCTAATTAATGAAACGGTATGAATTTGTTACAGGCGTAACGTTAGTAACATATTGCAACTTTTGTAACATATTGAAGCACCAACGACAAACTAAGGTAAGTCTGTTTCATAGAAGAAAGTAGTAAAAAATATAAAGGCATCCTTTCTAGTTACACGTAACATAAGTACTCTCAACGTAATATGTCTGTAACATCCCAGTAACATCAATAGATCCTTCTTTATTACAAGTTAAACTAATCCGCTCAGTTGCCAAATGTTTCTATATGGCCAACCGATATTATCCATGAAGACAACTGTTTTATTGCCATTTCCGTTCAAAATTATATCAAAGCGACACAAAGTTTTTCTTAGTTCTTTACACAAAGATGTACTCAAATATCATTGGTATTGACTTATTCTAGACAAGACACTATTTTCATCATCCTTTTCATTTTAGTTAAAACATTTGTTTCACCATTTTGTTTCTTTAATATTATTTGAATTATGTGTTACATAATCATATGCTTATACATTGACTTTCTTTTCATCAAAATATTTCCATTCACTATTTACCGAACGTGTCTGTTACCATCAACCTATGTAACTTTTCCTCTATTAGGGAAAGGTCGCATTTAATGTTGTTAGAACTTGTGACCTAACCCTTTTCCCATACATTTGTTGTCATATGGTGTATTTTCCTTAATATTGTAATTATCATTGAAAACAAAATATGTTTAAAGTAAACCTTTCATTTATAATAACGATCTAACATTTTGCAAAGCAACTTGTTATTGTAATCCCCGGTAATTGTTAGGGTCAGAAGGCTCTTCCTTTTTAAACAACGGAACACTAACCCCGGTCGAACAGCATTGAGGAAAGGTTATACACTCTGAAATGCAGTCAAACAATAATTGTTATGACTTTAGTATATAATTTATTTTTACTTTAGAGTATTCATATAAAATATCATTATATCAAGTATACGGACTTGCATGACAAACCTTTTAATTTAGTAGAATACTAACGTGTTTTAAGTGGTTTGGACCTTGTAGACGACCTCACCAGCATACACAATCTAACTGTAAGCATAGATGTAAATGTAATCGTACTGTGTATTTGAACAATGTATTTAGGGGCCATCTCAAGTAATTACAATAATGCAAACCAAAGGCTCTCGTAGATGCATTATTATGTCACATTTAGTTTTTTTATGGCAAACAATTACACCACTGAAAATGCGGACAAATATTGGTTATTTATAACATGGGCGTCTCTAGACCGTGCTATTGCATATTCAACGATTATTCTGCTGTTACTTATGCGTTTATTTAGTTGTTCTTGCACTTTTTCATCTACATTTAAGATTTAATTGAGAGTCCTTGTGTGACCTCTTCGGCGGATACCGGTTAGGGTTTATTTTGTCTCCTTGCAAACCACTTTCATGTGATATTTGAGGTACTTGACCTGCAATTTTTGTCATGAGGTTACTGGTACTGCTGAGAATAATAAAAGTGATGATCTTGATGGTGTTGAATGTCTCTGGTTTGTTTATGTTAGTTATTATTTTTAACAGTTAAATTTAAGAAAAAAACATCTAGTTATAAGAATTGTGATGTCGAGCTAGCGGGCGGTCGTCAAACATTTGGTTTCTGCTCTTTAACTTTAGTTAATAGTGACCAATAACGATGAAACTTAGTGTGTTGGTAGTTTATCCGGAGAGGACGCTTGGAATTGTATTTAGGGTCAATAGGGTTACTAGCGTCAATGTAAAGTTGTCTTTTGTATTTATAATTCTAGCTTTTCTACAGGCACAATTGGAAACCTTGTTTTGTGGCATGACTTCTGGTACCACTGATGCTAATATGACAATGCATATCATGAAAACGACTATTTCGAAGGATCTGAATATTAATTAATCTAATTGCTAAGATGATACTCTTTATGATGATTATAATGATGTTCAATTTTGTAAAGGTTCTAACCTACACTATTTTAATGATTATTGTTACGATTATCTTGGATGGTAATTATATAATGACGAAGATTTTATAATAATGAACGTTATAAAATATCATATAATACTAGGATCGTTAGAGATCACCCACAAGATTGTGCAATTGCACGTTGCATGTTCATATTTATGAGTGCGAGTTCGAGTGCGTTGGTCAGGTCTATTAGTAGTATACCTGACCAGTGTAACTGTAAACGTACATGTACATGTAAACGTACTCTGTATTTGAACAATGTATTGAGGGACAATCTCAAGTTAGAACAACAATACAATATTACACTCAACAACTTTTCTAAGTATACACCTCAATTATATGTAATATCAAAATCATTTTTAAAGATACGCTCATGAAAATTGGTCAATAAATTATTAGATTCGTTCTTCTAATATTCGGTATAAAGTTGGTAAGAATTAGTGGCAAATTCATTGTCTTACAGAGTTTACATCACCACACACCTTAATGTGAAATTCACAAAACCGTAAATTACGGTAATTATTAACTTGTTCCAAATTATCTAGAAAAGTTCATTTTTGGTTACATAAACGGTTTTTAATACCAATTCCAGATGCATTATATCCTTTCTTGATCAAGTTATCATTCAAACACTAAATTTGATGATGGATTTGATCTTTCTAACCTTACTGGAATGTCCTTTCCCTTGCATTTATCCAACAAACCTCGTTAATTGATTCCATACAGTGCTGTATTTTTCTCCAAATTAAAATTTTTACACACCAAACTGACCATTAGTGATCAATGAGAAATACCGAATACAAATTCTTGAACACGGGTACGTCGAAGCGACAAATGAGTTGAAAATGAAGTCAGGGTACTCATATTCTATCAAATCTCCATCCGGTTGAAATGCAGTTGAGGATTAAAATCAGTTAAAACTGTCAAAATTCCTTTTTACACATTTACCCAAGAACATCTTCTTAAAGGATTTGAATGAGCAAACATTGCCGCAAGTCTTCTAATTTTATATCAGTGAATCAAAAACGAGTGTCTGTTTTACGCCCAGAATATTTGGGTTACTGTGATTACAGCGCTGAAGATCAAATCTTTAATACGCTTGTTGAATATTAAATATCTATCTTTGATCTTAGGATTTTGAAATATTCATCAAAATATCTTAAAAGTTGAATAAACTACAATACATCTTTTAGGTGTATACTTAGAAAAGTGGTTGAGTGTATGTTTAATCTAGTTGTTTACGATAGACAATCATACCAATGCAAATGTAGACAATTAATGGTAATTTATCATGCGGGTGTCTCCAGACCGTGCAATTGCATGTTTAACAATTATTACTTTGCTGTTATTAGTGCGTTTATTAAGTTTTTAGCACATCATTCGTTCATCTAAGTGTTGTCTGATTTATTTGCCAGTCCGTATATGGAGTCATTAGCGAATGTCGGTTCGGGTATATTCTGTCACCAAGCGAAACACATTCATCAATAAGTGGAAGTTCTTGATCTCCAATTTTTGTCATTAGGTTAATCTGGTTATTTATCATGCATCAAAGGGAGATAACTCATATAGTGAAAACGGACAGTTTATCATAAACAAAATTGGTTGTCAAGACAAAATATTATTTTTGCTGTCGGTTGATAGAAACTAATGTCAAGACTAGAAAACTCAACAATGTTTTATGAAAACGCAATGCAAAAGCGAGAGTTGCGACTCCAAACATTCAAATTGTGAAGTACAGGGTGAACTCTGTTTTGCAACCTTTTTTGTAGTTTTACATCTTTTGCTTAAATTGATTATTATGCTTACTGTTTATGCAAGAATTTTGGCGGTTCTATGAAAACAAGTCCTTTTCTAGTACCCACATTGTGTAAGTTGACATTTATTGGTGATTTATGCAGTAAATTATCTGTTTGTTAACTAAACATTTTCTGGAATCTAGGCATAAACAGGTTATTCTCTATTTCTGTTCAGTAGCTTTCGTACTCAACAGTTCGTACTCAAATTGGTTCGAAACATTTTCGTGTTTTTGTGAATTTAAGATGCATAATATTTTTCTGACTTGAATAACATTTGTTGTACGTTGCTATTCAGTTTTCACATATCATTTGTCTGTGGTTTAATTTGAACAAAGACTTTTTATCACGCTATAAACTTGTTTATATAAATTTTCAGTTGAAGATTGTACTTACTATAGCAATCTTTTATTAAAGATATTTTCCTCGTACTTATTAGGGTAAACAGTGATGGGACATGAGTCATGAATGCAGAAATGTTGTAACGTCACCCTTGAGTGTTCACGACGTAGGTTTAACTAACTTTTATATATGTTTTGTTTACTAGAATTAGGCCTTAGTCACTATTTTGCAATATATCTTTTACTAGTCAGTATTATATGTTATACCATATTAAGATTTTTCATTGTTTAAAACTACCTGAATATATTCGTGAATGGCGTTTGTTATTGTAAGACATTAATGCATCTATATTTGCAGGATTGTGGATTACTGCCTTTGGTTGGTTATTAAAGCAGCTATGTCAACATTAGGTTATAATTCAGTTGTGATGTTGTTATTGGTTTTATGTAAATGTATGTATTGTTGTGCTGTAAAATTGAATATGTGTTTTCATTATATGTTTCAGTTCTTACGATAAATGAGATTAAGCAACTTCTTGTTTTTCGTTATCTCTCCACCGGCTAAGGGTGGAATACAAATTATTAAATTACCTCCCCTTGAATTGAATATAAAGGTGAATGTATGACCTTATAGCTGAAAGCTCCTGTGATGATTTATATATTTTTTATTTGTTTGGATAAACTCACTTCCCAACTTATAAAGTTTAGCATTCTTACAAATGATTGAATTCAACCTCCTGCATTGTGAGATATGGTGTTTCTTTCTCATGCATAGTATATCCCATTATAAACCTGTAAAGTTTTTATGTTAGGTCAGTGTAGCTGACGACGACGACGATGATGATGATAATGATTATTATTATAACCAGGTTTTTTCTTAAAACCTGGTAATTACAATGGCGTTGTCGTATGTCGGGCGGGCGGGCGGGAGGTGGTCAAATATTTGGTTTCCGCTCAATAACTTTAGTTAAGAGTGATCAATTGCAATGAATATTGGTGCGTATGTAGCTTGCGTAGAGAGGTAGTTTGTGGTTTGTATAGACACTTTGGATGTTCTAGATGGTTATGACCTTGGTGTACATGTTGACATCTGGGTTCTAGAAGAACTTTGTCGGTGTACATCTGGCTTTACATCTGTGAGCTGGTACTCTATTGTAGATTGTACATTATCTTCTGCATCACTGTTTGTGACATCGGGTAATGCAGATATTAACGCCACCAGATCTGTTTTGGTCATTCCCTGGCTTAAGGCAAGGAGTTGATTTACAACATATTCAATGTGAGGCTTTATAGTGTGTGTAACCTCTATCTTGGCAATTTTGGGTGATTGTAAATCATTCAATGTCGGTATTGATAAAATTGGCGATGCCATAGCCATACTAACCATCAATGTAGAATATGCCGGGATACTTGTACTTGTTGTTGTTGTAGTAACTGATGAAGATACAAGTTTTGTAACTGCTGTGCCGGGTGTTGCTCCTAAAACAAGTTGTGTGATAACCGGTGTTCTTGTTGGTTTTGTACTTGGTGTCCCTGCTGTAGTGGTCACCGGTGTACTCGTCACAATTGTTGAGCTTGGAGATATCACTGTAGATGGCACAATGGTACCGGTAGCAGCTAATGGTAATGTTTTGGTCGCAGATTGCCTCTTTCTAGGAGTTGGATATATAAAATCAATGGCACCCAGCAACGGCACTTCGAGACATCGACGAATCTCGCCTACTTCAAGAGTAAGATGCACCATATTTTCCGATTCATGGATCCAGAGTGTCGTCACCAAGCCAAATCTACACAGTAGCCAAGAGTGTAGCTGAACACCGCCAGATCAGTGTTGAGAAGGTATTAGAGGTCACAGTCGCCAATACATTGTACATCTACCAGGGACATTTCCAGTAGAATACAGTAACTTGCAGTGTGATAAGTAGGTCTTCTAGAAATACTTTATCATACTGGCATACTGTGAGAAGATGCTGCCTGAGAGTTCCATTTAGGTTATTCAGTCCATTTCTTATGGATAAGGAATGTCTGGGCATTGTTAGAGACTACCGGTTCAAAGACATCAAAAACCCGGAAAAGCTCCTGGAAAAAGTATCAGAGGAGGAAGCTGTTGACGAAGTGTTGGACCTGATAGACGAGGAGAAACTTCTAGAATCTCCTCCGTTCTCCAGACAAGAATCTACCAAAGAACCTATGGAGGTAGACCCAACACCAAGTCCAACAGGAAATATTACTTCAGAGAGCCCTAGGAGGTCGCCACGCATAAAGCAGAAAGCTGCAAAGTTTTCTCCAATAAGAGCACCTTCTAGAGAGCCATCTAAAGAGCATAAAAAGGATACAGCAAAAGCTTCCAGCAAAAATAAAGCTTCCAGCAGAACTGACCAGAATGTCCAGCCAAGGGCTTCTAGCTCTAAGCATGGACATCATAAAGAGTCATCTAGAACAGAAAAACACGACCGGGAAAGGCACTCACCAAAGTGTTCGGACCGTTCTAAAACCCGCCAGGGAGACAGGGCTTCTAGCACCGGTCACCCTGAATGGTCTCAAACTCAATACAAGCAGGTGTTCCAGCACAAGCGGGAACAAAGCATCGTCAAACCCGCAGTTAAGAAGATATCATCATCGGTAGCGATAATAAAGGTGATGATCGTGATGGTGTTGAATGTCTCTGGTTTGTTTATGTTAGTTATTATTTTTAACAGTAAAATTTAAGAGAAAAACATCTAGTTATAAGAATTGTGATGTCGAGCGAGCGGGCGGTCGTCAAACATTTGGTTTCTGCTCTTTAACTTTAGTTAATAGTGACCAATAACGATGAAACTTAGTGTGTTGGTAGTTTATCCGGAGAGGACGCTTGGAATTGTATTTACGGTCAATAGGGTTACTAGCGTCAATGTAAAGTTGTCTTTTGTATTTATAATTCTAGCTTTTCTACAGGCACAATTGGAAACCTTGTTTTGTGGCATGACTTCTGGTACCACTGATGCTAATATGACAATGCATATCATGAAAACGACTATTTCGAAGAATCTGAATATTAGTTAATCTAATTGCTAAGATGATACTCTTTATGATGATTATAATGATGTTCAATTTTGTAAAGGTTCTAACCTACACTATTTTAATGATTATTGTTACGATTATCTTGGATGGTAATTATATAATGACGAAGATATTATATAAATGAACGTTATAAAATATCATATAATACTAGGATCGTTTGAGATCACCCACAAAATTGTGCAATTGCACGTTGCATGTTCATATTTATGAGTGCGAGTTCGAGTGCGTTGGTCAGGTCTATTAGTAGTAGACCTGACCAGTGTAACTGTAAACGTACATGTACATGTAAACGTACTTTGTATTTGAACAATGTATTGAGGGACCATCTCAAGTTAGAACAACAATACAATATTATGTCTTTCATTTAAGATTTAATTGAGAGTCCGTGTGTGACCTCTTCGGCGGATGCCGGTTAGGGTTTATTTTGTCTCCTGTCAAACCACTTTCATATGATATTTGAAGTTCTTGAACTGCAATTTTTGTCATGAGGTTAACTGGTTCTGCTGAGAATAATAAAGGTGATGATCTTGATGGTGTTGAATGTCTCTGGTTTGTTTATGTTAGTTATTATTTTTAACAGTTAAATTTAAGAAAAAAACATCTAGTTATAAGAATTGTGATGTCGAGCTAGCGGGCGGTCGTCAAACATTTGGTTTCTGCTCTTTAACTTTAGTTTATAGTGACCAATAACGATGAAACTTAGGGTGTTGGTAGTTTATCCGGAGAGGACGCTTGGAATTGTATTTACGGTCAATAGGGTTACTAGCGTCAATGTAAAGTTGTCTTTTGTATTTATAATTCTAGCTTTTCTACAGGCACAATTGGAAACCTTGTTTTGTGGCATGACTTCTGGTACCACTGATGCTAATATGACAATGCATATCATGAAAACGACTATTTCGAAGAATCTGAATATTAGTTAATCTAATTGCTAAGATGATACTCTTTATGATGATTATAATGATGTTCAATTTTGTAAAGGTTCTAACCTACACTATTTTAATGATTATTGTTACGATTATATTGAATGGTAATTATATAATGACGAAGATACATTGTTTGTATTATAATAAAGAACGTTATAAAATATCATGTAATACTAGGATCGTTTGAGATCACCCACAAAATTGTGCAATTGCACGTTGCATGTTCATATTTATGAGTGCGAGTTCGAGTGCGTTTGTCAGGTTTATTAGTAATATATGTATACGGGCTTGTGTATAGTAAAGTTTCCGTATATTTCCAGTAAAGTGATAAGATGCGGAGTCCCTAAAACTCCCGTATCTTGACCCATTTTACACAGTGGATACTTATAAATACATGAACAGTGCATGTAAATTGAAATAAAGATTTGATGTCTAATTATTTAATATAACTTCTTTTTCGTGAGTTTGGGACAAATTCTTAGAACGTGTCCGTTGGTATATACTGCACATAAGAATTTATCTCATACTGATATTTAAACAATGTTTGTTAAAAATATGGCCTCTCAAAAAAGAAGAGAACGATTTTTAGTATTTTCTAAGAGTTTATTTTCATATGTCGCCGGAAAATATAATCTGATAATTGGACAGCTCTACCTTTTTTCATTGATCAAATGGCCTTCGCTTGGAACTACAGTATTTTCTAGGATACATGACACATTAGCTTTCAATGACCAACTCCGTATGTTGGACTGTAATTTCGAACATCAAATAGGAGCCAGATTTGTTTTTTTTTAACAGTAAAAGACAAATTCGTTTATCATTGTCATGTTTTCTTTAGTATCACTTTCACACGTTCACTCTCAATAAAGCAATACAAGTATTTCTCTGTTTAATAATGAGGTTTATATAGTCCGTCCGATAGAGGTTTACGAAGTTACATAGAGACATGAGTCTGCTTTTGACTTATTCAGTTTTAGTTGGGAAATATGCCTTAACTCTAGGCAATTCATTATCTAGCTTTATCAACATATCTCTTGCGAGATCGAGGGCGTCTTCGCTGGAATTGGCCCTTACTATATTTTTTACGCCAGCAGTCCAGGTGTTATGATAATTAGAAATTTTTCGCTGGGCATTGTCGATAAAAATATGAGGGATTCCTAGCAGAGTTGACAAAATGTGACCATGAAGGCGGTCTGTAATGACAACTCGACCTCTTTGTAGAAACATCATTCCAGTCGTCGTCATAAGAAAAATGTTTTCCATTGGTGAAGTACCACTTGGTGATTTCCATCCTAGCCAGTCAGAAATATGGAGGCGGTATCCTTTTGAATTAGTTGGTTGTGTGTAGTTTGATGCCTCTTTGTCGGTTCGTTTAATCCAAATGATATCGTGTGTTGGGTTCATGAATCGGGGTACATGACTAATCTGGTACGCTATATCTGGTGACAGTAATGAACGAACTTTAGGAAACAGTTCCTTACCAAGCCTAAATGAATGCATATCTCTCCATATAAATGTTAGTCGTCTGTGGGAAGCATATAACTTCTTACAAAAGTCAATGTGTGATTGTGGACCTGTATACAAAATGCCTTGTGGAAACATTATAATATTAAAACGCATGAACCTTGGAATTTCATTTGCACGCATTAAGTCAATTTGGTTCCATCCTATCACATTTCCGCCCCCATGAAAAAGAATCACGAGTTCTTTATCTGAATATTTCTGACTAATATATCGCGCTTTATCAATTTTTTTCGGTGAACATGTGTTGACTGCACATGCAAAAATTATTTCAATATTGAGTTTACGTAAAAGGATAATCTCTCCAACAGCTATCGCGGAATCGCCCTTGTTTTCAGACGGCGTGTAGTCAAAAAGCATTGCATACTTATAGCTTCCAAATAACGACCTAAATATGTTCATGTGAATTCTCTGAGATTCGTCGATTATATCTTGTCTCGTTGTTAGTAAAGGTGAAAGTTTATTTGCCTCTTCTGGGTGTTCTACAAGATCAGTTGAAAAAAAGTCTTTGACACTAAAGTCTATATCTTTTGTTAAAGAAAACTGTTTTTCGTAAGATGTATCTTTCATTAATGTGTTATTTTTAACATGTCGAAATATCTTGTCTCCATTTAAATTAGTTTTTACTTCGGATGAAATACACTGGCGATTCAAAACATTCTTTCCCCATATTATTAATGCCACAACTGCCGTGAGTACGATTGGTATAAGAAGCTTCGGCCGTGTCATTCCTGAAGTGTAATTTATAATTTGTCATAAAAGTATAGACGGTAATTATATCCATATATGTATCAACTTATATCCTGAAGACAGACATTAAATGTTTGTTAACATTTTCACCGACATAAAAGTGTTTTTATCTAATTTTTGATACAAATTCACAAAGTCGTAAAATTAAAATGTCTTATGTAACATATAATTCAGATGACATGAGAAAATGAAATAAAATACTCACTCAAGCATGTAACTAGCGTTGAATCCCGTACTTTGGATTGTCTTGTAAACCTGAAGAATAAATTTAAAGTCCGATGAAGTTTCATTTTTAGGTAGAGAAGGATCTGATGTATACGTTATCTCACAGAAGAAAAAACAACTATTCAATTAATTCAGAATGCATTGTTTCCTTAGAAGAAACATCTTTACTATAAATGCACTTGTTTAACTAACCTGGGCATGTATTGCAGATAACAGTGAAAAGAAGAGTATGGCATTTATAATCAAACTTAAACTCCGTGATTACTCACCCGAGACCATGTTCAAGGCAAATACTTTTTGACAAATAGTTTTGTTAAGGCAAAGCTAGTTTCAAAGTTTTAAACTATTACTTAATTTTATTCTGACTTTTTTGCCTGCTATGTTTGAATTATCGCGCCATAAGGTATTATACATACCATTTAATACAAACAACGCTTTATTAAAACAGTCATGAACACTTTCTTGATCAATAAGTACCAACGAAAATGGTTGAATTCAGAAGTGAAACAAAAATCATCATTTTTTCAAAGTACAAATGAGTGTTACATTTCAGTGTCAGATAGTATAAAACATTAAAATGATATTGTGCACTTTATTTTGCTCGCTTTTAAGCAAGCGCGTGTATGTTTTGTTAATATCTTTTACATCGTTATCCTTTCAAACTTCATGCTTGCTGATAGATAACATTCAACCTGTTGTATAATTGCAGACAAAAATGTGTTAAACAAATCCTAACTGACAGCAAATATTTTTGTGTGTTCTGCGACGGCCAAAGCTATCCACATACAATATGCACATTGTGTCGGCAAAGCGCACCGGCTCCAATTTAACGATACTACTCTGACGAACATAATAACAAGGCTTCAACAAAAAAAAATGCTGATTTATCAACAAAACCCAGATGAGTATAACAGATTGGTTAACGGGTGTATAATGGCGACAAATTAAAAATTCTTAATGAGTTATGTTTCGTTAGATTGCGTTTTAGTTGTAAGCTTTCTGTGTATAAAATGACAGTCAATGTGGCAAGTAGCCTTCGAGAAACTTAGCCATAGTAGGGTATATGACCTAAGTCATATTTTGTAATATATAAAGATGTATAAAATGTTTATGTGTATAGGCTATAGGGCTGAATCATAATCGATTTGAAGTTGACGCTTGTACAATGTACATGCTCCTACAGCTATAAGTCACAAACAACATTTAGCAACATATTCCCAAGATCAAAGCCTCCCTAAGGTCATATACCTTACTTCAATATGGATGTATTTATGTTGTTTACCTGTATACATACCATTTCTAAATAAGCTATTTGACATTTATAATTTATTGATTTATAAATGTATAACGTAGTCAAGAACACCAATAAAAAACTGCTTAACATGTGCTAAACAATTCCTCCATATAATTGTAAAAATGATTCCATGCATAACATAAACCATGCATACATAATTCAAAAAGCTTTAAAATAGGAACGTGTGTATTGCATGCGACACGTTGTCTTGTTGTGCTTTATATATGTGCCCAATTATTTTAAATTCCTTCAATGCGTGGTAAAGTTACAGTCAGGACAAATATGTATGTATATATATACATTACCTCTTAAGTTTGACCTTGAACTTTGAGGTTTGAACACGGATCATGCACGCAGCACATTATCTTTTTGCTGATTATTTTTATAAATCCTTCAATCCATTACAAAGCTACAGCCCATTTGTTCTTTCTTATTCGATTCTACCCAAGGTACTTTTTCTTAATGACATAGCCTTGGTGCAAACAGTTTTTGTTCCTGTAAAAGAACTGAGTATCATAAACAGATTGACTCATGTGCCTTGCATATGAATAATTTATCATAGTTTGCATATCATTGCATTGATGACTGGAACTAGACGAAAACATGTAAACCAACTAAGCCGACTATAACCAATTAAAAAAACAAGCGATGATTAAAGCTTACAATAATCCAGCTTTATTTTAAGCTTTCTGGTAGTAAATCGAAATATAACGATGGAGTAAATGCCGATAAACTTACTGTGAACTCAATGAAAACTTAAAACCTTCCTACCCGGTGTCAAAATCTCTACCGAGCGCAATGAATTTCAAAAACAATTATTACGTCGTTAACAATGATGTCATGTCTGCTATGCTTTTCTGATTATGTCTCCAGCGTATTTTGACATTTCAGCGAAACCTCAGAATGCAACCTCTGAGACATAAAATTAACATCAATTATTTTGGTAGTGATGTAATATCACTATTATTTCACTCGTTAACACCAACAGTAGTTATTTTCGCTCGTGGCTGTGAGTCCAACAATGAAGTTACACAGCTGTTGACACCGAGGCTAGTAAACTGATTTAAAGTATTTGAGCTTTTTTGATAGCATAATAACACGATTTCATATATAAGACAGTGCGCCCTTTTCACGTCTGAGGACAAAGCCCCGCTTTGCAAATATAAGAACATCATAGACCATAGCTGGCTGCCAAAGCCGTTTTCCTAATATATTACAGCAAGTGGTGTACAGATAATCTTTGTTTTTGTCCCTTTCTACATCATAGGGTGTATATAGGCAAACCAATTTCCTTGCATAGACACAGAACATTTTTACTACTTTTCCGATACAAACTTTCATATAAAATATGTAATACACTACCAAATCGAAGTGTAGTATTTTGGATATCCATTCACACTTAATTTGATGATAAACGGATGACCGGTCTAAACAAATCGCTATTGTTTTATCAATGATAAAGGTAGGTTTGAATAATTTTATTCTTGAAAAATGAGGAATAATTGATTAACGTGAAGCGATACTTAAAATAACTTAAAATAAGTGATAACATTCACGATATCAGTCAACATACCGAGTTGCCATTAGGATGTTAATGTTAAAGTGCAACTTAGCATGCTGATGTGTCCTTACGTTCATTGAATCCTTACCGGTTACTATGCAGTACAACACTCGTTTTGTGAGTTGAAACGACCAAAGAACGATCAAAGGGATACCATCATTACTTATATTACATAGGTACATCAGGTCTGATTAAAATGGTATAAAAAGCAAATGCGTCCAAACATTAAAAATTTAGCCTTCACTAGCATATAATTATGTCTTATATAGTAAAAAGCAAACTGGAGATGGATATACAGGAAAACTTTCACCAAACATGTTTGAACGTCAAGTTAAAACAGGATAGGTTTTACAACGAAATGCAGTGATTTTTTAAAAAAAATTACAGATTCATTTTCATTATAAGTAAACTATGAATAAATAATCAAATATGAAAACAAAAATAATATCAAACAGGGAATGCCACGTACCAAAAACGTACGAAGACTTTTTTCGAAGCAAGGGAAAATCTGAAGGAAAAACATGTCAGAGAAAACAGAAAGAAATTTAAAGGGGTTTTAGCTTTATATTCAAATTATGTTTCATACAATTTAAAATGGATATTGTCAGAAAAGTTAAAATGTTTATACATGAGCCGATGTAGTACATTGTATAATAAGTCAATATTAAATGAGATCAGATTAATAAATTATACGTACTTCATTTGATACCATATCATTTGTTTGTCTCCTATAAATGACTGGGATTTATTGCATTATCCTGATGAGATAATATGGTTGAATTGCTTAATTGAATAGATCAATGTCTATATGAAAACTATAAAGAAAATATTACGCTTATTGCGTACACAAAAATGATGACAACAAACGCCTTACGGTTGATAGAAAGACATTCGAAATTGAAGACAGTACAGAAGCAAAAAAAAAAAAACAACAGCGCCCGTTCCTAATCATAAGTAATAATGTACCCTTAAAGGAGCCTTAAAGTAACTTTAACTTCGGAACGTAACAGTTGTCACACGGAGCGCACGATACACGCACAATGTACGCACGATACACGCGTTAAACGCACGGTAAATACACGGTACACGAATCAGAGCGATACACGATATGAACAATATACGAGGCGCACGCTGCACGCTACACGTTAGATGGAGATTACTTTTGACTTTTTACAGTTTACTTGAATTTTGATTTTTTCACCAAATCTGTTTGTTTTGATTATCTTTAACAAATTGTTTTCCTTGACAGTTTACAGTATAATGAGACAAAAAGATTAAATCCAATTAATTACAGGCTTTGCACCTACAGAATAGCAAAAATACTTCAGAAAGTTGCACATGTCCATTGTTTACCTTGGTGCGAAATAAATTACAGTAAGTGTCAAATCTGATTTTGAATATTGATCCTGAGGTGCGAGAAAACGGGCTTTAAAGCACCATTTCACGAAATACATGTCCATTTGTCTTTTTGACAGTTAACATAATTATCTTTTCAATAAATCGTTCATAGTTTGTATGTGATTCGAGTGGCGATTATTTGTATAAAGATTACATGGATTTTGCTAAACAAGATGAAATTTACATAAGGTACTGTACACTTATTTTATTAACCTTTTCGGACTTTAACTGATTTTGTAAAACTATCGGTGATTCGTCGGTTCGTCATATCATGTTTATTAACCCAATACATATTCAATAGCTTACCTTCTAAAGTAGTTGATGTTCCCTTTCCTTTAATAATTCCTGATAAATTTTCGTATACCTTGTCTACTACACTTCAACTAATGCTGTGACAAAAATAGTTTAGATATCGATGAAAAATCATGTCCTTTCCGTCGTTTAAATAATTATAATTTAATTTCTGATTTCATGTGTTTACTGTCTTCCACCTGTCCTGGAAGTCATCATTGAACGTGTTGCACTGACGAATACAAAATAATACAATGTGAAGTCAGCACTTAAATTCTTTTTGTGGAGATGTACCCACTTAGTAAAACAATTAACGACTGAATAAAACATCGAATCGTTTACGGTATAGGCCTATCGCGCACCGTGCACCGGAAATCGTGTATTGTGTGTCGTTTATCGTGTATAGTACATGGTGCACGTTGCACGATGAATGATAAGATATTATACACGATATACCATTGACAAAATACAAAGATGAGCGCACGCACGTTATACGCACGGTACAGGCACGCTATACATATATATTGTGACAACTGTAACGTTCCGTCTACTTAAACTAAGTTTACATAACTTAAACTTTAGAATATAAACAACGGTTAATATCGCATAATTTTCCACATTGCCCGCCTACAGAACCTACTTTTACTTGTGATAACTATGCGATAAAGGTATAGAAAAGAGCGTCAATATGTAAAACTGCAATGTATAGTTTTTTTACACGTTTCCAAGAAACTGTTAATTACTGATTATGTACTTTTGAAGACTGATTCAATAGCAGTTTTACCATTATAAAGCATCTACGTATTGTCGATGGCTTGATCTGTGATGATTCATATTCACGATGTTTAAATTTGGCACAACTATAAGTAACTGCCAAAATAGCCAAAATAAAAACCCCGGAAAAAAGTGCTTATACAGTAGTGACTACACTGAATTAGAAATACAAAGCCTTCTTACATTTGTAAGACTTCAAGTGCATAGAAACATATAAATGCCTTGCTGCAGTAGAAAGTCATAGAGAATGGTTTGTTTGTAATCGTGCTTATTAGGTCCACCTTCCTCTCGCGAGGTATATAAGCGGTAAGACCTATGTATGTGTCTTATTTATATACCGGTGGAATATCAGACAAAGTCGTTTGGATTAATTTTCGTGACTGGCGACTTAAAACGCGGCGACGGTATCACGGCAGACTAGGGGTTTACAATTGCGAACTATATGACAAGGATTGCTATCTAATTAAACATTCATTTGACAAAGAAAACGTCTGTCAGCTGTAAGTGTTAAGGATACCAATGTGATTTCACATTATCAGATACATATTGAAAAATAGAATCTTTTTTATTTCTTACAGGAGATAGCTGATGAAATATGCAGATGTTGCAAACCAAATTCAGATATTTGCCATTAAATCGTTAGATGTGAATAAATTTTTAACAAATGCTTCACTTAGTTCGCTTAAATTATTAATACCATCGCCAAACGTTTAAGCTATGTATATGTGTTGACCCATCTAAGGCCTCAGTTTATTTTGTGACAGTTCAGTGGTTGATTGTTCTCCTCGGCCTTGGTTTTAGTGACATTCAATGATTGAAAGAATTGTTTGCTTGTTCAATCAAGTTGTAAAATATCTATGTTAAGAGGACTGGTGTACTGGTATATCAGGCAAACAGAGGGCGTCTTGAGAAACAATGTAAATTGTGCTGGGAATATAACCTGATAACTTTGAGCTATTGATAGCTTTGTATGGGAACTTTACCAAAATGATACCAGTTGAGTATGGTGTTGAGATATATGCCGTTAAATACACTATGGGAATGTAACTGTTGTGTGTTCAACTTGTTTCTTGTATATTAGCAGCCTCCTCTTTAGATGAAGCAAAGGTGTTTAACAGTTGTAGTCTCTGTTGTACTGTACATAGCAAAACGTAGAAGATACTCTGTAAGATGGGTTGAAATGGCCAAAGTAGAAGACACATATGGAATGTTATGTGACCTAATGGTGCGAGAAAATTCATTAAAAGCTGTTCAACAGATTTGGCGTTGTTTTTAAGGCACCCCGAACGATAGGGAAAGAACAGTACTCGGAAGCACATGATGTTGTAGACGGGCCAGTCATAAGACCATACACCGACAGAAAAGTGTCTTGGGAATCGCTCCCAGTTTTTTCTGGAGGATACACCATAGAGGTGTTAGGAGGAGACCGAAACCTAGATATACAGAAGGGAGTTGTTGGGCCAAAATAAATTAAAGTACTTAGAGACACTGGTTGTGAATTAGCTGCTGTACGAAACTAATTTTGCAAATAAATACATATATCAATAATTCAAGGACATATATCAATAATTCAAGGAATATAGCAGAAGAAAAAAACTATTGCATACTTAAAGAATTTATTAAATT
>JAFMSR010000010.1:3300527-3515476 GCA_022818135.1 Saxidomus purpurata | reverse complement strand
TTTCGGTTTCACACAAAAAAATGTGTAACAGACAGATAGTTTAGATAATTGAAATAATGATTTTTTCTATTTCATCAATAGTTCTCACATTATTTAATCCGATCTTTGAACAATTATAATATAAATAATATATACACGTTTAGGTCTAGGCAAACGTGTAAACGTTCTACACACTAGGCCGTCCGCACTATCTTGGATCACTTTTATATTATCCCTATCGTGCAACGTTCATCACACGGAACAAACGATGCGTTACACGATACATGATCTGAATGATGCACGATGAATGCACGAACGATAAACGCACGACGAACACAAACGGAATGCACGATACATGCACGATACACGAAAATTTTGCAAAGTTACACGTGAGCATCACTGTAACAAAGACTCTCCTTAATGTTATTTGCAATTTATAATATAAAAACCTTTAGATTTCACTTGTTTTGAATTTTATTATATCCTATGATTGTATTACCTGAATGTAGGTTAATGCATTAATTGTTTATATATTTGGCAGTGATAAGCGATTTATAGGCTGTGCTAAGTTTTGCTCAGTTATGGTTATTAAGGCGATTTGTGAGTGTTTATCTGTTTCCGGTGACGTGATATGTCTGTAGCTATGAAGGATATGATGATATACTTTAGGATTTCCATTTGTAAATGTGACTTCTTCAATTTATATTTATAAAAGTTGGTGTTCCACTTAACAAACCATTGAGAAACAAAGACAGTACGTATATGTAGAGAGAGAGAGAGAGAGAGAGAGAGAGAGAGAGCAGACAGACAGACAGACAGACAGACAGACAGACAGACAGAGATATTTTTTATTATTAGACTTCAAGCGGAAAACCGTTAGGCGTCTTTCAATTCATGATAAAATAAACGTATACTGCAAGATGTAATAATAGCCTATATATCAAAAGCATATAATGATGCGCTGTATTTTATAACGTAAACGGTCATAGAATAAGTCAGCATTTCAAAACTTATATGCTTAAACTAGAAATATATGAAGGTTTTGCTATGATTTGTTTCTGTCATTAACTGGTCACAAACTAGATCATTGTATTAAGCAATTAAGAAATTAATTATCAGACTTTCATCAATTTCGTCACAAGGAATCATCATTGTTGTCTTTATCAAGTGAAAATAAAAAAAAATGACTTTTTTACCTGAAACAAATTTTGTATATAATATATGATTATATTTATATATACATATATGTTTTTAAGCTAGTTAGGAAAAGGAATTAGTTCATTAACAAATTCGAACCAAGGCTAAACGTCATTTATTTACATAAATCATCAGACTTTTTACAACAGTTATCTCCTTTGCAGGAAGTTATGCAACGAAACAACGTAATTTACTAAAATTGTGCCTGATTAATTGTATGAAAAGCGTAGCACAATTTAATTTAAAGCCTTATAAAGTTATCTTTAATTAATTCAGTTCATATATTGCATGTTTGGCCTTTTAATGGTTTTAAACATAAACAAAATATAGATTTAGTTTAAGAATTTCAATTTAAGGGCAATAACTGTGAAGAGCAAACCTATCCTTATTTCAAGTTTTACGAAATTATATAAATCCAAGGTCTTTCAAATAGTATGGTCCGGAAACGAGCGTAATACGATAAATAACCTGCCTCGGATCACGTGACAAACATCCGGGTACCCGCAATTTTGGAAAAAGAAAGAAATTATTGATACTTTATATCTACGTATATCTCGACATTTTACCAATCAATTTGACCAACAAAGTGATCCTTAATACAATATATGCATTCCCTTATCATTACATATTATATTTTACCGATGTTCGTTTTAGGTGGATTTACGCATTGGAAAGTTGACCTCATACGAATGGGTTTTTTTTCACAAATGACCAAAAGCCGAAAACCGACCTAATTTTAGCGCTTCTTTCCTACTTGCATGGTGTTCATGGGATTGATGTAACATCTTTTTCTCATAGATTTAAGTCTAATGTACGTCTGTTATGTCTTAGATTTTCGTATTTCACCCGTATTTTAATTTTCTGGGACGGTTAGATCCGTTCAAAATCTAAAAATGGCGTCAATGGTGATTTTTTTTCGCGATACGGTGATATTTTGTGCACAGGTTTTCACTACATATTTAGGGTCAAATGATGGAAATTTGCTAATTTAAATGTAAATTAAGAGTTATTTTTGAACGGATATGAATTAGATTTTCGTTTTTTTATTTCATAACATAATAACGTACAGTTTTGTAAGACCAGTATCGCGAGTCAAATTACCATCCATCGCTAAAACGCGCAAGACGGAATAGCATGGACCGTGTTTAAGGTGGTATGCTGGCTTCTGTGCGCATGCGCCAAATGCCTGAAAGCGTTTAAAGTCGTAAACATGAAATCATTTTAAAAACATAAAAACAAAAGCTGTTACCTTCATTTACATCGTATGAATAAAGATATTTAAACTAATTTTGACAATATTTATGAAATAAATGTGTCGTGGAATGCGAAAATCGTGTGTATTGAGGTAATGACGTAACGTCACAATCACGCTATAAAGTGCGCGGAAATATACGCTCAACTGACGTCCAGTTTACACGTTACCCATATTATCTGATTTCATGAAAATTATGGGAAGTATTTCTATGATGTCAAGACAAGTGTATCTGATCCCATTCAGTCGTTGAATGATACGAGGGTAAGTACGTAGTTTAGACAATTCCCTTAGAAAAAATCAATTGGAATTATTCCCCTTTGTAAAACCATCGTTTCCGGATAAAAAGTTTAGCGTAAATTTGTATCTAATTTGAAGCTGTAACGTCGAGGTGTTCTTAGTTAACAACTTCTGGATATAAAATTTCAGGGTAAGTTGTTAATCTTTAGTTTTAACAGCCTCAGTTGGCCTTTCTTTCGAGATATTGAATTGTGGTGTTAACCCGGAAGTAATTTTAATTTGTGTAGCAACCGCTTGTTTACTAGATAATGGTGGAACATTCAAAATGATGAAGTGTAGATTTAAATCAGATCTTGAGTATTTATTGCCCTGTATTTTTAAACATGAAAAGTCCTTTGTCACTCAGAATCAGTACTTTGCTTAGTTTCGCCACAAATTACTCACAAAAGCTAACAGGTAAGCATGGAAAAAATATTGCAGAATCATTACCAAATAACACACATACTGTATGCCTCTTTCATATAACTTTTCAAGAACTGTAGGAGAATATCTGACTGTAGTCGTACAACATACATAATTTACATTGGTTATTTACTTACATGTTTTTGGTGCTATTTGTAAGATAGAAAAATTATTTGTGCTATGCAGGATTCAAACAATGAACCATTAGTTTGCTAAACGGACACTTTATCACTTCACGACTAACAAAGGGCATATAAATATTAATTCACTTACTCTCGGACTCTGTCTCGGCAGCTATTTGCCTTTAACGTGTTTAGGTTAAAGTTAAAAGCCAACTCTGAACTCTGTCAGTCAAAAGTGCAACAGTTATAAAATAATCAACCTGGCACATGTATTCTGGACCATGTGGTCACTAAAATCTACTCCAAAATACAAATTTAGACCCTATAATACAGCAGTTCTTTCCAATATCAATGTATTTAGCAGCCATTCAATGTACTTCATCCCTTTCTTTACACATTTTACAAAAAGATTGTGTTTCTTTAGCATGTTTAGGCAAACATTTTTATAACCTTCACTTTAATATCCTTGCTAACACTTAATAAAAAGTTCAACCAGATTTATTATATTATGTATGATACATGTATCATGTAAGATCCATTTTCATTCAATAAGTTAAGTATTGTATCTTATTCATATGTATTATTATTATTATAGTACATGAATCTATACAAATATGACACAATTTTCAGAAGAAACTAAAAAAATTTCCATTAATTCAACAGTCTTTATTAAATGTATTAATCTATATTTATATTTTTCAGGAAAACAGATGTTTTACCTGACATATTGGGACAATACCCCTGGTGAACAATGGAGTTATTAGTTACATCCATTATTACATGGGGAGAAGTCTGTTACTTCAAGTTATGATTCCTGAGTGGTACAGAACAAAAGCAACCCAGTCCTCTAGAATGCAATCTGTTGGATTATTGAAGGTATGTACATGACAACTAAGTGGCATCAAGTATGTAGAAAAACATCCATAGCTGTTAATTATCTACTTATAATATGTTGATTTGTTTATCAATTTTCATAGTAACATACCATATGTACCATATCATTTGTTTCAAAGTCCTGAGATGGTGAACTTAATTATATATTTGTTTTATTTTATGCTTGCAGTTATATTCAGGCACACTTATCAAGATGAACATACATTCTTATATTTTGGAGAGCAAAAAATAAGATAACATTTATAAGAATGCATTATGTTGTGATTTTTAAGATAAAAAGTAATAATTTATATGCAATTCTTCCTCAACTGTCTTCATTTTAGGCTTGCATCACAAGACTCTGAACAACTTGATGGCTGGACTTACCAAGTTTTCACCTGATTGGGATTTTGGATTGTGGAAATCAAAATGGAGGTAAACTTTGGTTGTGCATGTCATTAGTTCATTTAAAGTTATTATTTTCTACTATATGTATAAAAATAACTGTTTTTTGAGTGGAAAGTTTATATGTTCATGACAAATGTATTTATAAGCAACCTAGCAATTTTATATTGACATAACTGGTATTGACTATTTGACATATTTCATTGATATTTTGATATTCTATAATGCAGTGGCAACAGATCAGCATGTGTATTTATTTATGAATGTGAAATAAGGTTCAGTTACAACAACATTGCCAGCTTGCATTCTAAAACCTTAAAAAATCTTACATGTTTATCATGTCAGCTTAATGTATGTGTTCTTTATTCATTGCAGTACAAGTTCTACAAAGCTTGGTGTTGTTTTCTGTCAGACTAGACTAGTGCAAACAGTCCATCTGAATGGATTTTGCTGTGAAAGTCATCAGTAATGAGTTGGCATAATTACTCACTAGAAATCAGGCATAAACACTGACTGACAATATATCTGTTGGAAAAAATGTGATTCAGCACCATGTCACCTGATTGCTTTTTATTGTGAAAAACATGTGTTTGGTAATTCCAGTTTACAAACAAAAAAAGACCTCTTGATAAAATGGCATAGAACAGTATAAGGATACATGTATTTAATCAATCTAAATTAATATATAACCATGAGATAATTTGTGTACATTTGTAACTTTGAATTTCTATATAAATGTGCATGCATATAGACCTATACTGTATACACCTTTTTATTGTTGCAGTGTACTTATCTGGTAATAAGTATGTGAATGAGATAATACTTATACTTTGGTGTAATTATCAGTTTTGTTTTGAAGAATAGAAATTTCCAGTAAACACTACTATTGTATGATTTGAGACTGATTCCTTTCACATTCAAAGTTGACTACAACTATTTAACACTGTATAGTGACACTATATTTTACTTTTAACTAATTTATCAGTACACATAATTATTTGAATATTTTATTCTTGTCTAAAAGTGTTGTTTTTCAAAGAAATAGAATTCACATTTATACACTTTCTGGCTAACCTGAGCATATACAACGCGTTGCAGTTGGCTTTGCCCGCTAGCTATTTTAGCAATCAATAAAATTACAATCTTACGTCACACAAAGGCGAATCTGAAACTATTAATAGAGCATGTAGATATCGGTTAACTCCTCCCCTCCGTTCTTTCATTGAAAAGGTCAAATATGGGCGCATACGATCAGTTGGGTCTCATCCAAATATTAAGCTAACATAAGTGCTCTTTTGGACGGACCTTGATAAAATTCTCATCAAATCAAATCAAATCATACGATCAGTCTTTATTTGATTCTGACGTTACGTTCCGAACGTGGAAAGAAAAATTGAAAGTCATAACAGAAGCAGTATCGGATAAAGTATATATTAAAGTGCCATTTGGTAAATCGGAGGAGCCAGGTGTACACTAATTGATGAAACTTTCCCAAAACGTAATGAAATAAACTATGGAAGTTTTATTGCGTACCTCAACGAATATCCCAACTAATTGCACGCAAGTGCTTTTTGCTACATACGATGGCCGCCCTTCGCAAAGGCAGACTAGATGTAATATCAGTTTGTAAAATTGTTCTGTCTTGCAGTCGAAATATTGAGGCTACTCCACGAGGTAATACATGTACATAAAAATAAAAATAAAACACATTAACAGCGCACTTTTAAAGTAAGCAAGATTAAAATGTTATCGCAATACTGCAAATAGATCTAAAATGTCTGGGCTAGGTAAAACAGGACTTTCAATATTTATTCGTTCTAATTTTTTCCCCTCAACATTTCGGCTAGCCTGCGGACAACCTGGACCCGGCACAGAAAAGCCGCTTGTCTGACAGCAGAAAGTCCTGTGCCAGACATGTCGGACCCCCTCTGTACTATGGGTTGGACATATACAGCAGCGTCCAATAGACTAATTAATTTGGTGTTTCAGTGAGACCCCTTTCACAGATCTGTTATTTATAACTAGAAGGTGAACAACTTGAAAATATCAACCTATAAAATCGGTTTGCCTTCGAAGTCGAAATAGTTAGACTAGCACTCTACCAAGTTCTCATATATATGTACAAATGTACATTAAATGTTGACTTTCCGAGAGCTTCTTAATTGTGATTTTACCGATAGCCATTTGAAAAACAATAACACTGAACATAAATTAGTACGCATGAGTATATCCAGGATATTATAATATTATTGTGTATATTTTACTTCAGTGACACTGATGACACAGCGGTCAGTGCAAAACAAAATGTTTCACTAAGACTGTCGTTTTCCCGCAGATTCTTTAAATATGTTTTCTTTATCATTCGTCGAATGTTTCTTCTTCAAAATGTGAAAAAAGCCGAAATAAATTTACAAAAGTTTTGAGTAATCGTGTAACTCTGCAGTCATGTGTCCAACATTTCGCTCATGTATGGCTACGGGCGGTAGGCAGGATGCAGTATCTAACACTCATCTACAGATTTTTATATTGGTTGGAATAAAAAAGAATTGAAATACATGTAAATATATGAGATAAAGTGAACGTTATTAATCTACTGGTCTGACTGTCATGTCTGCAGTTTCATTTTTATGGCCGGAGTAACTACGCCCCTGTTCATTGATTTGTATTTTTTTGTTAAACTCAACGCCCCGACCGCACGGCTTTTAAAGTAAAAACACTGTTGACAAGGGAAAATTGTCGAGTTCACTGTCGGCAATAGAGAGGGAACTTGGGTATGATAATACAACGTCCGTACAAGTAAAGATTTTGGCAGATGCACTGATTATGTCAGTACGTACAGTACGGCATTAGATACTTAGTATGTCAGCAGACTTCCTTACCATTAGTGGCGACGCTCTGCGAAATAAAGGAGTTCCAGTACCGCCGGAGACAAAAATATTTTTCACGCATCGATGTACTCAATTATTGATAATTTCGTCAATTTAATTACTTTCGTTGACATTTTGTTCCACTTTGGCAAACAAAATTGACGAGGCGAGTTGAGAAACAGATTGAAAAACGCATTTTATGAAAAATGCATCACAATATATTTTTTCAACAGACGTCATTATGAATTGTGTAGGATAACATGTTACTGCAATGGAATTCCGATGTGTAAAGTTCCGCGAACATAATTTACATGTAAACTTATTCATAAACTTACGGTCTACACTTATAAATGCAATGATACCGTAGCTCAATCGCTGTAATTGAAGGAGATCTCTTTTAAAAGAGTATATATTAATCAACATTTTAAATAAAACAGAAGATCTATATAATTTATCTCGGAGTCACTACAAAATACGCGAAGAAACCTATATTTAACATTATTAAATACTGTTTGTCACTTGCATTAAAATTACCATGCGGGTTTTTGGGCGGAGCAAATTGACGACGTGAGAAAGAAGCTGGACGCTCGCACCTAAATGTCCTTGAATGGGGAGGAGTTAACCTATAAACTAGCTCTAATAATAGTTTCAAAATTGCGCTATGAGTGACGTAAGATTATAACTGTATCGATTGCCAAGATAGCGATCGGGCAAACCCAACTGCAACGCGTTGTAGTGCCCATTCCTTGGATTTGTCTTGGTGGACATAGGACTGTGAGAGTTAATATTTAGATATTTGTGTGGTGTGTTGGATTTGTGACCTTGTCATGAAGGGCAATGCTACTCCATGAGCGATATAGGGCCGTCATGGCCGTAATATTTGTGAATTTTGATATTTGGTAACCATGGCAGTCATATTTTAGAAAATATTCATCTTAGATGTGTTGCTCAAAGATTTACAAAACTTTACACCTGATCGTTTTTTTTTTCAGAGCAAACTGTACCATTAGTTTAGCTTAAAGTCCCAGGACCATATTGACAAGTAGTTCTCATTTTACCAAGAACGTTGTCTTACCGGTGGAAATGACTTATTTGTACAAAAAACATTCATAACTTTACTTTTGAAGTCAATGTACATGTAAGAAATATAGCACAGTATTTTTTTCAGTGATATTGCAAAATATAAAAAAGACTTGAATACAAAAGAATTGAATGTGTCAACAATGTTTTAGAGTGAATAGAACATGGTTCTATCACTATTCTATCAGTATATATTGATTTTATAATATCGGTAGATTCAAAAAGATCCTGGGACTTTAATACAAGCTGTTCAATTGTAGCATTCATAATCAGTTATTAAACAATTTGCTAATAATTGTTTATCATGTTGAAAAATTATAACTGGTACATTCGTATATTTTTTAAAAATCTAAAACACATGTAAGTCTAATTATCGATATAATTATTTCTTACATATTAGTGCAGCAGATTAAAATAACATTAAATAAATATTAAAGAGATCATTGTGACTTGTTTTCTCATTACTTGAAATTGGTCCACTATTCCAAAAAGCCTAACGAGTAATATGGCTGGACACAAAAATATTCATTTCATGTGGACCAATAAACCTCTTACAGAACTGTATTCCTACATCATTTCAAGGAATCTTGGCTTTTATAAGGCAAATACACCACATTCCCTAGTTGCGTGGTCCATGGGTGCTTCTGTGCGTTCGTGAACGTTATTGAATCATCCATCAAATTCATATAGCACCAAATCTAACGCTAAGAATGCATTTGGTACGGGAAATAATCAGATTTCAAAAAAAACTCGAAGTGGGTGGGGTAAAAATATCTGTTCTATTTTTATCGATTACAAAATGTAGACACACATTTTGGTATAGACTTACTCTCCCGAAATTCACGATCCTTCCCAAAGTTGTAGATGGTAAGAAATCTTAAATTTACTCGATGCAATGTTAAGAAATCCCCAATATATTATATATGCCGATTTCAAAGAATTTCCTTACTTTAAGCATAAAATCACTGCATTTTCGAACGCCCGTGCCGAAAAAAAAAGCACGGGGACATGTCATTTTTTTTTAATTTTTATGTCCTTCTAGGTCTAAAGGTTAATTAAAAAAAGAATTAAAACATTTTATCGGTCAATTTTTGTATGGCAAACAATTTAGAATTGTCTACAATTCGTGTTGATTTAGAAGTGGGTGGGGTAATTTTAAATGCTTTATTTTTCTTTATGGCGATGATCAATCGGTCGGTAATGCCTTTACCTCAAAGATACATTTCAACCAGTTATACATCTGATAAGCATTATAAAATTTATTGTTTCGAGGAGAGAAAAAAAAAGAACTGACATGACTGTCGATTTTTCGATTTTTTTGAAACCTTAAAAATTAAGAAAACATACTACATTTATAAACGCCTGTTGCGCGAAATCAAGGACGGTGACCTATCTTTTTCTTTGCAGTTTTTTATTTGGAATTGAATAAGGTTGAAATATAGCGAGTTTAAAGAAAATCTATCGAGTAGTTTTTTTCCAAGCATACCACCTTAACTCGCGTTAAAGATAATAGTTAATTATATACAGAGGTTTTAATTTCAATTTTACAGAAAATTTCATCAGCTTTCCAATTATACCATTTTTTTATTAAATGTGGTATTTAAATGACACAATGACGGGCAGTTTTGCATACAACTATCGGACAAATACCAGTTTACTCGCTCGGCGTGATAAATGCACGGCGTGATAAACGCTTCCAGGTAAAAATCGATAACCGAGACAAGATTATCAGTACGATAAGACATTTATAGAGGGCGTTTCCGGACCATACTATTTGAAAGACCTTGATAAATCGAATCTTGAATTCTGACTGAAAATTGCCTATATGAAATGGATAATTTGTGTTTTTCGATTACATTATTCAAAGTAAGACATCACCCTAACTGCTAAAAAATAGTCGCAAGCAGATTTTAGTGCCAAGTTCATATTTGTGCATGTGACGAAAATGCCATAATTTATGCTGGAACTCCAAATTTGTACAACAGAAATATTCTTAAAGATCATTTGTTTCCATGATATATTTGTGAAGATATAAAATATAACGCTTTAATATTATGTATGTGATGATATATTTTAATTGCAGTTACCTAGAAATTTATCATTTGTTGCTAATAAAACCTATATCTAATCCTATATGACCTCAATTCCACTACTGGGTACATGGCAAAATAGGTTTGCTGTACTTTTTCGTGAAATGTATGTATTCCTGATATATTAATTATGCTGTTTTATCATACTGTATGAAATTGTTATACATATCCAATGAAAATTTGAAAATATTACGTTGTAACCATGCTCTAGGGTTCTAAGGGAATTCGTGTTTGTTCGCTTTGATGGTAAGCATAAACAACACTGAATCAGATTGAAAGGAGATTTGGAAGAAAACAAATTATATATTTATTTTTTCAATTTTGGTCAATTAGTTATGTGATGTTTACTTATATTTATATTCATTTTGACAAGATTTATACGATTCACTATTTAAGGTCACTGATTTTAACCAGCTAAAATATGTGTATCCTAGGTTCTGCATGAATAAATTGTCGTGGGTACTCTTAGTTAGTTTAAACATCAAAGGTTATCTCTATGAACGATAACGTACTCATTTTTCTACGGTTTAAGAAACGGTCAACTGGTTTTCTTTGTCTATTGCAGATCCAACACAGATATATATTGTTTCGATTTTCGTCATAATAGCGTCCTTCGTCCTTAAAAATAGTACCTTAATATACGCCATAAAACTGCGAATTTATTTTGACCTCATTCGTCCCGTTGCGTGTAAGCATACAATTTTATCATCGGAGTTTCGGAGCTATAAGTATGTAAAGCTTTAATTCTCATCTTGATATGCAAAATAGGGGATAATCAAGTATGGCGGTCACTTTCATTAGTGTCCCCTGAAATCATATTCTCCATGTACATATCCTTAATGTGTGCACAAGGCTTGCAGCTAGAGGTAGCACCCTATATAAAAAAGTGTTGTTAAACTTATACACAATTCCTTGGTTGAGGGAACCGTGTCAAACATTTTTGATACATGTCTTCATATAAACTGAATGTTATTACATTTACTGTGATAGATGGCTATATTCCCTAACCATAAACCAATAGTCATTAAAGTGTAATAAACAATGTTTTCAAAAAACCATGACACCGTATCAAGTGCAAAATGATATTTGGATATAGACAGTTGCACCTTGGTGTAAGACTTGTTCAAATATTGCAGACAGGTAAGAAATTTCGTAACATTCATTGATTAAACATTTTTGTAATCATGATAACCTTCATCAATTGTGTTTGACTTGTGTAGGGATTGAACATATATTTTATAAATGTATTGGTTTGCATTATTTCTATTTACAATCAAAATATATCGCAGTTCTTGGCGAATGAAGTCATAGCCTTTGTCAGCCTCTACCTTAAAACAGTGTCTAAATATAATGCGTGCAAAAAACAAAATCAACCTTACTTACTTGCTTTATATATGGCAGTTCATATAAGCGTCATTGTACACTGTTTTATACAAGTAAATAATTATGTGTTTGCTAAATTATAATATTGGATAACTTACATGTATTCATTGTTTGCGAATTAATCATTCAAGTACTTTGTCATAATTTATTTACAAATATATACTGCGTTGCAGCATAGTGAGAACAAACACCATTCATGTAATTTCATTTGCTGTAATAACGTCAATATGCAAATATAGGAGTTTTACGAGCTAGAAATGTTGAATAAAAATAACTTGATTCAAATATCTGTACAATCAAAGAAAGAATTATGCTTTCAGTTCAATACAATGAAGGGTAATGAGATTGTGTTAGTTATATATATATATATTTCCCAAGCCGTACATAACATACACTATTTATTTTTTCAGAGACACACCTATCTTGTTTAAATCTGCATACGGGATAACAAAACACTGTTACTTTATAAACGACGAATTGTTTTGATGTCATAACAAAATGAAATGTAAACAACAGGTAAAAGGTAAATTTGATAAACGATTCCTTATCGTTATAGTTATCATAGCGATATCAACAACTACAAATAGTTTTATATTTTACCGAACATACTCTCAAACAATTCGTACAAGTAGACATCAACAGACGAAGCAGATTACGGTGTTGGATATAAAGAAACCATCTTTTAAATTATCAAAACAGAGCTGGCAAAGACAGGCCAATCATGTCGCTAAGTTTCCTTTTGAAGACTCAATGTCATTTCTACTTGAACCAAACTTTATCTGTTCAAAAGGAAACCCGCTGTTGATGTTAGTCCTTGTCCATTCTTCCCCCTATCACTATAACCGAAGGCAAATGATAAGGAGAACATGGGGTAATGCGTCGCACTTAAAGAATAATAAAAGACTGAAAATAATTTTTTTGTTCGGATTGACAAACAATGTACCTCTTCTTGATGTTATTAGGAGTGAAAGTTTTACCTACGGCGACATTTTGCAGGGAAGTTTTGTGGATAGCTACTTTAATCTGTCTTTTAACACGATGATGGGACTTAAATGGGTAAAGACCAGGTGCATACATTGTAAAGTTATAGTAAAGACCGACGATGATATCGTCATTGACATGTCTACATTTATTCATAAGGTTGTTTTGAAATTTGAGGAAAAAACAAAACAGGTGTATTGCTCATATGGTGAAACAAAAATATTTCGAAACCATTCAAGTAAACACTTTGTTAACTACGACTATTTCAAAGGACGAGAAACTTACCCGAGTCATTGCGAAGGAAAATTAGTGATGATGACAAATGATATAATACCTGTGTTATATAAGTATGCATTAAAAACACCTTATTTCTTTATAGAAGATGTCTACTTTTATGGTCTTGTAATGAACAATATAAAGGGAATACATATGACACAAATGGTTTGGAATAAAGACTTTCAGTTGAAATTTTATCGTGCAAAGCGGTGTCTCGAAATAAGGAAAAAGCTGTGTAGCTATTTTATAGCAGGTGCTGACTCAGACGAAAATATAAAACAGTTATGGTTATTATTCAGGGAACGCAGTGTTTTGTTGTAGAGATGAAACATTTGCCATGCAGTTCTACATATGTTGCTACTTTTCTTCGTGATTTTTTGTTTATTTTATTGATTGCTGAGCAGACATATTTCAGTGAGAAATGTCGGCACAATGGAATTGATAGGCACTAAAATATTTACTAATTTATAATACACTTGGTAGGTACAAATGAACAGTATTCAATGTTACAGTAAATGTAATCTTGATCAATGTTGTGTAAATTTACACACCATCACACTTAATGTAATACATGTAGCTGAAACTGGTGAATAGGCACTGTGATACTATGAAATAACAAATATGTTCGATCACAGAAATGTGTATTGGGTTGGCACTATTTTGTTCGTTCTATGGTTACCTATTTGTCGTTTCCTTTCACTCGGAATAATAGGATTAGCAACAAAATATTGTTTCCCTTGTTTTTATTGAACCTTGTTTGTAACAAAATTACCTTTTCTAGAAAATACATATTTATTTAGTCCCAGGGTTTTCAATTGCAATCACCTCAAAATAGAACAGGTCTTAACTAATCAAAGTAATTTGGATATGAAAAAACAATGTATATCACATATTCTTAACAGACTAACGTCGCCATACAGTAATACCAAACACTTAAACTGTTGAAGACTTCAAACATTGTAATCTGTAATACATAATCCGTAATACGTTTTTGGTCGAGTATGGTCAAGTAATTAAATGAGAAGTGAACGGAAGCGTAAATTGTGACGTTTGTTTTGTAAGCTGAATATATTCGAAGTATGGAATTTTGTCACGAGCTGACGTTTGTTTGTGTGCTATCCAATGTATTTAATACTTTGTAAAAAGGATAAAATAGTTTTAGAAATATATACATTCCATCAGTGTTTACATATTATGGAAGAGTATTTAAGTAAATATTCTGTTCATGTAACTGACAATTGTATTCGTCTAAATGACAAGTGCCTATGTGCAATTGATTTATGCCTACTTATAATTGACTACCGCATCGTGTATTCGTACAACTTTTAGTTGCCTTCAATTGTTTGCTAGTGATAATTTGCCTTCGCTAAACTGATAGGTACATACGTATTAATACTAAGTGTATATGTGTATATGCTATTTGATTACGTGAAAGTGTTTATTTTCATTGACTACTGTGTCTGTGTGTATATTTATACATATTCAATAGCAGTAAGCATATAGACGAATGCAACTAAACTAATGGACTTGTAAGAATGAAATAGAAACGGAACCAATAATACTTATACCATGCGACTGCATAAATAAACCAAAACGGGCACCAATAATACTGGTACCATTTTAAACCACGAACAAGAACTATTGCGAATAATTCTTTTGCCATCGGTATCTAGTCTTGAGTTACTACCCCAACCATTACGCAAAAGAAGTGAGTTTGTAAACAGGTATTTATTGTTTTTTTTATTTGTATTTTAATTCATATTTAACATAACTGATTAATCTATTCGCTAAAATAAATAATCGCTTATATTCGGATTTAATAAACAATTACGATAATGAAAACAGTCATTCAGGTACCAAGACAGTCATGTTAATATTTCTTCGTTTAAGTTATGTTTGTAATTGGGCACAAACTAAAGGTTGCATGTACAGTTTAGATGTAAGGAGATGTATCTCATACAGGACGATATATATGAGCCGCACCAAAAAATAAAGGTCAGTATCGTTATTTGCACGTAATCGAACAATATGATGTGCCCCCCCCCCCCCTGCTTAATAGGAGCTGGAATGTACTCCTCCTCATTAACAGGATCTTTGGTGTCATCCTCCTGATAAAAAGGAGCTTGACTGTACTCCTCTTTATGAATAAGAGCTGGCGTGTAATCCCCCTCATTAATAGGGGCTGAGATGTGCTCCCCCTGATTAATAGGGGCTGTGGTGTAATCCCAATGATCAATAGGGGCTGAGATGTGCTACCCCTGATTAATAGGGGCTAGGATGTAATACCCCTCTTTGATAGGGGCTGAGAAGTGCTCCCCCTGACTTGAGCAGACCCATGTTAAAAGGTGCCACAGGGATCAGCTTGCTGAACATCTGAAAATGCAATGTTGGACAGGGGTTGGGTTGACCCAAATGTTGATAAGTCGCTGTATAAACTTGATTATCCAGGGTAGTCAAATCATACCCCGAGACGGGGGCATCCCCAATTCACCCGGGTCTAAGTCACCCAATCGACCCCCCTTTGGAGCTGATGTCTCCCCATCCCCTCCAAAACTGACATGCTTATCCCTCAACCCCCTGGCTATTTTTTTTAGCGAATAGATTTATCGGTTATGTTAAATGTAAATTATAATACATTTCCTAATCAAAGGACTGAAAGTGCTGGAGGATCGATTGTCTCTGAACAATACAGTCTGTACACATACATGTATAAATATCAGGACAACACAAACTGTACACATACATGTGTAAATATCAGAACAACCCTTGCACGGGTAAAGTAATAAACCGGAGACACAACTGTCCACAAATTTGGACCTTTTACCATTTATGTAAACTTTAATTTTGAGATAGGAACCGTCAGTGTTTTTGCCAGCTATGAATTTTAAGGAGTCATTTATGACCTCCTGTATCAGAATTTGGGGGGGGCATTTAGAAATCCCGAGGGTCATATTCTTTATGACAAAAAATAAAAGTCATGACTTTATGTTATAGAAGTTTTATTCAGTTTACTACTGTAAAATTGCATGTGATACATCACAAAATGGTGGGTAATCAAATGGTTGGCTAGACAACAGGTGTTTCTCTGTGGATGCTTTCCATTTTGTCACTGCATCTAAAAAGTCAATTTTGTCCACAAAGATAATTTTTTCATAAGTGCATTCAACCATAGACATTAAACTTTAATATCATTTGGCTAACTGAAACCCCTTTCAACAGTGACAGTCTGATCGAAATTACTACAAAATGATCATTAAAATCTTTCAGAAAGACGTTTTTGTTTCTGCAGTTAAGGTTCGTCGACCATCTCTTGTAATGCGTCTACGATACAATGATGACGGTATCATACGAACCAAAACACACAAAAACGCAATGGTACAAAATGCGGATCGATCCGAAATCAGACGATAACGACCACGGAATATGGTCAAAATTAGACATATCCAATACCGGAAGCGTATGTTGTAAAATAATTCATCTTGCATTTCCAAGCGTTTTGAGAGGTTTTGAAATGTTGTTTTTGTAGTACTTTGATCATACACATTTTAATTGCGTCATATAAGACGGTCTTTGCTATTCCTGTTGCGTCATTTACAAAATGAGTGTGTCTAAAACGCAGAAAACGCGCTCTCGCGGAAACACTTTTAGTGTCTCCGGTCTGACTAGAAAACTGTTATGATCGAAACCGCGTGGGAAAATAGTTCTATAACAGAACACATACCTCGTTGATTTTAAGTTACAAAATGCTATTTTGAAATGTTTTGATATTATTTAGAACTGTTACTATATAATTTTTAAAACAGAAGACATTATTATTCGTAATAACTGAATATATAGAACTATTTGTTTGTATGTAAAGAGTTCGGCCGTAAGGAAGCTATACTCTGTTAACATTGGAGGATTGAATAAATCAATCGATCCAAAAATTGTATACCTGTTTACAAACTCACTTCTTTTTCGTCTGTCATCGGTGTAATGGTAGGGGTAGTTGCTCCAAGTTTCAAGTTTAATTTCTGATCAAGGCTTATTACAAGCATGTGAACATACAAACATGTACATTTGTTATATCCTAGCTACAATTAACGTGTGATATTTTGAGGAACAAATACACATTTTGTATATTACAGATATATTAAAATGTAGATTTCTGTGAGATACCTTTATAAAGTACAGAAAAATTAGGAGAATGAGTCATTTTTTGAAGTGAGATAAAGTAATTTTAAAAAAGGAGGCAAGTTTTACCAGTTTAGTTTTCTTACTGGTACACATTAAATCTTTCAATTTAGTCTGACTACTGCCATATCAATGGCAGAAGAATTATTTGCAAGAGTTCTCGTTCGTGGTTTAAAAGGGTACCAGTATTTTGGTGCCCGTTTTGGTTACTTTATGCAGTCGCATGGTATAAGTATTATTTGTTCCGTTTCTATTTCATTCTTACAAGTCAATTCGTTTAGTTGCATTCGTCTATATGCTTACTGCTATTGATTAAGTATAAATATATTCACAAACACATTAGTCAATGAAAATAAACACTTAACATTTACATAGCGTATACACATAGACACTAAAGTAGTATTTATACGTATGTACTTATTAGTTATCATTTAGCAATGAACAGAAGGCAACTAAAAGGTGTACGCATACACGATGCAGCAGTCAATTATAAGTAAGCTCAAATCAATTGCACATAGGCACTTGTCATTTAAGCGAATACAGTAGTCAGTTACATGAACATAATATTATCTTAAATGCTCTTCCATATTTGCATGCCAAACATTTCATTATTCAAATACATACTTAAGGACAAAAGTTCTGTCCGGTTCAAAATTGTTTAATTAAATTTTGATTGTACGTAACTTTTAATTTCATATTTGCAAATTTATATTTATATTTATATTTTGAGACTACTTGCTACATCACAAGGTGTTAAGAATTCTATACAAAGCATTCAATCAACCGTAACGGCATAAACCATAATTTCACATTAATCTAATTTTTTTGTACATGCGTTTTATGTCCACTGGAGGTCAGTGAGCCAACAACGCATGTTGCACGTGCATTAAACGTCCAAGAACATTCTTTTCGACGTCACGAGCATTGAACATGTGTTAATTTATTCGAAAATAATGATGTTCTAATGTTTTTTTCTAATTATGAATAAAATATCAATTTTCAGTTTTTGTGTTACTTTAAATATACGGGACAGAACTTTTGTCCTTACGTATAATAACGAAATCAATGTTACTAAAGAAGTCACTGGTTGATAAAGGTCACCAGCTACCAGAGGCAGTGAACGGTTGCTAGTATATACACAATGATTACAAGAGTACTGCATTGTTACTAAAGAGGTCACTGGTTGCTAATGAAGTCACATTTAATCCTAGCGAAAGTCATTGGCTGCTGGGGGATCACATTGTTGCTAAGAAGGTCACTGGTTACTAAGGGAAGTCACTTGTTGCTAAGGTAGTAACTAACTGCAAGGGTTAGTGACTAGCAGCTAGGGGGACTCACTGTTTGCTAGGGGACTAAATTGATGCAAGGGAAAATCACTGGTTACTAAGGAAGCCTGTTGTTGCTAGGTTTTTTTACTGATTTATATAGGAATGTGTTGTAAGTTTGCCTTATAACTCTACATGCAAGCCAGGGTCCCAAATGGCGTGGTCAGTTTTGACTCAGGGGGCGATTTGATCAAATTTATTAGAGGACCACTAGATAATGTTATATACCAAGTACCTTGTTCTAGGTCTTGTGGTTTTGGAGATGAAGATTCTGAGAGGTTTTACTATTTAAATTTAAAACCGGAATTGCAATTTGCTTGAGACGCCATACGAACTAGAATGGTTTCACCCTGTACTGCAGTAATTTTATGTAATTTATCGTCATTGATTAGCTGAAATTTGAATTTGAATAAATTGTCTTTCCATGATGATAATGACAAACTGTAGACTTAGTAATAACGGACTGCATATCATTCGATCTCAAAACTAAAAATGTAGACAAATAAACATTTATGACTATGCCCAAGGACTGTTTCAATTATGTTATAACCGTATTATAACCAAGTTTGACAACTTCAAAGTATATGTTGTATGAGTAGCTCATACTCAATCTATTACAATACGTATTGCAATACGGTCCCACATTTGTTGGGCTATGTAAATAAACAGGGATTTCTTTGTTTGGCTGATCTGTGATATGATTTCTTCCTCCAATTTGTCTGCAATTTCTTGCTTCCCATTATAACGTGTCCCCTTTTTCAATTCTTGCAGTTTTATCGTTCTTGTCATATGATTTTTTTCTCTTGAACCTTCTGTGTAATTCTGTGAACAATAGCATCATTGTTCTATGCCTTTTTTACTGACGCCATGTCCGAGAAAGAAACATTTTTTTCTCACGAAAGCCTTAAGTTGCATGTTCCAATCGAGGAAGAACAATTTCAAAATGTTGTTTGAAACTGTTTTAGAATATAATCATATCATCCAAATAAATGATACATGTTTTCAGGTTATAATCTAAAAGACATTCCTCCTTAACGCTGATGTGTAGCCGGAGAACTGGACAAACCTAAAAACATTTTGACATATTCATACAATAAAAAGTGATAAACGTAAAAGCAGTCCTTGTATTATGTAAGTATTCTCCCTCCATCTGACGGTACTCCTACTTCATGTCAATGGTGCTTATCAAAGATGCATTATGTTAAACACCAAATACCTCCTTTATTCTTGGAAATGCATAAGCATCGTTCGCATATTTATTATTAAGCATTCGGATAGTTACGCACATGCTTAATTTGTCATTATTTTTTTACTAACTAGCACCACGTAGATGTCAAAGGTGACTTCGATTTTCTTATAAAAACCCCAAGCTAATAGATAGTCCATATGATGACAAACTACATATACCATGCAATATCGTCTCAAACTATGTCATCGCTTGAAGGTTGTATCATCCATTAAATCAATTGCACTGTCCAGTGTATTCTTTCATAATTCTTTGTAAAAGCGTTGAAGTGTTTTTAGAGAAGTTTTCGTACTAGCAGATCTGATATACTTGTGTTATTTCATTGAATATTTGTTTGATTTATAACTGTCTCTTGTTATATTTTTTCATTTACTCTTTCATGAATTATTTCTGGCTTATTTCACAGAGGAGTTTGCTAGGTGATATTACTACTAGGGATGGCAACGAATACCAAAATGGATATTCGAGTATTCGATCCTCCTTCCGATCGAGTACTCGAAAAAAGGTCATTCGCGTGTTCGAAACATAGCAGTACATACCAGAGTATGTAAGTTCTATACTACAGATAGTACTTTTCACGATTTTGTCATCACTTCACAGCTTTAAATATTTCCAAGAAGACGATTTCGAAGGAGGCATATTTCAAATTTGACTTATAAGTTGACAGGCAAGTGTTCAGATTACTGAGATATTCAGAAAAGAGACTTTGAAAGACTGCCATATTCTATATACGATTTAGGAAAAACGAGTTACGTTTCTTTAATTTATTTCTGGTGAGTCATAATAATTATCTTTTCTCGGCACACTTCTGCTTACAAGACCCGCATTTACAGTTTATCGAACAAAACGCATTGGCGACATAGTATATTTGTTATTATGCACTTAATTTTAATTTTTAAACAAACTGCGAAAAAAATATAACCCAATATATTACGTCTATATTGTTTTGTTAAGACCATAAGCGGCACAGAATCATAACAATACCTGCATGTAAAACTCCACACGTAGATTGCATTTAGGGGCATACCTAGCGGATTAAACAATATAATTTTCGCACATCACCTGGCGTGTTTTGATAATGATTCCGAATCAGAATAATGACAAGTTACGACTGTTAGTTAGAGGAACCAAAAAGCGATAATTTATGATTTTAAATCATTTTATGTATGATGCGATTTTTGCCAAAATGTTTGTTTTCATTTTTTTCGAGTAATAGGATACCGTTTTGCTGATCGAGAATTCGGGCATTCGAGCGAGTACTCGAATACTCGTTGTCAATCCTAATTACTACAGTACATGTGGCTCACTTTTATTTCTCCATCATTTGTGTTTAAGTAGTGCATAACTGTTTAAGTAACGTCTACCCATGATGATAAAATGTATTGTTTTTGATTTCTTGGATGATATCACATATTGGTTGACATTTTATTGCATGATCAATGTATCCTTTGACATGGTGTTATTTGGTAGTGTTTTACTTTTCTGCATATTTTACAATTGCAAGTGTATCCTAAATAATTTATCCCATTTCATTTTATTTTTATTTACAACAGTTGCATTTAGTTTATGCTGTTTCATCTTTTTATTTTGGCAATGCGTATAACTCACCTCTCTAATTTGCCCACTTATATTCTGAGTTTGTTACAATCATTAAAATTTACATATTCTAAATTGCATGCTTGCCCCAAATGTTGAAGAATGTCTTGGTAGAATTCTACCTTCAACAATCTCCAATAACTGTGTAACAAATGCCAATTTTAATTGTTTATACAACGGGTTCCATATACTGAGTACTTTGTGAACGACTTAACTTGTCCTTGCTAACAGGCATAGAACGTCTTGAGTAATGATATATAGGTTCAATCTGTCAAAATAAAACGAAATCTACAAGTGTTCACTTTCCTCACTCCCTTTATTTTCAAAATTCGACCCAAACATTTTTAGACTCTTGCTAAAGAGTAAATATAAATAATTGTGTATGACATATTTTCAACTTGTACACTATTGTTAAGACTCGATGTTTAAATACCTGTGTCGGTTCAAAATAAAACTGTTTAAAGCTTTTTAAATTTTATCGCTGAGTGTAGATATAGTGTAAATATCATTCACGAGGTGTTGTTGGTCACTTATAATGTTTAAACATTAAAATGACACTTTGCTCATGACAATAGCAAAATTTTGATTACTTTAGGATACAATTGATAACAATTAAGCTTTTGACTAAATTCAAATAATAAAGTTTAACAGCATAAAAATTATTAATAAAGCGTAAAATGCATTTTCTATTAAATTGAAAAAGCATTAAAAGTCTTTTTAAAACATGTGAACCCCTGGGCAGGGTCAATATTGACCACAGGAGCATAATTTTGACAAATTATAAGAAAGTCTACTAGGCAATGCTACATATCAAATATGTAAGATCTATGCCCTGTGCTTTCAGAGAAGAATATATTTAAAGTTTTCCTATGTAAGCCTACGCAAAACTGAGTAACCCCCGGGCGGGGTCAATTTTGATCCGGGGGTAATAAACATGTGTTTGCGTGCCAATGCTTGTGTCTTTCATTAAACAGTCAGCAACACTCTATCAGCCTTGACAATCTGAAGAATAAGGAATGGTCTGTGCACCACCTCTTTGTATTCTGTTCCTTTAAAGTAACAACAACAACACTCTTCATAATCAACAGTAAATGCCGGATGGAGCAATATGACACTGTACCGAGTGCGGTCTGTGCTGTTATAGCACTATATCTTTCTTAAAAGAGCAAATGAACGCCGAGGTGCCGAGCTTTCCTCATGGACGGTAAGTTTTCTTAAATGATGTTAATATGTAGTGAATAAACTGTATTTGAAATGAAAGCCGGACACAAATTGAAAACAGATTGGGCAATTTAAACTGTCCATTTGAAACAGGTCCTACAAATAAGATATGCTGTTTTTATTCCCCAACAATTAACCCAACGTTCTCTATAACACGGGATACTTATAACGAATTAACACAACTTACTGTATTATTTGATACGACAAAGAACATCAATGTGGTTTGTTTGACTTTTATCTGCGTGAAGGACAGGAAAACATGAGTTTGCATGTCAATGCTTTTGTCGTTCATTAAACAGTCAGGAACATTCTATCAGCCTTCACAACGAAACGAATGGGGAATGGTCTGTGCATCACTTCTTTGTATTATGTTACTTTCAAAGTAACAACAAAAACAACACTCTTCATCACATAGTGCATTACAAAGATTCCTGTATTCATCTGAAGATAACTGTCTAGTGTATCACTCAATCTGTCGTTGGTTTGCCTCGTGTTTTAGTTATTAAACTCTGTAACGTATTATTTGACCATATTTTAGCTTAAATGTACAATGTATAAATGCCATTCCCTTTAGTGTGCACTTTTTGACTGCACACATTAACAGGAATTAAAGAAAGCAAATGTCATTTTTGTCTAGTTTTTTTTCTAGATATGTTTTGATAAAATGCGGTGAAGGTAGTGCTACCAGAGACAAGAAATAAGGGCTTTATTTTGGAAATATGTCACATATTTTTTTCTAAGTTTTAAACAATGTGATTTATGCATCTGTGCAGTAAAAAGGTATGACTAACATACAATTTGCACGTAAGTAGGATGACAGAAAAGCAATGTATATTTATTTCATTCAGATGTTATTAAATAATGTCACAAATACTAGAAGGTAATTTGTTCACGTAATCCGACTGAATATCCAAGATGACCTGTCATATATTTAACACAGTTAACACAGTTAAAATTGAACAATCACGGTAAATAGCAAAAGAAAACTTTGAGATACGCTGATTAAATCAGCTCATGTAGAATACTTTATATTAACATTATAAACGAGTGACTCTGGTCGATTACATTCAATTTCTGTACTGAAAAGAAGACAGGAAATTGACCACTTGAAGATTGAATTAAATTATAGTCTTCATTTACTCAAATATTCAAACCACATAGCCATGTCATTTCAAACTTACTTAAATAAGGGCGTTATCAAAATACACTCTTAGGAGAAAGCCTTAATGAAGTAAAATCATAATATGACATTTAAGTTGATCACTGCAATTTTAAAACGACATATTTCATAGAATATAGAATCTTAAAGAGTATGTAGCACGGGCAATAGGAACGCTAGTAAGACGTAGAAATTTCAAATTAATTGACTAATAACTATTTGCAAAAAGAAGACAAATGTAAATTAGTCTTTCAATATTCACGGATGGAACTTAATTAATTAAAGATAAAATATCAACTTTTGTTTTCAGAATCTAATCTAAACTTCTGTACAATATACAACCTAACCGAAAGTCAGACTACTTTACAGTGACTATAAATTGCACATGGCATGGCAGATATTAATTGGATATCCGGTATTGCTACTTGTGTGTCAGACTTTTACCCTTGAAGCATAAGTGAAGAAAACATTATTTAACAAAAATAATGCGGACTTGTTGACTTGTGTGAAGAAGGAGATGCGATTTTAGTAGACAAATGTTTTTCTGATATCGGATATGACAGCATCACGGGGAATAGTAAAATTTAAAAAAAGTTTGAAGCAACAAAATGTAATGCTATCCTGTGAATTCACGTTGAAAGGGAGAGCATTAAACAATTTTGTATAGTTTTAGGCACAATGTCAATAACTATATCAACGCAGACATAAAAGATACGTTACATCTGTGTTCGCCTTGCTAAGCTCTTGCCAAATCTGGTCCCAAAATAGGTGACGATATCAGTCTATGAAGTCATAGTAGTAATCCAAATTGTTTTGTTGTCAAATCATTCTCATGTGTACTGTAATAATTGATATAGAAAGGTTGAGCGTATAAGTATGCAGTCAAATGATATCAATTATTTGTTCATTAATGTCCTCTTTTAATGGTGCAATTTATCATTATTGCAATTTGTATTGGTCTTTTTTATTCAGTAAAAGTTGTGTTGCATTCCCATGCATAGTTATTTTTTCATTGTCGTATTTCATACATGCAAATATGTATTGTGTAATAATACTTGTAGTTATACAACAATAGTAATGAAACACAACAGTCAGCCGCACGAGAGAATAGACATGACAAGATGGTATTTGCAAGTTGTAAAACTACAGTATATTTAGAATAATGTGACAGTGATACAGCTAAAGTCTGTTTTATTTTTGGAAGTTCAACTTGAGTGTGTAAAACTTAAGACTTTCCATGCACGTATGATCTACTTGTTATACTCTGTAAAAATGTGTTATACAAAACTATGATGTCGCTTTTACTGTATCTTAACTAGACTCTCGATACTTTTTTTCTTTGATTGGTGCTAAAATAATAAACACGCCAAGGGTGTCTACCTCCGTGGTTGTGTGGTTAAGATTTGCTGACCTGAATTCATTGTAATCAACCATAGCTTACAAGAAGCAACAAAAAGACGAAAATAAGGAAAATGTTATTTTCAATAAAATGGAACACAACAATCTATTGTTACTGATATTATATTATTCGCAAATTTACTTTTTCTACATATGTAAGTGTTATAATGCTCCTGTGTCTTTTACTACTCTAAAATTAAATGTTTATAAACAATTTTTTCAAGACACATTTGTGGCCTCGTTATAATAATTGATTTAAATTTACTAGAAAAAAGAAAATCAATACACTAATGAGCTACTTTGTTTTAGGTAAGTACATAAAGCCTACACAAAGCATTATTTTAAATATTCCTCAGGGATTAATAAGTATAACTGTGTTTCTATTTAAAACAACTCTTTAATTCAAATGTTCGGCAATACTGCCTTTTTCAAATAATATGTATCAACTAAATTATGTTTGGCTTAATTTTAATTTAATTTTAGTTCTTTAGTGTACTCTTCATGTCATTAAACTTTTACTGGAATATACGGGAAACGTCATGTTGACGTCTGGTGTAAATGACGTCATTAGGACATTTTGTGTAAATTACTTCATTTCCTGAGGTTTTTTTTCATTTCTAAGCTTGTCATAAAGATGGTCAACATTTAAATTGTAAAAGTGCAGACAAAGTGTTTCACAAAGCGTTTCAGACATTGTTTTAAAGTTTTTCCGTCTCAGATTTTGATGAAACACTATGTAATGTTTCTAACTGCTGCACCTGACATGTTTTCAAAGAAATCCAACTTATACACAAATATAGTTTAGAGGTGCCTTCAAACCAACTTCAGCTGCACTCAACATATTTTCTCAATTGTTGTACGTCGATTGTACGAAGTGAACGAGTAACTGTAGCTGAGAAGTGATTTCAGATCAAGTATCTTACAATAAAACAAACTATTTCTGACCTAACGACAACAATGTTTAGAATACTAAAACAGCTCACTTTGTATTTTTGTGTTACTTATTTGACACAAGTCAAGTAAAAGTGATCAAGACATTCAGTTTACAAGGCAATGCTTTCAGCTGTATACAGTTTCAACCCCGTTTGCGCTCTATATTCATATCAAGGGGTAAAAATGAATCCAGTGTGCTAGAGATCAAATGCCCGGCATTTAGCAAATGGAGAACACATTCTCCAGAAAACTATGCGGAAGAGAAGGATTTGTTTTGTTCTTTAAGTCAAGTGAATGTGGGCTAAAAAGCAATCACAGGTACTACTTTCAGAATCAAGGACAGCTGACACTGACCAGAAAGAAGTGTTGCGATTCTTTTATTTGGGTGCTATGTGGTATGTCTGTTAAACAAATCAGATTTAACAAGGAATGCCGGTCAAGTATGCTGACAAAACTAAAACATTTTATAAGCAAATTTTTACGCTTGAATGTTTACTCCAATCTAGACTTGCTCAAAATATGGGACATCTCATTTCATGAACAGTTAACAATTGAACGCTTTCCAATCAGAAAGTGTGTTTTATCATTAATTCATACTTTCGTCTTGCTGCTTTCTTATGTTTCATTATTTGTTTTAATCTTGGTTTTGGGGATCCTCTTTAGTTGCCCTTCTGTAGGAGTTTTATTTCACGTGAGCCTCTCTAATGTGGTTTCTCTAAATTTCTTGTCATATATCCCAAAACATGTTACCCTGTCCCTGCGTAAACCTATCCACCTTCACACATTTTGTCTCATTCATACTTAGTTTTGCCATCACTTCTGATATTTTATCCTGTACATCTTTACTCTTTTATAATAAACAGTGTCTTAAAAGTAACGTTTTATTTCTAAGAACTGAGGCTTTTCTTCGACGTTTTTGCTTTTAGCAAAATTATGTAGCCAACTTTCTAAAAGACTAAATAGTTTTTTGTGAAAGGTTTTCAAAGAAACTCTCTTTATTAACAGTGTTTTTGAACAATTCCTTTTTTGGTTTCTTAAATGGCGTTTCTAATGCTGTATGCATTTTCCATTTAAAATTTCTTTACTTATGTTTCTTTACTTGGCTTGCTTTTGGTGACAGATTCTTTAATCATGGACTGTTGAACACATTTCTATCTGTTGATGCAATAGTTCTATCTTTTCTCTTGGCAATGATATCTGATAATGCATACATCAGAGCTTCAATATGATTGCAACTTCCTGATATACAAAAAATGATGATTAAAAAACCAGGAGTACAGTTGTTTTTAATCTTACACAGTTACGTTTTTGCATGTGACGTTCTGATACGAGATTAAGCTCATATTAGACATGTTCGTACGATCAAGCATCTGCCTTGAATTTTCGGATAAAAAAACATACATGTACATATATGTCGGCAACTAGATCATCGACCGTTTCCTTTACAGGCTTTTAAGGGTTAAAATACACAATACCATTTTCTTTTGTTGTATATGTCGATTATCAGTTATTTTAACTTTAAAGTAGTGGTGGTTAGTCCGTCTTTGAAGAAAGATTATTCATTTTGGAATATTGCGTGTGTGCAAGGCAACCTGGGTTGTCTGACAGGTGAGAGGAAGTAACCTTGGTGCACTTTGAGAAGAGACAAATAATCGTATTAATCTTTAGGGTTTTACTAGTAATCACGACTGATAAGTGTCCATGTATTGCGGCTTAGTTACTCATTATTGTAAAAGAACGCAGGTAGGGTGGTTAGCCTTATTCCTGAAATGCGTCAGAGGTAAATACCCTATCTGAGACAGTCTCGTAACATGGAATCATTAATCCTACTATTCCTCTAGACAGTATCGACATCGGCGCTTAAGCATTTCGCTGTATTGTCTAATATAGCAAATTTATATTTGCAGAAGTGGCATGCCACTCAACCGTGGGAGTACACAGGCGTCGTATCATCTCATTGTACTTCCTCCATGGGAGTAATTTTCAGACAAACATAATTTTGGACGTTCAATTATCCCTTCCAAACAAATCTAGTGAATCTAGTAAATGAAAGAGATATAGGGCAGGGTGAAGCACTCTCGGTTATTGCCAGAATAAGTTCGCATGCACTGGTAATTCAAATAATTCAGGAAAATTGTGAATAAAAGTGATTTAAATATTTCTTATTCAATGTTTGTATATTTATCATTTCGGAATTTTTTGAAGATGTCCTTCGCATATTACACAACAGGGTAAAAGACTTCATGCAATTTTTCGAAGACAAATACAACTGTGAAAATGGATCCTAATTCTTTAACCGCTTCCAAAGCAAATGCTGCTTTTTGTTTTGCAGACTAAAGCCAGTTGAAATTGAAAAAGTACGGCTAGCCAAGACAATAATGATTGTTCGGGAAAAAAAAATGCAGTATTACAACCGAAATGTTATCAAGCCTGATTCGTTCTTTGTAGAGTGCAGAAGTCCGCAACATGGAGGGCTTCAAAGAGAACAAGAATCCTAATGTCTTGTCGGCAAAACCGGTTAAGCCAAAGAGCCAATGGGTGAATGCTGTATCGGAAGCATCGTTTGTAAGGGTTAGATGAAGTTTTGCCAAATAAATCAATCAAAGTGAAGTTTGAACTGGCGATTCTGATTCGGATGGTAAAGATTCGGCCAGTGATTCCACTGTTCAGATGAAAGGCGTTCGACGGAAATCTAAAAATCTAAAGGTCCACATGGTAATTGAAATGCTGCCCTAAAATTGTTTGTATTATAGACGGGTAACTGGGCTGCCTTTAAACAAAAAGCACTCGCTTTGCTGAAGTTTTTAAATGGTCCTGGAAGGAACACTTCAATATACTATGTTGGTCCTTAACAGTTAACGCTGCTGATTTCTGCCGTATCATCACCGAAAGTAAGCATCTATTTCATGGACGTCTGCTTCGTTAAATGAATGATTTGGTGCCCATGAACTAGGTGCTACAATGCAAGCTCGTTTCCAGTTGGCGTCAGAGTATACAGGTATTTTGTCAGGGCCTGGTTCGGTTATTGCAGAAAACCCTATACAGGGACCGATGGCCAAGATTATCGATAGGCATTTAAAGTTTCAATGTGATTAAATTGGACATTTCCAGAGAAACTGTTCAAAGCCGAATGGAGCTGATCGACAACAACTAGACTCAAGAGTGTCAGGGAGGATGGTCAATTATCAGCCGAATAAAAAGGCCAAGTAAGTAGTGTTCAACAGAAGCATGGTGTTTTATCATATCACCTTAGTTCTAACCTGAAAGTCAGCAAACCCATTGTTGGTACCACAGATACAGCTTCAACTAAGCATAATAAATCAGAAAATGGCATTTAAAAGCCTTGAGTAAGTCCTGCAGTACCCCCTGAAAGTAGGGCTGACGAAACTACACAAGATGAAGACTTGTTGTGTCAGCATCCAAATTTACTATGAAAGTAGGGGTAGGGGATAAGACTGTGAAAGCTGTAAATAAACTTCTGCTAAGGTCACACTTATGCTCAGCCGTGAAAAGGTAAACCCCTCAGTTAAGGAGCAAGAAGTTTAATGTATTGGTGCGTGGAGGGAGATGGCTATAAAGGTGTTTGTAGCGGGTGCGATTAAATTGAAAATAGGGTCTCTGTTGTACATTAACACTGATAATATTGCCCCAATTGTTCAGGAAATGCCCCTTTGTTATGGAATTTTAAGGGACACAGGGCAAGCTAATTTACAAAAGTGCAAGGGCATATTGCACTTTGATTGTCCGGTCCGAACTATAGATGAAGACTGTTGTAAAGATCATGTGGCTCCCAGGCTATAGCAAAACGACATGTCACACCCATCAATTGAATTAAGAATGTTAGCTGTACACTAAGAACATTATTTCCTGATTTTGTGATCGAACCACTTGAACGCATCAAGCTGATGGCTCATATAGTAGAGAGTAAATGATGCAAAGACGCTGTTTGCTGTCTCGTGAACCCTTCCGACATATACAAACTACTGAAGAAAGGTTAGGAAATTGGCAGGGCATATTTATCTGGTAAATGATATGTTGGCATACGCCTATGGTGCAACTGCTAATTGAATACCAAGATGTGTTTGCAACCGAGGAAATTGACTTTGATGACTTTACAGAAATTGAGCACAAAAGCGATACCAGAGATGCTAAGCCAGTCAAAAAACGTTTCAGGCGCTCACCTGTCTGCTTTGCTGGTGAAGAAAAGACTTATCTGGATAAGATGTTGAAGGCTTGACTCATTCAGGTATCAAACTCAGAATCTCGTAATTATTCTGCTTCTGTATTGGCTTGAAAAACGAACGGGATGGTTCTGTCCAATGGTGCATTGGTTATTGCGCCTTGCATGACGTCACTTGTGGATGACTGTCTTTACTTCGTACACGTATATGGAACATCTTTTGCACGGGTATTACGTAAGTATATTTTGTAGGATAATCAATATCAAGCATACTGCCTGTATTTTTCAATATATTGAGATCTTATTTTCCCTTGTATATCTTAAATATACAGGACATAAATACGGACTTGTTAATGCAAGATATACGACGTGTATTGGAAAGGCATGTCAACTATATACGGACTAAATTTACTTTCTGTACACAAGATATATACGGCTCAGGAATACGTACTTGTATATGCGACGCATATGAAATGTACAGGAATGGAATGTCAACCATATATGGACCTGTACTTACGCAGGATACGGGAAACGTACATGAACGTATTCACCATGTTTAAATTCTGAACATAATAAAACTAATAAATAAAACTTCGTGAATTTTGTCCTTTTGCTTCTTCGAAAGAAAGAGTTTCCTCTTTGAATAGCTTCAATCAGTCTGCACCTTACGGAACGATTGGCTCAAAAAGGTCATGCGCTCCCTGATTGGTAGCATGCTATCCGACATGCACCAATGTACAGCCTAATCCAGTTTAATCCGGTATTTATACATCTTTATTGTAGGTTGTCAGAAATCATTTTTATGTTTTAATTCTACTATACATTTATATTAAAGTTTATACTCTAAAACTGATATATTTGTGGATGCTGACTTTCTCGCTTAGTACATTGTTTATAGTTTATAAATATATATTTGAGATCACTTCAAGTCAATTAAGTAATTCAGGATAATTCATGTATATTAAGCTTCTGTGTGTTTATTTGACAAAAGTATCATCTCGATTGTTTGTGCCTACCAGTCCGAAAACAACGACTGTACAAATTTGATTAGGATCCTTACAAAATTGAAAATTGCTTCTCTTTTATATGGACTATTAAGCAAATCAATCCAATTATGTTGTTTTTGTTTTCGTTTTGTTTCCACTTTTGCACGTAATGTCTCCTTTAAAAAAATAACACCAACTTTATTTTGGCCATACATATGATGCCTTGAAGAAATGTATAACTATAGTAAATGGCGAGTACCTGACAAAAATAACATTTAGCATTTTGCGTAGTATAGAAATGAAAACATTGTTTAATTTTCAGTTTAAATGAAGAACGACACGATGAATTTTTCGCTATTTAATCAGATAATCTTAAAAGTACCTATCCTAGTATCATGAAGACCCCAGGCACAGCACTTGCAGTGCAGACAGTCGATTGCTCAAGCGTACAGCTAAACTGAAAGTGCACACATAAAACACGTAAGATGATGACTTTTGCGGGTTTCATTTATTGTTCTCCCAAGGTGAATGGTAACAACAGTTTAATCAAAAAGCAAATACGGCTCAGGATATTTTCTGTACACTTGTCAGTTGCTACAAATGACTCTTGTTTTACGTACATTACTTTAATTTCAATAATTGCACGAAGGCTTCAGCTTTAACATTGCTGTAAAAATGAAGGGCTAATATGTCATTGGAAGATCCCCCCTCCCGCCCCCCAAAATTGAGAAATACTTTGAGTCGAATTCATTATACAAAGACAAAAATGACAAAATAGGACGTTTGGGACTGAAATACATTTAATTTCATTAAAACTAGAATACTACAACGTTTTCATTCGATAGCAAAATGTTACTGTTTCGTGAAAAGGGAGTCATTTAGTGTAAAAGCGAAAAAGTTAATTGTATGATGTGATGGATTTGCTGAATCGTTTTAAGCAAAGGCATTCCGATTACACAAATCACTGTGATACTTGTACACATATTTTGGAAAGAAAACTCCTAGCGTATATAACAGCAATCATCACTTATCCATCTGCCGTTTAGACAGTGTTTGCGATATCTCAGTAACAAAACACATATATTTTCAGCAAATGTTAAAATAGTCAGTTAAGAAACATGACATCCTTTACAAATAGTAAACGAATATAATTGATATTCAATTTTATTACCGGTAAATTATTTAGTTCTTAAACCTTTAAAACTACGAAGAAATATATATAAGTACTGCAAAATTGAAATTCAATGAAACAATATTTAAAGGACCATTGAACTGGACTATCTTAGTGATATACGTTTATTTTTTGCAGAATTGACCAATATTATACCAACATTTAAAATTACACAATAACATATAGTCACTGCAAACTTGAAAGCAAATTTGCAACTTTTACACTTACTCAAACTCGAAATTTGGAAGTATCGCTCAACGTAGAAAAGTAGTATTCGGCGTAAGGGACTTGGTACGGGCAGTTTCCCTCCAGGAAAGCAGTAGTTTGAACAATTTCAGAAGCTCAACGTTCAATATTTTTGGTTGTCCGCACTAATTTGGACATGACAAAAACTGAGATCGTGTCTTGAAATATAAATTATGGAAAGTTTCAAGTTTAAAAATTGATGGAAATTATTCGTCAATTTGTATTAGAACTGTCATCAGATAGAATATTTACTTTAGTTTATACTAAATTATTTATTCTCAATTGCGACACAAGTTCTTACAACTTATATTAATCGCTCTCGAGACTCATTCCAGATGGAATCAAGCTCAAAGAGAGAGAGGCAATGTGGAATTATTTGTGTCCAAGGACACTACCGACATGGCGATGGTAGGGATCGAACCCGGATAATATTTACTTTAACTTTTGAAATATAGAAAAAATGAGCTTCATCTACAGTTGCATAATATATAAAATACACGTTTAATTAATTGAATGGTATTAACAATTTAAAATACTAATGAAATCTGAATAAAGGCACCGGCGGACCAAAATTTGTTTTATAGTCGCAAAAGTCATTTTTATTCATTATATTACTCCAATTCCTCTTCTCCATATTAGCAAACAAAACGCTTAAAACATTTTAAAATTGAGCTTTATGAGTCGTTAAAATTGACTGGTATGTATTCTAACATCGAAACGATATTTGTGTGTAAATAACCGTTAATTGCTCCGCCCCTTTTGAGGAGCCGATAAGTGATTATCGACAATGTGGTCCAATCAATCGGTTCTTGATCAATTGGTTGTTTCGATAACTTGATAACACATATTGCAAATACTAATAATTACTAATAACGTAATGATAAAAATAAACTTAGACAGTCCTTTCTTTGTATTAGTTAAGTTGGAAATAAAGAAAACACACTAAAAAGGAGAACGACGAAGAAGACAAAATCAAAAACCACGGAAGTGGATACTGTATGATTATAGTCTTCCGTGAACAATCTGAAGGAACCTATAAAAATATTTAGGGCCTGGGGGTGATAGTTTACAGTATGATAGCAATTCTGATTGGCAGAGGTTTGAGCATTACGCATGGGTGAGTGATGGGATTAGCAGCAATTCAAATATCTAATGGTTCGTGAGGCAGAGAGGTATTCTTTAATTGTTTCGTCCAGCAAGCATTGCTTGTGTTACTCTGAGATAAAGGATAAGTAACAGCGTAGATTTGGGACCAGTCCGTTACAAACGACATATTATAATCAGTAGCAAGTAAGATCCCTACTTGACTGCCATGTTTATTTTGAAGATTAGGAAAAGGTAAATGATTGGACATCCAAAAGTTGGGCATATAAAGCCTCCTACTTATGCAATGGGGTTTCATGTTCCAGACTTGAAACAACCTTCACTCCCGGTATTCAGAGACCGTTGCCCCGGATTACTTTGCAAAGGATCTTGAAAAGTTATTTGACTACTTTGATAAGTGTTTTTCTTTAAAATGTCACAAGAGACGCTAAAAAGCACACCACAGCGTACGAAATGTTGGTAGTGGGGGGGGGAGGGGGGGGGTCAAAATGCGGCCCGGAATTGTGTGCCATTCGTCAAAAGCTTGAAACGGTCTTAAATGAGCTTATTTGGAAGATGCACAAAATGTCGTTGGGACCGCCAACCAACACTTCCAAGAGTACTGAAGGTCGGTGGACCTTGGATTGGGACCGGAAGTGCTTGCCACATCCCCAAAAAAGCATAGGCATTTGAAGGTAACCTCTGTCATTTACAAGCAAAACCAGGCCATGCATAGTCAGTGCCTGTTGTTGCGCTCAGTTAAGTTTTTGGTAATGACCATTGCATACGGTGATGGGGTTATAAGGCCGGTCCCGGAAAAGTTGTTTTATTCCTGTTTCAGATACGGAGGGGAACATGCTTGGTGTTGGCAACCGACAATGCTAGAGGATTCAAGGAACCCTCAGTTTAAGACGGCGACAGTTAATAATACAGTCTCGATTTCCCCGGCCTCAATTGCCCATGTATCTTTTACGATGAACAAAATGCCCTCTGTATCTGCCATTGAGCACACTTGAGGTAAACTACATGAGCCCGCCCCCCCCCCACCCCCCCTGCAGCGGAACCTCTGAACAATTTTAAAATCCACGAGATTGGATGGAAAGTCGGTCGCCTTTTTTCAGATTGGACATGGTGATGAAATAGATCTAGCCTGCAGGATGTAATGGATCCGATTCCTAAAGTAAAACATGATCCAAAAGAACCCTTTTGTATGCGTCTCACATTAGAAGAGGTCCTGGAATCCGTCTTAGGAACGCAACTGCTCTCCGCCCTTCATTCAATACTGTGACAATAAGTATGACTCTTGCACAGCAGCTTTGCTTTGGTAGAGTCCAATGCGTTGTAATTAATCCTTTAAGCCAGAGGCTACCGAATTCGGACCCTTCCCCGGTGATTTACCGATGGACCTGTTGAATTTGTGATTGCAGCGAGATGGGGAAACACTAATGCGGACATTCCCATGTTCTCATGAATCTGTGGACAGAAGGTTCCTGATGGGCGTTGCTTCTTCGTGCATATCTAAATGCAATTCCCACTCTTTCAGTGAGAAATATTGTCTCAGATCAGTTTGTTGTCGAGTTGGCTGCAGGGCTGTCAACTATAGAAATATGATTGTAAGAGCATCTTGACAGCCAAGGACCTGGCTATGTGGGGTTCTGCACTAACCCTAACCGGTGTGCTCAGATGTATTCTGATCAGTTAAGTCTCCACGGTGCATATGCACGGGGTTACCTTTTTGTTAATTGACAGCTCATCTGTCTGGCCTTTTGAATACTAAATCAATATAATTGCACCTCATCTCAAAAGGTATGCCACTTGAGTGTTGTCCAGAGCACTTGGTATCATCAAACCACCATGTGTTACCGGTCATAACTATTGACAAGGGTCATACCCTATTTCACCCCCTGAGGGGTAAAAGGTACTATCTAACGATTTCGCTGAAAACGTTGTTTTTTTTTCATATATGAGTAGCATTTTATCATGTGTTTGTTCTCTTAAAATACCAAACTTGTACTGTTATTATGTTTGTTTATTTTTTAAATAAGTATTGAAATATAAAGAGTCTATCTACATAAACAATAATAAAGTTAGTGGTACATGGTGTTATCTGCATACCGTTTTGGGGTAAAAGGAGTCATCTGTCAGATGTTCCCTTTTACCACTTAAATTTTCTTATGATGTGAACAAATATAGCGAAATCAAGAGCTATTTTGGTATAAAGCTCCTTTCACATCCAAGCGATATTGATAACTCTGCATTGTTTCTATCACATGCTAATTGTATGAGGACAGATAAAGTATAAAATTTCTGGCCATTGTATGCCAGAGATGAATTCAGTTACAAAACTGGGAATATTTGCATGGTATAGTAAATGGATAGTACAGCAGAGGTAAGTCAGATGTTTTCATCAAAAAATGAATGATACATTTTTCATACTGAAATAAATTGATAAAAGTATAATAGCAAGTAGTAATGCACAACAGTTTGACTCGTATAGATAATGCAATAATATATAAATTACTCAATACACAACATGACCATTTAATTAATTGATGTTATACGTGGCGTTTGCAGGATACTGATCAAAGTATGGACTGGAGTGATGAGGAACTATATGCAAGAATTGTAAATGGCACTGGGATCGAAGGTATTGCTCTAGTTTTTAGTAAAACAGTGTTTACTTGTTTGTAATTCTTAAATCTAAAATTATAATAAAATACAAGTTTAAAAAATATACCTATTTTATTCTATGAAGAGAAAGATGATAAATCAATCTTACGGTGTTTCTTTCTGAATCCTTTTTTTATTTACAGAAACAAAAGATGGCCAAATAGGATTTGGAAAGAAATCAATAAATTGTGATTTGAGAAGCTCTTTTGATGATAATATACCTCATGCAGAATTACATTAACAAATAGCACAACACAATCGAAGACCGGTGAAGAGGACAATACTTGAATCAGAAAGTGGAAGTTCTGTAGATAGCTTTCCGGTTGAGTCCTACAACCCAGATAAATACATGGGTAACTCAAGTGACACAGAGGTGGCGGAAATGATGAAAGTAACAAGAAAGAGTAATCGGGGCTATAAATTTGTCCCCCCAAAAAAGCCCACCACTTGTACTATATTCAAGCAGAGAACATGTCATATGAAGTCTAAGGGAAGTTTGTTGCTGTAAAAAACGATGAAAGCCATTAAAACACTGAAAAAAGAGGCCAAGAAAAAAACCTCAAACGTCAACAAAGCTTTGTGTTTGAGTGAAATACTCAAAATAATAAAGGCCCATACAAGACAAATAAACGAGGATAAATAAGATAATTTGCTTTCATCGAATGAGATTAGAATGTCAGGAGAAGCTGAAAAGAATATAGATGGGAAAGGTGTCCAAGAACAAAGTGAAATATGTAGATTTAAATGTAATACAAAATTTACTGAGAGTGAACGAAAGTAAGTATTTGAAATATACTTCAAGCTTCCATACTATGAAAGACAGGGATGTTTTATGTGTGACATGATAACATAAGAAACATCAAAACGAAAGGGAATAATTTCAGAAAATGTACACGGATATTTAGTCCTTTGGAATTTAAGTCATTAAACATATGTAAATTGACAAATTCCAAAGGACTAAAGTGCAAACATTGTGTATAAACAGATGTAGAATAGTTAAACACTGTAATTGCCCACGTTTTTGTAAAATACAAGGCTTTATTGTTTCAAATAGCACCTTTCACCCCAATTCGTTGGTATATTTGATATATTTTCCCATAAAATAGACAGGACTATATGTCAGATAACTACTTTTTGAAGCAGACAGCATTGCTTTTGGTTTATCTATTAAATTATTATTTATATCTGTTGTTGGCATTTATGTCCTACTTAAGATATGTCTATTGTACATAATCGGTGTCGGCGTCTCGGTTTTTCGGGCAAGTTGAATCTCAAATTGAACTGAGCGTAATTTTCTTACACCTCACGACGGTTTCGAGTCACTAAAAATATCATATAATTAAGTCTCAAAAGTCTGGGTTTTTTTCTTCCAAAGTTTGCCTATTTTAAACTTAATTTAATTTTTCTCGTGCAAGTTGATATCACCAAAACTGCACAGGATATTGTAATGAGACTTAATGCATCGGGGTCACAAAACATTACATGGTATACCATCAAGTCCTATAACCCTCATTTTTTACATAAGATATATGAGCTTATAGAAATACATGATAATATTTTTGTTTCATGTAAATTGCTATCTGCAAAAGTAAAACATTTTGGATGATGCTTCATATGTGTTGGCGGTCATTAAATTATGCAATCCTATCATGTCACATGACTAGCTCAACAGGTTAGTCATGGCATGTATCGGAATTGCATTCAAGTTCACGTGTTGCATTGTATCTACCTATGGAAAGTAATTACCATTTACTGGCAATGTAGATATCTCTTTTCCTATAATGATTATATATATCTGATACCGCATTATGATTACAAGCGACTATATCGGATTATACTTCAACAAACACATGTTATCATCAAGACAAAGATGGGCGATCTGATATAGGATGTGCACCTAATAACATGAACGTACGGATATAATAGTTTTTGCGACAATTGCCAAATTAAAAAGGCAAATATAATAACAAAAAAAAAGTCACGAATCAAGAAAAACCTGTTTGACCATAAGATTTTGATACTTAACATTCAGTATCATAGTTAAAGAACCCTTGCCACTAAAATATCATTTTAGATCATTGCGACGACTAAACACTAACTTACTGTTCTTAGTCAGTATATCCAATTTATATTTCAAGAAGGGAAATCAAACATGAAATAAAACATGTCCTTCATTTGGTAGCTCGTTTTTATGTTTTCCAAAAAAAACTAGTTTTCACTTAAATTCTTACTGCTTTGAGCCGTCAAAATACTTTTACTGGGACTGTTATTACATACAAGAGGCAGGTTGTTCATCATGGGTTTATTTAAGGGATACGATTAAACCTACAATGATACTTGTATTGGTACTGAATGCACACCTGTATGGAACCTGAACAAATATACATGAAGTAACCGCTTTCTCGTTGGTTCATTAAATTGTTGGCTAGTCGAAAAAGTGTTTAGAATATGTTTTGAGTTGTACTGTATCATCAAGGAAAGAAAGTTTGATGATATATAGCTTCAGACCTATGCGCTGAACATGACAACGTTGTTAGCACTTTTATACTGATGCATTTGCGGATAGAACATTTGAACATAATCTAAAAATATATTTTTTCAGGAACTTATAACTAAAGGTTGGACAGTAAGTATAAAACAGAGTGCCAAATATGTTAAGGTATTGTGAAACAGAATTGTATGTTTTATATTTCTATCAATCACATACATTTTAAGCATTAAGAAATTCATTTCTCGATTTTACTTTACCGTTACATTCGAGTAAAAAAATGGGTTGTGTTTAATAATAAATATAGAATAATAGAAAGATAAATTTATTTCTGCATAAAATGTACAACGGCATGGCAATACAAATTAAAATATACGATTAACAAGTAACAAACCTGTATGAATAATAATGGCCTTTCAATTAACATTACATGCAAAGGATTACACAAAAGTAGTATAAATAAACTCATATCTAACTTAATATTAAAGTTTTTCAATATGAAATAGTACAGCGTACCCACACAATCCTTTCTGTAAAACTGAAAACACTGTATGAATACAATACTACAAGGTAAATGAAAATCACTAAATGGAATATCTCTACTGTTAGATATTGGAGGGCAATTAAGTAATTATTTGGAAAAGGACATTTAAACAAACTTTTATGTTTATGTAACTAACAACTGTATTCATCTTAAAGACAAGTGGCTATGTGCAATTGACTTGTGCCTACTTATAATTGACTACTGTTTTGTGTATGCGTATTTTTGCATTTGGGCACAAACAAAGGGCTGTCATATTAGTGTGGTGCATATTTTGGGCATGGCTATGAATGAAAAGCCTATTCATTCATATCACTTATTGTCTTCCCATTAATCTTCGGAAAGTTCAGTTCAGTTTCTGTAATAACAATGCTGAAGCACACAAGCGACACTATACTTAATGCATTGTCTCTTTGATATAAAAATCAGTGTTACAAGCAGAAACTGTTAACTAAACTGTTAGAAATGCATAAGCGGTTTTCTATTGGAATCCATGAAGTATCCTTAGGAAAATTGAAAGTTCAAAAATAAACAACAAATACAATGTTTCTTAGAGAAAAGGAATATCATTTCTAAAAATGCAGTATGTTTCAATACAAATGACACAGAGAAACTCATGTGTTTCTCCCAGTTTAACTCTTGCGTAATTATCGGGCGATAATGCGCCATCAGTTAGCCGTTCGACGAAAATGATATAATCTTTAATTCAGGTCATGCACTTCACTAGATTCGAGGCATGGCTTTGAATGAAAAGCCCATTCATTCATATCACTTATTGTTTTCCCATAAATCTTCGGAAAGTTCAGTTTTTTACATATATCACACAATGCTCGTTGATAAACCGCCTTATATCCAACTGAATAAAACTGACTTTTCCTTTCAAGAAGTTGAACATAATCCCTTAATGTTAGATTTTTCAGATACAATGCCAGGTCTTTGATGCTTTTGAAGTCGTCTGTGGATAAATATGTTCCTTTTGGAAACAGCCTCTTAGCTTCTCCATTACTGCCACCTCTTGTTATCATGATTGTATCATAATTATAATTTTCGAAAATCTTTTCTGAAAAATATTGATGACAGAAGGCATTTTCAAATGCTAGATAGAATTTATACTTATTCAAGATTTGAAAGCAGTTATCATCGTGTCTGTATTGATGTCCGCACTCCCACTTCTTTCCACATTTGCCTAAAATATCTACGTCAATATATTTCTGAAGTTGCTTGACATATTCTTGTCTTTTAGAATCAGGTTTGCAATTAGAGGCTATCATTAAGAGCGTTTTGTTTTTTCTAAGTGCTATTGATTCAAAATCTCGTTTTACCCCCATGCTGTGCTTCCGTATTTCGCCATAAGGTAAAAATATATCAGTGTTATCTTTGTTGTAAGTCATTGTCCAGTTGAATTGATAGCTTTTGTTCCATTTCCACCAATTTCCACCAGTGTGATACTTAAGAGGAGATTCTTGAGCAGTGAATATCCAAACTTGTCTATGTGGACGTATAAAGTTGAGTCTTTTAGGCATAAATATTCCATTAAATATCAAAACGTCACTTTTATTTGCATATTTTTTATCGAAAGTGATATCACAATTGTTCCATTGACAGTTTTTAAAATTGCAGGACATCGCATACTTTCTGTTTTTGCTAATAAATGTTGACGGGTCGTAATAAAGGACCATGAATTGCTTATTCTTATTGCTTACTTTTGTCATATTAATTACTCCTCTCTGAAAATGAAAAGAAACAGTAACATTTAATTAAAATGCCTATGACGATTCTATATTGTCAATATGACGGTTATAGAAATCAAACCGTTCAGTAGTGAAAAGGCATTGCTCAATTAAAATAATATGGTCCATATTCATGGAAGAGTTGTAGCAAACTATATCAAATTCAATTCATAAATGAAAAAGGTGCAACAACACAACATAGAAACTCGTTTACAAAACTGCAAACATGGTAAAAAAAAGTCCATGACTGTGACTTAATGACATAATTATGTCCAAAAAAACATTATAGATCACCCAGGTTAAAGATTAAAGTAGGTCAAAGGGCGGGTCAAATTTTGTACCTACGGTTGAATAAATGTTGGAGAAGACGATTAGACAATGATACATACCAAATACATGTAAATACACTTGAGACAATGCAATTATGGATAAGAAAACTTTAATCAATGTCAAATTTAGAAACTCTTATTATAAAATGGGAAACACAATCAATCTTTAAGTATTGATTTAATTATATCAGTACTAAAACTCGCCTACATTCCTGTGTCCGCAGACGTAATATCTTAGTTTGATCAGGGCTAAATAAGTAATATGGATGCTAAATTATGAACAAAACTAATGTGGATGAACGCTGGACATTCATCGATGTTAGAGAGAGAGAGAGACAGACAATGAGACAGACCGGATGTATAGAGAGGGAAAGGGAGATGATAAAACAGAAAGACAAAGAGACATAAACAGGGCGACTCATGGAGAGAGACGGGATAAAATAGACAGATACACAGGAAGACAGATAAACACAAGACAACACAGACAACAAAAATAAAGAGACAAAATGATTTGTTATTGTACAACATTGTAAAATGTGTTTGAGGTTATACATGTTTGGTACAACAGATGCACACTATATAGATCTTGTTGTGATATTGTGTTACACATTGCATTGATGTTATTATGAAATGAAAAAAAGAGATAAACTGCTTATGAACCTGATGTTGCCTACTCAATTAGCACATATATTATATAAATATGTACCCAATTAAGTGATACAACCTATTTGGCGCCAATTATGAGTGATATATAGTTAAAACATGACATGTATGTGAATACTGTATCAAGTATATATACCAGTAAGGTAAACTCGTGTTATCAAACCACTTCAATGATATTCTTAGAGGCACTTACATCATTTGTGTGATTATTTACTATTTCTCCTATAGTGTAGCCTGTCATTGTTCTTCTAGTCGTCTAGTGTAAACTACCGTTAAAATGTGTATGCCTTCAATTTTTGCTGATGAACATTTCGATTATTTAAATCAGGTAGGTTTAGACTTCCGATATACAAATTTATATCTAGCTAAATCAAAACAATATTGCACAATAGGAGGAATTGTTATGAGCAATTGAGTGGAAATCCATTTCGACTGTAACAGTTTTAAATTTAAAACATAGAACAAACTTGAATACAATTGAGACATGTTGTACATCGACTAATCACTTGAAAACAATGAATGTTATTATATACTTATAATTCACAGTGCTACATGCTTTAAATTGATAACACTCATCTCCATTTCATAATGTTGGTAATGAGAATTCAACATCATGCACAATAATTAAGATTTTAACACGCATAATTATTGGAATTTACAATATATCTCATGACAGTTGTGATGTCATTCAAAGCAGGTTAAGTCATACTTACAGTAAATACCTTGATACAGTACAGCACAGGCGGATTCCGTTTTGCCGCGTGATAGCGCGGGAGATTTTACAACACGGGAGCAATAAACCCACGCAGCATCATGCGGCATATGACTGTTTATGCGGCATCTATATCTCTATCCGTAATATACGGACCATGTTTGAAATTAATGCATTAGGGTTATAGGATTTTCGCATGGGTTGCTGCAGTTTACTATTCTCCGAGTTTTGTTTTATAATTAGAAAAAAATAGAAAATTTCACGCCGCATAACGCCGCGACACGCGGCATCACGCGGTGGAACTCGTTGTCGCGCTTTAATGCCATTTTGTCTTTCAGAGGGGGAAATTAAATGCCGCATACAAGTTGCGATGCCGCGTCACGCGTTTGATTTTTCGCTGCATATCCACGCTTTCAGACTCTTATTTACATGCCGCATATGCGCGGGGTTTCGCCTGTGCTGCACTGTATGTTATATCTAAGGCTGGGAACGAATATTCAAATATTCGAATATTCGCATTCGTTTTCCAAATATTCGAATGCAATTTTAGGGTTCGAATATTCGTTCATTTTTTCGTTTTTTTGTTATTGTTTTTCATTTGTTTTAAAGTTCGACAAAACGTTGACAAACACACGAAAGCCTTACACTATTTTTTCAAATAACTAATTTCTTGATAGCCCTGGTCGGTGTTTTGAAAACAGGTGACATTAGTGCAAATTGCGGATCCTAAATTGCAAACAGTTTTTCAGTTTGTTGTTTCAGAAGTTCACATGTGGAGTCATTATCTAGCGCCTTTATATCATGTTTTGAAGGTTGCAACTCTTAATGTAAATAAATATTCTTAAAGAAAAACTACGTCATAAATGATACTTGATTTTTTGTAACGGCTAGTTGTTGCTACAAAGATTGATGAACACAGTGTAAGTTACGCGCTTCGGATTGTTTCATTTTGAATATTAACTAAAATTTAGAATTATGAACAGGATGTTCATTTTTATAGCTTTTCAGTGATATTAAACTTTAAAAAATATAGTTTTCTTTAAAAAAGTTACGATTGTAAAAAATCATGTCACTAACAATACAAAAAACAGACTACCGACTGCTGCCCATCGGACTTATCTCTGGTCAGAAGATAAAACTGCGTAATACGGGGTTTGTTTGCAAACACGATCACTCCTATTGCACTTTTGTTAAATCAAGGGCCATAATTCTTGAAGAACTAATCTGATCATGCTTAAAATTAAAATTTTCATACTATCTGTAAACATGAGAAAGTTTAGTAGGTGCTAGAGTGTAAACATGGCTAAATATTGCAATTTGTGTGAAATCAGGGGTCATAACAGTAAAAGAACTTATCAATCAAGTCCATAATCGAACTACTTCGAGGTCTTGTGGTCATATGTATTTCATTATGCTTGTTTTAGAAATTTATACGCTAGAGTCAAGGGGGATAAACGGACTGAACCGTACCTAAACATACAAGATGGCGGCACGACACTTAAAGGCGAGTTTTTTATAAATATTTTATTCTGCAAAATTTTCTTGAGAATGGCACCAGGCTACCAACCTGCTACACACTTATTGGAGCCACACCGCCTTTGTAGATATGCAATTACTTGTGTAGTTTTAATGAAATGCTGGTCATCCAACTCGAATCGAGGGAAATGTAACTAAAATCGTATGGTAAGGTTCAGGTCATTTTGCTAAAATGGTCCTTTTCTTGAAATATTCTCGATTATATATACTTTGATCATAAACGATAGGTTTCTGTGTTAAATATACGCCCAAAACTATCAGTCTGGTGCTAAATGAACGTCGGAATTTCATTAAATTTCAATTTTAATTTTTTTGGTAAGGTTCAGTGGCGAAAAAAATTGGTAAGGTTCAGCGCGATATGGAGACAAATCATGGCAAGAGCGCATAATTTCTCGTTTCACGAAAGACTGATTATATTCAATTCTTTCTTTCTTTCTGATACCGATGTTACCAATGGCGTATTCTATGTACGTTATATGTGAATAAGTTCACTCCATTTCAAGGAAACGCCTTTACATGTTTTGCTAGTTTTTGTAAAAGGGTAGCTAAAGGCTTAGCCGACTCTTCACATGAAAGTAAACTATGGAAAAATTTACCCGCAGATGTAGGTACGTGTACATTGTATGGTGTTTTACAAATTCAAGCTAGAGTATGCTATCTTGCACAAATAGTTTCCAATCAGCAGTGTATTCAAATGTAGCCTAACATGAAGTGCATAAATTCTTAGACGATGCACAGAATTTCTTACAATGGTTTGCAACTGCCTAGTTTAGTAAGTAACTATTCAATATTTTCATTGCATTACATGTACATTTATTATATCGAGATTAATAATATCTGCCATGTGTTTAAGTTTCCGATCGGAATGTCCGCCTTGAGGGTACTTGCCCATTTTGCGGTAACGAGGCTTACCGAGTTACCGCCCATGGGCAGGTAACCAAAGAACGAGTATTTTGATCCAAACCTCAAACACAATATCGCAAACTTATTGTACCATTTCAGCAAATAGGTTTGCGATATGCAAGAAAAATATTAATAATGTGTTTGATGTTTGGATCAGAATATTCGTCCTTCGGTTACCTGCCAATGGGCAGTAAATCGGTAAACCTCGTCACCGCAAAATGGGCAAGTACCCTCAAGGCGGACATTCCGATCCGAAACTTAAACACATGGCAGATATTATAATTCCCGATATAAGAAATGTACATGTAATGCAATCAAAATATTAAATAAGTACTTACTAAGCTAGGCAGTTGCAAACCATTGTAAGAAATTCTGTGTATCGTGTTAGAATTTATGCACTTCATGTTAGGCTACATTTGAATACGCTGCTGATTGGAAACTATTTGTGCAAGATAGCATACTCTAGCTTGAATTTGTAAAACACCATACAATGTACACGTACCTACATCTGCGGCCAAACTTTTCCATAGTTTACTTTCATGTGAAGAGTCGGCTAAGCCTTTAGCTACCCTTTTACAATAACTAGCAAAACATGTAAAGGCGTTTCCTTGAAATGGAGTGAACTTATTCACATATAACTGGAGTGACCTTATTCACATATAACGTACATAGAATACGCCATTGGTACATCGGTATCAGAAAGGAAGAAAGAATTGAATGTAAGCAGTCTTTCGGCTGTTTCTTATCGTGAAACGAGAAATTATGCGTTCTTGTCACGATTTGTCTCCATATCGCACTGAACCTTACCAATTTTTTTCGCCACTGAACCTTACCAAAAAAATTAAAATTGAAATTTAATGAAATTCCGACGTTCATTTAGCACCAGACTGATAGTTTTGGGCGTATATTTAACACAGAAACCTATCATTTATGATCAAAGTATATATAATCGAGAATATTTCAAGAAAAGGACCATTTTAGCAAAATGACCTGAACCTTACCATACGATTTTAGTTACATTTTCCCTCGACTCGAGTTGGATGATCAGCATTTCAATAAAACTACACAAGTAATTGCATATATACAAAGGCGGTGTTGTTCCAAAAAGTTTGTAGCAGGTTGATAGCCAGGTGCCATTCTCAAGACAATTCTGAAGAATGAAATATTTAGGAAAAACTCACCTTTTAGTGTCGTGCCGCCATCTTGTATGTTTAGGTACGGTTTAGTCCGTTTACCCCCCTTGAGAGTGTTAACATAGTTAAATATTGCAATTGTTTGAAATCAGGGGCCATAATTCAAGAAGTGATGTTTCATCAAGTCTAAAATCGAACTCATATGATGTTTTGTAGCCTTATTTTTTACATTGTATCCAAGCGTTAATATAGGTTTTTTTTATAAATGTAGATGCTAGAGTGTACACATATCTAAGTATTGCATTTTCTTGTTAAATAAGGGACAATATTTCAGGATGTGCTGATTCGATCAAATCCATAATCAAAATCATCCTCGGTCTTGTGACTATAAACGTAGTGTTTAAGTATCATTATGATTGTTTCAAAGATGTAGATGCTAGTGAAAAAATAGTTTATTTACAGTCAATTTATTACGGTAATATCGAGGCAGCCAAGTTAATGCACTACATATTCTGAAGAGCTCATAATTATGTGTAATGAATTGGAATCAGCTTCAAATACTGATAAATATTGAGGTTATTTTGAAAAATGTATAAAATGCGGTTTCCCTTTTTAATCACACATTTACTATACTATGCGATAAGAACAATGATTCAAACGCAATAATACAAAAAAAAATGTTTTAAAATTTACCTTTCCTTGAGCTGAGGCGTGAAGCATGTCATCAAAAAATATCCAGTACGTTATTCCCATGTAGCATAAAACTAGCAATATTATTAATACCAATAAATCTGCAAAGGAATGGACATAATATGATTTGAGGCGTCCTTTTTATCATCAAATTATTCAAAATTCAAATTATTTGAGACAAACATGTAGTAGACAAATGTGATGACCTCTGGTATTATTAATGTGAGCTGTAAACGTTTGAGTTATTATCCGAAATATGATGAATTATTAACAAAGAACATGACATAATTAAATATGTGAAATTGGTGCATAGAAGTGGTTGATTGCAGGAATGTATAGACGATTTTGATGGAATATTTAAATTCGTCAGAATTTCGGGGACTGAGACTATCAATAATATATAATATTTCTATAGATTGTATGCGAAATTCCGATACTTTGAAAGTCCCACATACCACAACGCAGTTTTTTGAAACAAAACTATGACGCAAATTGTGAACGTTAGTTATTGTCTTTAACTTAGTATTTAAAATCATATTAATTAATGTTGTTGTTTTCAGAGTCGTAACGGGGAAGTTGAGTATAAATTTGTTTGCATAGATACTACGTCTTTTTACATTTACTTAACGTATCCAAAATATGATGTTCGCTCAGGAATTGATGCAATATCACTTGCAAAATGTACATGAATAGTAGCAACAATTGATTGCGTTTTCTTCAAGATTTTATAGAAGTTTAATGTGACATATCAATTCAAGTAGCATAAATATTCTAAAATATTCAATCGTTTACTCTTGATTTAATGTAAGTGTGTTGAATAATTCTATCTGTTACAGCGTAAAAACCTCAACTCAAGGGAAATGTTACGACTTATTTGTTGTTCATTTTTATTCTTATTGTTCTTATTTATTTTGTTAATACAAATGTTTCATAGAAAATCTAGATAAGGAAATAAATTACTTCATGTAATTGAATGCATTTACGCGGTTAAGCGGGATCTGTAAATTAATCTTGATACTAAATAAGATATGAACCATTAAAATTGCTAATAACGTTGAGAGTGTGTTGTGATATACTTAATCCATTTTTTAGAAAGTGTGATTGACGTTGATTATTTATGTATAACATATTCAGAACTTGTTGAATAGTTTTACATGAGAGACACCTTTCGATCTTTTTAAGCAATATTAAGTACTCAACCAGTTATTTTAAATATGATCTTACTACAATGACATGTACATTCAATAAAGCATACTATTGTAAACATTGAGGTGTGTAAACATTAAAAAATGCCCTCTTTTTAAAAGTTGGTAAATTTTACAAAATGAATTTTGCCTCTTTCACCAAACTTTGCGAAGTACACTTCAAGGCTCTGTACAGTTTCATTATTTTTATTTAACATTTTCCAATTTGACTTGATTGCCTATAAAGGGTGCAAGAAATGAACATACATTGCAGTTGGTATATGGACCAACGGTACTCATTACCAGCATTCTACGACACCTAAATATGTTAAAACTAAAATATATTTATAAACGAAAAAAAAAGTTCCAACTGAATCAGATATTACCCTGGATACTGACTACTTCATATTACTTTCCTTAATATAGTTTTATGTCACTATTTTCCAGTAATAATAAAGACAGAGTCTATAATCGGTGTAAAAATAAACATAATCCATTTTCATAATTTGTGATGTGAGAAGCTGTCTACATTTTTATCTTTAACATTAAAAAAACACTTGTCAGTTGAAAGTTTTTAAAACAATGTCTGAACGACAACTACAGTTAACAATATAAAAACATTTAGACCAAAAAAAAAAAGGAAAATGAGATTGCCTGGAAAGGTTTTAATTGGTTACAGAATACAAATCAATTGTTAATGGAAATGGTTTGTTTGAATGTCAATTTCTACGCTACTCTTAGTTTTATTTATATGCAAAGGGTTGTTGAACTATGTGTTTAAATAACTTGAGTATTTTTTTTAAATTTGATTCTTATGTAAAATACCACTTCTATATTTTCAAGTTTCTATCTATTAAAATATCAGTCGAAAAATGTATGTGTTTGTAAAAATAAAAAAACAAAAACATGTTACTTTTAAATAATTCCACAAAATTCTGTTTAATGTTCATGTTGACACATACAATCCCTCAACTTGTTTTCTGAACATAAAAGTCTAAGATCTAAAATAGATCTACAATATTATATTGTAAAAGCAACGACTTTGATATGGTTGATTAAAGACCGAACACAAACGTTTTGCTTTGCACGTATCAATATTGGCTAAATGACATCTGCGTTGTACGACACGTACGATTTAGCAGCAATTTACAAAATATAAATTAGATGATTCTTTTCGCATTCGAAACTAAATAATATCGTTTAAAAAGTACACGCAAAATTGAAAGAAAGACACTTTAAAACCAACACGACTAACAGATTCAAGTTGTGTTATACCCCTGCTAACACTCGTTGTCGGTTCAACGTTGGATCCGTTGATATGCACATCAATACCAGGGATAACACAAAAAAGGGAAAAGTGATCCTTGACATTAATGGCAAACCATCGTTGGTTGTGTTTATGATGGAATGTCGTATGTTCAAGCTAAAATTCACACTCAAAGTGCGCTAAGTGTCGAAATAAATTTAACGGAAATAGTCAACTTCGGAAAAGCAGGAAATATTATGCACGTTGTAAAATGAATGTCTCTTTTCATCTTCGGGTTATATATTTATGTTTCACGTTTGAAATCAACGAATTGGATTATGATCCAAGTACCATACTCGACCACTTATTTATTTATCAAATATGTATATACTCGTGAAAAATACAAACACTGTACACAGTCAGTGAGTTTATTAAATCATTATTTGCCAACCGGTTTCGCTTTTTTGCTCATCAGGGCAAATATGGCGTCAAAATATGGGATATATTATTTGATAGCAGTTGATATTGAAAGCATTTGACGCTTTTATAGTTGCTCACCCTCACATGTTGGTGAACAATAAGGTCCGATAGATTTAATAAAAATTCGACCGAATTATGAAGTAAAATAAGGAGAAAACTTAAATAATCTGCTTCCAGTTAAAGCCACGTTTGTCCTATGTGTCATTTAACACTATACTGTATTATAAAAAAAATAGACATGTTTAAACTACACAAAATGTTCCAGAATAAATTCTTGTAGGTTATTTCTATTCTTTTTTAATAATTCGGTTTTAAATTATAGCAAATTTTAAACGCTTATGCAATCCAAATGTAGCAGTATTGTGTGGCTAAAATACGGAAGTCCGTTTACTTAGATATACAAATATATTGATATACAAAAGACTGTATTTAACTAGAAAACTGTACCGGCTGTTTTCCGTAAGCACTGAAATAGAGTATTTGCAAGGCCCTATATAACTAAACTAAGGTATATCGTATACTTTAATCTATTTTAAACAGGTCTTGCAACTTTTCATTATATATGTATCATTTTCGTGAATCATTCCAGAGGGAGTCAAGCTCAAATTATAGAGATATAGAACGCGGAATTTATAATTGCACTAGGTCTGGTCGGGATCGAAGAAAGGTCCCTTAGACGCTGAAATAAACGCTACCGTTGCACCAAGACGGCTTTTTGTGGGAAGTAATTCTAGACTTAATATCCCGAAGACAACTTTTTCCATACGGGAGAGTGCTTAAAAGTAGGGCAATCAAGATACTACAACGTTTATTAAGAAATGCGGGAACCTGTATACTGCTTAAAACGGCATTGTGTACACTTACACATACGGGAAACTAGATATACAATCCCGCCAATGACTGGAATTTTCAATCAATCTACATGGTAGGAGTTTTCTTATTAACCTCTGAATTTCTGTGTCTACAATATATACCAAGTCAAACCTGGTTTAAAGAAAACCTCCGAATATATATAGTACTTAAGGTTTCACAAACCAATGAACTGCCAGATACTGAGTTATGCATCCTTGACGAACGTATTTGACAGTTTGAGACACTTGATAATGTTCGGCAGCATCGTCTTTACGTAATACGCAAATGTACATTCAGAAAAAAGTATAGATTAGACTATTGTTTAGAACATGTATTTACATAAAGTTCTTGCTATATGCTGCATATGTGTAGAACTAAATAGTGAAAACATTTTTCCACAAAATGGCAAACATGTACATAATTATATAAAACAGAACTATTTATTCCAAAATAACATAAACTGATTGGAATGAAAGTCAAATTTTCTTTGATAATATCATCCTTAGCTAGACGTGATTAAAAGATCAACGCTTACATTGAAAATCAAGTAGGATAGGTTTAAAATTTCATCTCGCAAAGGAAAAATAAAGAGAAGTGAGAATTAACTTGTTTGTTTTTTTAACTGATTTCTGCAAAATTCGAACATAATATTTGCATGGAAAATGTAGGACGGACAATTATAGATATTTTTTTGGTATAGCCAAGAACCTTGGTCCTTTAAATGTGTAAGTAGGAATAATGTTTGACCGAAATAATTTGATTTCCAGTGAGTCCTTGAAACTACATAACGATGGGGAGTTTTATTTTATTTCTTCAGGTATAGAATTCCATACATTAACACTTGATTGTACGATCGAGTTAAGAAAAAGCGTTGTTCTTCCTTCCATAACCGTATAATCTTGGGCATTTTTAAATTATAACTATTACCTTAAAGCAACAACTCTAGGGAATAGTGTAGAAAATTGTTCCAGCAACAAGCCGTTTTTTAAGTGTAAACATATTAACCAACTGCTGAAATTTTCTTCTATCGCTTAAGGATATCCACCCGATTTCTTTGATTAAATGCTGTGCAGAAACTGACCGAGTTAATCCGGTAACATCACTTGCTGCCTCGAGTTGTAATTTTTCTAATCCATATTTATCAAATTCAGTGCAATTGTCCAATACTACGGCGGCATATACTAATCATGGCCTCATATACTAGAGGTAAATTTGATTTCATGTTTTTTCTATTTATCTTGAATTTTAGCGCTCTCATAAAATGTAATACGTTTGATGCCGATTTGAAAATATTATAACGTGTTTATGCCATTTACCGTAATTACTAAAGGTTACACCTAAATGTGTGTGGTGATCTGTAAACTGCAACTGATGTCCACGGGAATATAATACAGAAAAAGTTTGATCTAAGGTGGTACAAAAATAGTTGTTCTGCCTGATTGGGATTAAATGCGACCAACTACCTTTTTGACCATTCAAATATGATGCACAAAATTAATCCTGGCTTAATCGTCCCTCCAAATCGTCAACACATTGGCTGTTGTTTGAGATAATGACGTATCATATGCAAATAGCTTAGTTATACTTAGCATATATCGTTTACATAAACTAGAAAAAAAACAAGGGCCTAAGGATCGAATCTTGTTGGATACCAGCTTTTGTTTTTGATACCAGCGTTAATACCTTTACCAGTTGATGTATTATAACCTACTATTACATTTTGAGCTCTGCCAGAAAGATAATTTTCGATCCATCTTAATAATGTTTCATTTATTCTGTTTTGCTTCAACTTTAACAAGTGTCCTTTGTGCCAGACTCGGTAAAATGCTTCAGAAATATCACAACATATCAAACACATGTATTATTTAGAGTCTAGAGTTTGACATGTTTGATGATAAACTTCTGTGAGTTGGTAAATTCTGGAATCATTTGGCCTACCGCCACAATGATTACAAAATATTAAGTTGTTAACATGTAAATGGTAATGAAAATGTTTACAAATAGCTCTTTCCATCACATTTCCGATACAGCTTAAGCGTGACATTGGTCTGTAATTGTTTGAAATGTCGTCCTTGCCCTTTTCGAAGAATGGACTGCCATGTGCGGTTTTCTTCATGAAAAAATGAGTTAATTCAAGACAATACTTATTTACAGCTCCGTCTAGTAAGAGACCCACATCAGTATGTTTTACTAATTCGCTTAAATTGCCAAAGTTAGCTTTATTGTATAACCAAACATGACGTTCATAACTTTCACTTAAATTGTAACTGAAAGGTAAAATTGTATAAGTTGCCTGGTGAGCACTTATATCTGCGGGAACTTAAAGAGTTAAGAACATCGAGATATTGCTGTTACACTCGTTCTTTCGGAGATGGTTCCAGTGTCATCAGAAACAAGCAGAGGTTTTTAAACTCACCAGATTTCAGAAATATGTAAGCATCTGTCTCTCCTGTGTCTTTCATGCATACATTATGTGCTGGATACTGTGCATGGAACTGTTATTTGTTTGGTAATTACATAAATATTACACTTGGAATGAGATGAAAGAAAATAGAATAATTTGCATTGCGACCGCAATCTTGTAAAATAAATCACTTGCCAAATTGCGAGCTTTGTGGATGTCAAAATACAAATCCATGGAAGTTAAATCATTTCAGCAAACCATAATTTACCTTTGAATGACTAATGATAGCGACCCCATTGGTCAAGAACCCTTGCAATATCAAACCGAACCTTTAACCTTCCTTAGCCTTCTAACACATGTTTGTTTTAAACAGAAGCTTTCCGCGCTTCGTGTTGAAAACGTATTCCCCAACTCTCGTATCGGACATAACGAGACTTGCCTCAAAATGCCTAGATAAAAGAGAAAGCATAGACAGAACAACCTAATGGGGATAAACTGAGGCGGCCAGCGGGGGAAATGACACGAAGACTTCAATATCACTAATTACTTAAAATATTGCCCCTGCTACATGCTCCCCCAATCTGTCAAATGACGTGACCTCATCTAACCTCCTTGGAGAAAAAAAAACACCGATTAATTTAAAATTAATTTCGTTTTTTGTTGTCCTTCCCCACTTAAGAAAAACTGACCAGATTTAAAAGTACCCTAAAAGATAAAGTAGGTATGTTTGCAAGTATTAACGTACATTTATTTTTGTTCTAGGTACCAAAAAGTATTACAGGCAATGTAGAACTACAAAAGATGTTTTATAATTCTACAAACGTCACATGTGTAACAGAAAGTATGCAATAATGCAAAAAAGTAGCTTATACAATTTGCCTTATTTTGGCCCAGGACATATCACACATAAGCATATACACGACTGTAGCAAAAAAGTCGGAGTAGGGGCATCACTATTTATGATAAATCTTTTATAAGAAGTAAATGAACTGAAATATATGAAAAAATGGAAATGTTTTACCGTCTACTTTTTAGGATATTGAACTTTTAGAAATGAGCACGGTCATGTTTATACTTTCAAGTAATGTACAGCTTGATAGAATTAAGGACAATTAAGATGCAGTTCTCAAATCTTATAAAATGGCATTTTTTTTCAAATTATTCAATTTGACAACTAAAAAAGAAAAAATAACGAAAACAAAATGGGCTTCTTTGGGATCGAACTCAGGACCTCTTGATCTCAAAGCAGACGCTCTAACCACTGCGACACAGAACGAAATAGGTACAACTATAAAATCCAAAGTATTCCAAATGGTCATTAGACAGGAAGTACACATTACACATCCACTACCTTAATGTATACTTTTTTTCGTATTACTACAAGTAATAAATGCTCACTGGTCTCCCCTCTTGTAAAATTGTGCCCCACAATTTTAGCGCAACCTGCTGGCAATAGTCAATGATTAAAATAAAGGATATCAAGAAAAATGTATTTTAAATGCATAATTGAATCATTCCAATAGATTACTGTATTCGAGAACAATGTGAAATACATTTATTATCACAGTCTTTATTAAAAAAAATACATTAATTCATAACAGCAAATATATTAAAGTACATGCACATACCATCTTCGTCTTTATGTTTTTGGAACGTTATTTTAAAGATCTTACGCAATTTCGATGAATACTTAAATAAGAATTTCCTAACAGCCTTTTCGGATTTTTTTTTCCGGTCTGGACGTCATGTCATGTCATTTCCTGGACGTCATATGGTTTTTCCGGTCAAAAGTACAAGTGGTTTCTGATTATCATTTACAAATATAAGGAAAATAAATGTTCAAGTTACATCTTACGCAACGTCATTTTCAGGTATTTCGTTGGTTTTTGCATCCTATGTCACATCTAGCATATAATTTGAACCCAAAAGTTATACCACAGGAATCAGGCGTTTGTTATGAACAAATTTATATTTAACTTTATGCATTTATGTTTTTTTAAATAGCATTATGTAAGCTGATACTTTCCGACAGGTAGTGCATTTTACGTTGTGCCGGGTTAGCATGCGCGACGTCATTGAAAACTCAAACCCACATTTCACCATACCTGGCTTGATTATTGAATTTCTACTTTCTCTTTAAGTGCAAGTGGTGGGCTCGAAATAAGGGGAAGTAACCCAGGTCAAATACTAATGTCACATTATAGAGGGATGGACATAAATGTAAGACTGCTATATATTGATTATTTCAAGAAAACATTACACAATTTCAAAACATTAATATGAATTTTATATATGCGCGAAAAGCTCATCGCATGTAAGCACGTGCATCTTAGATTTAAATCATGAAATAGGTATGGGTATGGGTGAATCTGTAGATAAAGAAAGGCAACTGGCTTTATTTAACATTGGCCAATGTAGCAGAAGACATTGATATGATCCACGACAAGGAAACATGAGATGTGTCCACCGGCAATGCACATTTTACAACAAGTGCTTCAGTCAACTAAGCTTTGAAAGTCATTACATATTCTTGAAAGCATTTTAGACATATTTTACCAGAAATTCATTAAATGTTTTAATATTATATTGATTCAACTTTGAGCACAAAGCTGAATAAAGCATAAAAAAATGTTATAATTATGATATCGGGACATGGATCTTTCTGACATAAAAATCGTAATTTCGCGGTGATGCAAATAGAAGGGTTTCGCGGCCCACTTAGAATATAGTACACACATATTGTCTTAAATCTTACAAGTATGTACTTTGTGAGTTCAAACTTAGCCCCATTCAGAGAATAAATTGTTGAGATTAAAAAATCTGACTTTAGCTAATTCATTAATTAAAACTTTTAATATTCCAAGCATATACTATTCATTCCATTTACCTTTTGTATGCCACTATAGATAAATACTATTAGTTTACGTCTGTCACATCTGCAGTTCTTATTAAGTATTAAACTAGTCTTCTTCAGCGCCATGTAAATAATTTCTTGAATTTTGAGTCAGTTGCATTAAATTAGTTTTCATAGATTCGAACCTGCATGCTGCGCGACTTTAATTCTTGCGGGTACCCACTTCACTGCGGAATTATCATCGGTTATTAGAAACTTATAAAGGAATAATTTATGTCGTTGCCACTATTCCGCTTATGCACGATGGACCCACGGAAATTTACATATTCGGGGTGATCGCTGGAAGTTATATTCATAGAAAGAGGTAAGGATCAGGTTAATTTGTCCGTATAATACCACTTATGAACAGTTGCTGGATCTTCTACTCATAACTGATTTGGCTGATCATGGTTTGTGTGCGAATAACGATAAATCAAACAACGAGCGAACACAAATTATATGTAGTTATAAATCAAGAGACTTGCATGTAAAACTTTTGATCTCAATCTCTATAAACAAAAGTTACTAGCTATCTTTTTAGCATATACTTAAAATTGAAAGATCGTATGCTAGAGCTTTAAACCGGAGACAAACGTTATACGTATGGTTTTAGAAATGATGCGCCTTTAGTATTGTATACATATATAATACTTAATATTTCGATTAAGTTTAAATTATCAATGGTACAATCAAATGAGAAGACAAAATGTAACATTTAAATTGCATGCATAAGTAATATACATGTCTGGGCCTCGTTTCAAACTGAAAATGGACAGTGATGTGCTAAAGAAAATACAGTAATACTGAAACCAATTGCTATACTTTGCTGTTCTGGTCGCTACACTAACCCATGTGTATTTTTCATTCTAGGCTTGAAATGCTGCATCAAATGTATAAGCAAAGTATAGTTGTTTTACTGATGTAAAATTTTATTCATTTTTGTGGGAGCTTGTAAGGTCTTGTAATGTTTTTTCAGAAGGTTATACTATTTTTATATTGTTACTTTTAAAGATATTGCAGGTCTGGGGGCTCACAAGGACATTGAACTGCCTATATCTCCACCCAAATAACGTCCCTAAAATATATATATATATATATATATATATATATATATATATATATATATATATATATATATATAAGATTCCCTTCTCTAGACAAATCCCAGTTTTCTAGATCGTAAATGTTCGGTTCCGACCAAATGTTTTATTTATTTTCCTTCATAATCTTGAAAAATCTCAAGTTTTTGGACCGGACCACTGACAACACTTTAAAATAGTATAAATAAAATCGGTCTTAAAGCTTGTCTCATCAATATATGACATATTATGCTTATCTTACCCTCCGAGGTAGAAAACAATATGAAACTTGAAAAATTATTATAAATCTTTAAAAATTAAGGTGTTTATTTCTGAAATTCTGCTTAAAAGTGTCTTATTATTATTCAAGTCAGTGGGAACATTTTAGATAAAAATCATTTGTAGTTAAGAAATTGTATCTCCATTTTCCCTGCGAAATATCTTCGTTTGGCAGACGTATAACAGACTATGAAAGTACAAAAATTATTGAAAATTTCACATGTTAATATTTTGTAAGCCATTTGTTAATTAAGTGCACTGAACCCAGTTGGGCGGAAATTTTCGACAAGAAACGTGTTTATTGGGACATAAATCACCAATACAAATTGGCCGGTATTTCACCGAAACGCAAATATTACGATCCTCGGCGACTTCCGTAAAATATCGGAAAAGTTTCCGTGTGACGTCACTTGCAGTACTCGAGAAAGATCCGTTACATTGATTATAGTAAACGAGCACACAAAACTCCGTGTAAAAACACGATTAACTTACAATTTATATTATTTCTGTAAATGGGAGGCGCTTGGTGTGTTCTGAGTGAGAGAATAAGCCTACACAAATAACCTTGGGACTCTAATATAAAAAGTCAGTGACTAAGACAATAGGGACGAACCGCAGTCGCATGAAGTTTGGGCCCTGGAAAGTCATTCTTATAAAACACCCCGGCCCGACTATCAAGCATATATAATACGAATTATGCATGTTTTATGGTCGGCCCGGGGTATTTAATATATAACTTTTCGGGTCCGAACTTCATGTGACTGTATGACGAACGTTTCAAAATTCTAGATTAGCAACTGCGTGGAACGGTCCAAGCGTTGAATGTCCGCTCAGTCGCTCATGAACGACAAGAAAAGACAGAAAATGTATTTTAAATTCGGCCTTTGTAGAATGATCTCGATCTATTCAATTTTATTATTTTCTTTAGGAATAAGTTTAAGACTTTGTTTGTTACAAACTTTTCCAATCTAGATTTTCCCAAGTGCAACTTTACTTGTATAACTTAAATCATGCCCAATTACATCATATACGAGGATATTAGGTTGAAACTTTTGTTACAAAATGTATTTTATTACAGAATATTATGATATTATTTAGACACATGTTTTTAAGACCTAGTCTTTATAAAAAAAAGCTGGCATTTATATTCAAAATCATTTAAATAAAATAATGTAGAACAAAGGCCCTATATAGAATAAAACAGTTACTCTACTAGAAGTTTAACTTACATGGTGCGGAACACTCCAGTAATCCATAAAAGTTTCAAATCTTTAACAATATCTCGTTTTAACAACGTCGCCATGGTAAATAATTAGCATAGATCTAACCATTAAAGGAATTACAATTAATCTAGCCCAAGGGCATAACTCACAACAAAGATGCGATATGATTTGTTGTTAATTGTCGCCCCCTGTCAGCAATATTACTGGTCACACATTATTGCATATTGCACACTGGTCAATTGCATTCGATAATTACACAACAATATATACTAACAAAAACAACAACAATATAGTTTATTAACATGCAAAGTGCCCAATTAAAATTATGAAACCATTATTTATGTTTTCAAGTTTAAATCTTGAAAAACATAAATATATACAACTTGGTAAAAAGCAATTCAGCAAAAGAAAGTTTCCAGCAACCCTATTAATGTTCAGAAAGTATATCTTTTTGGTTGCCGATGACACATTTTATGTACCGGAATGAAATATTTTTCTTAAAGTGAAATTTTACACGTATTTAGGTAGATATCGTGATTTTAATTATAATGAGTTTTCAAATAGATTTGCGTCAGAATTACAAGAATTATAGGAATACACTTTTCTTTCTGAAGTTTTGCCTGAAAATATTTTGAATTTATGCAAATGAGTCGGAACTTTATAAGCAAAATTGACATTTGTAGTAAAGAACGTTTATCCACATCTCGCCCAGAAACTTCAATTCGGCGAGGAAGAACGCATTGTGAAAGAAGAAAACTTATCATGAAATCTTTAAAAAAAGACATTTATACGTGCGTACCGGAAGAGGAAAGGGCATCAGAGCATGCGTTTCTCCAGCAATTATGTTTTCCTATTAACTTGAATATGTCTGTCTTTTTATAAGAACATATTCAAAACAGCATTTTTTACATAAGAACGTCAGTTGCAAATCCCAATACTTACGGCGTCTGTCAAGGTTTAACGGCCATTTCAATATTAATTCATTTTAGCTTAGTTGCGGAAATTTGCATCTTTCGTTACGGGCGAATTCGAGGAACGACAGGTAATAGCCCGTGATAGATAGATCATTTCTATTACTCTATAGCAGTATTCAAGTAAAAACGAAGAAAAGGTTTTTTTTTTCATTTGCTCAACCCCCCCCTCCTATTTTAATTGGTATTTTTTTATTACTGGTATATTATGTATTGTATTCGCGTTGGTCAAATAGTTAACGCTCTGGTGCCATATTCCAGTATCATCTTAAGTCTTAAGAGGATAATTTAAAAAGGGAGAATGTGCCTTGCAGCATTTTGAAAATTTATAAAATCTTCCATGACCATTTTCTATAATAAAGATTTACACTCAATCATTGATTTTTGAGAGAATTATAATAATTAAAAAATTTGGACTTAAGTTAAAATATTTAAGAAATCACTTAAGATGCTTCTGGAATACGACCCCTTAACTACCAATCCAGGAGTCCCCGGTTAGATTCCTTGACATTGAAATTTTAAAAAAAGTAGATCTACCATGTCCACTGATTTGTGGATAGAGTTGATCGACTTTGTTCATGAGTTGTGCATAAGACAACTGTCTGCGGTTGAGACACGTCAAAAAAACGTGGCACCGCCGATTTTTTAGGAGGTATCTCAATCCAAGTGTGAGGTTTCCATATTCACAACGCAATTGACATGACTGATTTTTTTCTCATCGTTTTAACCGCATTCTCATCGTAGGAGCAATAGTTATTATTCTTTGTCGTTATCATATTATATGCTATTTCATGTATTACACAGTATTCTCGTGTATTGCACAGTTATACTTACTTTAGCCGTATTACTCCTTCTCCGCTACAGAAAACAGTTCAAACATGTTTGCCTTTTAAGATCTTTGTTTAATCAACATAACAACCTCACTTCGAATCAGTATTGCACAAGAAACAACAGTTCAATCAAATGTCTACGTTGCATATCAATTCTTTAAATGTTGCGAAACTTAAATTCTGCGCAACTGGCATGCATATTTGATTGTGTATTTAAGTTTGGATTAACTTTGAAATTGAAGATACAATCATTAAATTGCTCACCTTGACCGTATAGTATTGCATTCAAATCATATCACAGACGTTACAAGAAATAAGTGTGAAAACAGGACGGAAATGAGAAAATGAAAACCATTTCTTTCTCGAATTTTACATCAAAGCCGCTACAATTATACAGTTTGTTTTTGATTCTTATGTAATGTGCTGGCTGCTTATAAGTTACGTAAAAAAGTTCAGCAACTATGCGGGATAAACGGTGCAGGATAAAATATCTATCACCTGTACATAAGTGGAAATATGTATATCATGGATGATGGTTGACCCAGATTGAGATATGTCCCAAAATACTCGACATATCCTCGTTTGTTCGGTCGTATTAAAATCCTCGGGCGGGTTTTCCTTATGCGAAACTCATAATTACTGTAGATTCACTTTATATGTGGCGTTTATTATTATTTAGAAGTGTAAGGGTTTTACACTACATTCGCCACTAACATTGATTAATACATATTCACTTGTTCTCGATCGCGAACTAACAACTTAGATTAATCGCACTCGAGACTCATTCAAGATGGAATCAACCTCGAAGAGAGAGAGGTAATGTGGAATTATTGGTGTATTGTCCAAGAAAACTACCGACATGGTTATGGTAGGGATCGAACTCGGGACCCTCAATCCTGAGTCGAACGCACTAGAACTGCGCAACGGCGGATTCACTAGTAGAGTAGGACATAGTACATATTTAAAACGCTGAATACCATAGTGATTTTATTTAACAAATAAAAATATTAAAGATTAATACAAAACTTTACCTAGTTTACATGCAGTGTAACTTATATCGAATCAGTTTTTCCCAAAAACCATAAATTATTATTCTTGAACCGTTCTAGTTTAACTTGACGCCCAACAACCCAGTTGTTGTGCACAACTACTGCCTTAGACCGTTGTTTTGCTCCAAATCTTTTAAAGTAATTGCGTCCAGAAGGAAATGTTGTTGAATTTAATCCTTTTAAATGTATTTTTGATTTGGAGAGAAGTTTATTAATGACGCGTTGATCAGCTTGTGGTTTTAAAAGTAATGAATCTGCCAACTGCTTGAAGAATGCTATAGTAATTTCGTTGCTTTTAATGGCCATTGTTCCAGGGCAATATTCGCCAGGATAATCAATTTGCATCCACATGTCATAATTCCCTGTAAAATGTGGTACTGGGTTTTTCATCCATACAGTGTCAATATCGGAAAATATAATGCCTTTTCCTGCTTTTAAGTATTCAAGGATATATGTATGACGCCGAATGGAGATGTAGTTAAACGATTCACTTCCGAATGAAACTGTCTCGTTGATATGGTTAAATTTTGTCAATATAGCTCTAAATCCTCTTTTTTCAAGTTTTTTAAGTTTTTCAAAAACGTGTGTATCCTCTGCTATCGCGACTACTGGGAGCTCTAAACGGAGCCTTTGGAATGCCGCGAACCAATTCAAAAAAAAATCAAAATACCCGTCGTTAACTGTCACCATAATTGTCCAATAATTGTTTCTATACTGATTATCTGCAATTTTTATAAGGAAAGTCAATCCAAATATTCCAGTTAAGATAGAGAAAATGCGATACTTTTTTAACTTCATTTTCACCAATATGTGTACAGTAATGTGACCATTAATGCATAATTTATGGCTTGTCGGTACAATAACGCAGTGAATAAATATATTTATCTATATTCAATCAGAGATGTAAAATTAACACAGCTAAAATGAAAAAGACAACCAAAGGACTTGTCACTCAATATAAATGTCATGCATGCACTACTTTTCGCCTACACAGTACGTGTCACTCTTTAAACCTGAAGTTTCGGCTTTCAATCTTTCTCAAAATTATGAAAATATTGGTGGTAAGATAGTTGTTTAAAAGTTCATGAATCATTACAACAATAAAAACAAAAATAGGTCGCGCGCCGAAATGTTCAAACCAGCCAAAACCTATGCAAGTACAGATACCAGTAAAGTACTAAATGAATAATCATATATCAGTCAGGACATAACGGATACATAGAGGATAATTGTTGGTGTCGATGTAATACCACGTTATAAATTCACCGAGTGGTCACCAAAAGTGATATTTTCACGAGAGACGCAGACACGAGTGAAAATAACTACTTTTGGTGTTCACGAGTGAAATAACCGTGATATAACATCGATACCAACAATATGTCTGTTTTTTTTATGTCTCAAACTGAGTTTGTTTCAATAAAATGTCGAAAATTGCGAGGAACGTCATCAGAAAGCTAGCAAACATGACGTCGTTTTAACGACGTCACGGTCATATGGTTTCCGGCATTCAGTACGCTCGGTATACTTTTTGACGTTAATCAGGGTAACATATTTTGATAATTTTCACTGAGTGGCCAGTGAGTTTATCGGGATATAATTCACCGTTATATTTCGATATACCACCGGAAAACATAAAACAAATAAAGATAGTCATATCACAACAAAAATGTATTTTCTTCAGTAATATGCATATTATCTTTAACCAACAAATTTTTTCTCTAAATTTATAGAACCTGATTAAGTATTGTCAATTTTCAACAATAAATGTACATTGTAATACTTAAAATTTGATCATATGATACAACTTGCGTGTGATTTATGCAATGTATGCATATACTTGCTCTGCGTAAATGATCTATTTTCTACGTACTAACGCTGTATACCCTTTAAACGTTACTAGTGTACCTATTGTCCATATATAAATCTTTTTTTTTTTCTTAAATAACAATGACTTTGTTTGGCTTCAAAATAGAGATTGAATTAATATTTTTTACTGTGCTACGCATTGTGTGAAATTTTTTAGGCACAATTGTCTTTACATGTTATAACGTGACATTTCGTGGTTTAATTCTTATACTTCCTTTTTCTTTTGAAATTTTCAAAAATATTTTTAAACAATATGCTGACAAAGCGAACAGTTTTATTGTGACATTTTGTAAGTTTAGATTGTTTCAGTTAAGTGTCTGGGAATTTTGCTCTTGTAAATAACCTTGTTCATGCACAACAAATAAGAGACCCTTGAATGAGATAACACAACTGAATTGTTTCTTTTCTTTAAATACAAAGCTAATTGTGTTTCAGCAAAGTTAGCAAAAGATAAATATGTTATAAATACATTCAAACAAAGGCTTAAAGCCATAATTTATATTAGTAATTTGCCTTAACAACAGTAATCCCCCTTGCAGGGAATTATGACGTCAACGCCAAAGAATCAACGCCATTCACTGATGAAATACGAAACGTAAAACACAGTTCATTAAATATGAAGTCATTTTTATGTTATTAATTGTATATTTAGCTCTTATTTAGCCCTTTACTGCATTAGAGTTGGTTTAAAACTAAAAAGCAATATACATATATTGTATTGTTCCATGACAATGTATAATGAATTAAATAAAAATGACTTGATGTGGCTTTAACATTGAAATTTAATTAATAAAATTAGCTGTGCTACGCGTTTCATACAATTCGTCAGGCACAATTGAAGTGAATGACGCTATTTCCATGACGCCGACGTCATACTTTCATGCAAGGGAGATTATTTTTGTAGAAAGGAAGACAATTAAATTGATGGCGTAAAGCCTTGGTTTTAATTTGTTAATAAAATAATTATCTTTTGTTAATCTGGCTGAAACACATTTATTTTTCAATTTAAAGAAAGGAAACACTCTTGGTTATATTAATTACCAAACGAAACACTGTAATTGAAACAGATATATATTACAAACCAACATATTCTAGACAATATCTCAGTTTCAATTCTTGTCATCCTAAACACACCAAAAGAAATATACCATATGCCTTAGCTGGAAGAATCGGCAGTTTGCCCAATATATTATTCCCTATTCCCGGTACATGTTATAGCATACAATACATTTTGTACACCACATGACATATCGAGTTTTACGTATATTTATTTTTTTATTGAAATTGTAAAAAGTATTTTCAACAATATGTTGACAAAGCGAACAGTTTGGTTTGTGGTATTTTGTTACTTAAAATGGTTTCTGTGAATTTCCCGCTTGTAAGTAAATGTACCTTTTTAAATTTGGTGCTTGTCTTTTGCTGTTAAACAGTTATTTAAGATCAAAGACATATTAGAGTAATTTTAGTCAGAGTCAGTAAAAGTGGCAATCTATTTCTAATGTTATGAAAAGTTTATTGATTTTGAGGATTGAAAGTTGAGACATAAGAACTACTGTCATTAAACTGTTTAGTTTGTATTTTCAAAATTCAGGTTTTGGTGTTGTTAAAGCTTTTTGTATGCTATCTTATATTAATGTTTTTGATAGCCTCTATTTATAAGTGATAAGTTTAATTAATGTCAGCGAATATTTTTGAGTGTAGTGTTTGAAATTATAGTGCAAATTTTTATATCTAAGACACAATATATATTTGTTTTGGTGTGTTTCGGATGACAAGAATTGAACTGAGATACTTCTTAGAATATGTTGGTTTTTAATATGTTTTTGTTTCAATTAAGTTATATATCTACGAATGAAAGATTTGTGTTGTTGAATGCTATTGTAAATTGAATGTCAGGATGTAATTGATTTAAAACTATGTGGAATAATGCGGCTGGCCACAAAATAAAACAGTCGTCATTAATTGTTTTCCAGTATTCTTTAATATAATTACAAAACATTGCACCATGACTATTTACTGATAATGTGCAAAATGTTTCTTCTAAATATGCTAAATTCAAAGCAGGATATATCGGGGCAGATTTTGCTTTCATTGCTGTTTCTTTAATTTGCTTATAATATATATCATTACATGAAAATGTAATGTTTTCCAAAATGGCTTTAATTCCATTGATAATGAAGTCACGTGAAAATAGTTCATGTATGAGCTCAGGGTGTTTGTCTAACCAAACTGTTGTAGGGTACTTCATATCTGCACAAAACAGCAGAGCGGTATAAATGGTATACATTTGAACAAAATGAAACTGCAAAACAAGTGTTGTAAAATTACAAGTTTTCATTAAATTGTTCAACATAGTTATTTATCATTTAACCGCATTTACGGAATACAAATACGCAACTCCAGGAGTGGTTCAGGGCTGTCTTAGGTGCAAATTGTATCTTAAATTGACTGCATTTGTGAATCATGAGCATTTTCAAAGGAAAGTTTTCATCCTTTATAGGTGGCTTATATGTAACATGCCACATACTACAAGTATTTAGAACTTACTGTGAAAATAAGATGGTGACGAAAGGAATGAAAATCAATGTTTTCTTAATTTTTTCTTCAAATTGCTATAGATGGATAGGAAATGATCTCACTAAGAAAATGAATACACACAACAATATGCTTATTTTTCAAAAAATCAAAAAATCTACAGTCATGTTTTCGAATTTTATGATGACGAACTGTTTGCCTGTAATCAGTACAACTATTTGTTCAGGCAGTATGTGTATGCAAAAATACACCGAAAACCTTGATTTATAAAACAAAAATATATTAATCATAGGATAAATGTAATATTTGATTAATATCTCTTATTTTTTGTGCTTGTTCTCTTCCTAAGTCAATTATATTTCTGGGAAAGTTTGTTGAAACGTTCCTAGGATAAATCTTAAGAGCATCCTAGGAATGATCCTATCTTAGCTCTCCTAGGAATTATATTGCCTGTTTAAAGTTACATTATCATGTACGTTCAGCCGTTGATTCCTGTTCAAGTTTCGACCCGTAAACAAACTCTTGCATAGAAAGCCTTTTAACAACTACTTATATCAGATACTTCTTTTAAATGCAAAGTGAAACGCAACGTAAAAATATTGTTTTCCGCGTCTTTCCAGTCTTATATCTTTCAATCTAGGCGTACCGACTGTAGTACTATCTTCAATGTTTCTCTTTCAACTGTCATTTGTTTGACTTGAGTTTTCATGCAGTATCAAAAATATGTTGAAGACAATATATGAAATCGTTTATGCTCGACGACATATTTCCGAAACATTTAAAATGTGTTTCACGCATGGGTGATTATGTAAGATATTACCTTTCTATCCTTTTCGCTGTGCATAGAGCAGGAGGGGACCATCTGCATTTTTTCACGTTTAGTGATATTTCGACTCAGTATATCTTGTTTAACAATTTATCTAGCTGTGGTTGGTACATGCTATACAAAATATTACAAACACACAAAGAGGCAAGCTTCAAAATATAGAAACTATAAGAGCAAAATGGGGTTATCTGCATTTGTTTTTATCTTTGTTATGACTTTGTGTTTTGTCGGAAAATAGCTTATAGCTAATGTTCTTTGTTTAACTTAAACCGACTATAAATAAAGTTTCTTGTATCTTGTATCTTGTATCTTGTAATTTAAAGCAAAAACAAATTGCTATCTAGCACAAAGCCCCTTATTACATTGCATTAAATATTGTCTTGATAATCAACTCCTGTAATATGGTTGCTATGTTGGTCGAATCATAGATAACATTATTGGCTACGATAAAGAAACGTTTACATATTATAATTAAATGTAGGTGTTAGATACATAAAAAAATGGGAGAACATGTGAGTAACTTATTACTGTTTTCTAACGTTGTAAGGAATAATACTCTTATTAGTAAATATTGTATTAATTTAATTCATTGTTTTAAATGTTTTTCAAAGAGGCATAACTCAGTACCTGGCATGTTTGAAATGCAGAGAAGACTAGGCTAATTGACCCGATTGAACTATCGAGCGGGCAAGACTTATTTCATCATTTCTCGATGATTCAAGTGCCATAATCAAAAAGTGTATTGGCAATCTTGCTGGTTATTGAACTAGGCCCAGACATGCTTACACATGTTATTACCTAGTTATGTGAAGATCGAATGAGAACTGTTTGACTTAGATAGCGGACAAGGCTAATTTGCCAATTTTGAATAATTCAAGGGCCTTAATTCAAAGGCGCCCTTAGTAATCTTGCTTGATATGGCACATAGCCTAAACGCTATGCTAAAAAATATTAAGCACGTTCGGGGAATATCAGATGAAAACTGTTTGACTAAGAGATCGGACAACATGTGTGGACACCAACCACCCGCCAGCAAACAAGGGCAGATAAGGCTTATTATAGCCAATTTGGGACAACTCAATGGTCATGTTCTAAAAGTGCTTATGCCGATTTGGTTGGTTATCGAACTTTGCCTAGACATTGTAGCCATATCATGCTAGGTGAGTTTGGTGAAGATCCGATATAGAAGTGTCTTCGGGAGCGGATAACATGCGTGAACACAACCCGCCCGCCTGCCAGATGCCCTCAGCATATGTTCCTATAATACACTATTTGGGCGATTTTAAAGGACCTGTGCACACTTTATACAACTTGTAAGGAAAACAAAGAAGGTGAACAAATACATAGAGACACAATATGAACTTATCAGACATAAAAGAAAGATGTGTCAAAAATATAAACGAATGGAGAAGGAACGAGCATAAACAAAATCAAATTTTGTTGCAGTTGCATTTTATTTGGAAATTGTACAACAAACATAGCACACAAAAGTTTGTGATGTGTACTACAAGAACTATTTTCTTCACACAGTCCATCCATATATTCACCTGTGGATAAAAAAGGAACGTGATATGGTATGAGACCAATGGAAGTAGAAGTTCTTGTGATACAAGGACACTTATAATCACTTTCACCAGGTCTTAGCGATGAAATAAATAGTTCTGTACTTAGACACTTGTGAAGGCAAAAATAGAAATCAGTTTGTCACTGTATGCACTGTATTTTGTGTGCAATGCCATGAGCGTGGCAAATCAAAGATTGAATGCGGTTATATGCATGCTGCAGTGGACAAAGCCAGGATAAATACAAATATATATGTGCTTTCTCATTGGAATACATGTCGATGATGAAAATCCGTATGTTGTCGCTCAAGTAAAATGTGTTGATATGTATGACTAAAAGCTTGAAATGATTCTGTCTCAAAATACAAAGTTCTACTGCAAATGAAAAAGTTTATTGGTTAGATATCAAATGGATTGAAATGAGACGTGCTGAGCCTGACAGTTTGTTTTTCAACTACAGCTTGACAAAGGTGCATTCCAGAAAAAAATCGAGTGCAGGAAGACTTTCAACTGGAACGAAAAAAGGATATACAAAATGTTACCAAAAATATTTTAAGCGATTCACAGATAATACTAACCTGTATCAAGTTTTTTATGAACATCTTCAAAGGTAAAATACAACTTATTTAAGCCTGATCTGACAATAAGTTTTAAAAAAGAAACTACACCGTTCAATGTTAAAATTAGTATGGCGAAGTGTATGTCATTATGATGACGTTTAAACAAGTGTTTTGTTTTGCCGTAACAAGGAGATGTATGATAGATCGCCCATTTTTGCTTTGAAAAAAGGCTTAATCAAAAACATGATTTGTGTAAAATGGGGCTATTAGAAATATCTTTGTTAGGACATAATGCAAGTTTTTAGACCTTTTCATATTATATACCATTATATTATGTATGTGCCTCTATAATTTCATATAATGGTTTAAATCAAATTGCTCCTTCTTTAATTTATATGTGAGGTATTAACTTTAAAGATAATTTTCTATGAGTATAAAACATGTTCATAGCCCCCATTTCTATATGCCGTCAAAACATGAATCAAAATAACAGTGTGGTAGACCTCACGATTTGGCTTTTAATTTTACACAGTCAACTGTACAATATTAGCAAGATGCAAAGGATTGAATCATAACACGTGTTAGAGGATTTTAAAAGATTATCATATTTAGTTACGTGCTTTCATTTTATAAAATTAAAAGACAACAAGAATATCTAATTAAGCACGGAGTACAAAAAATGACAAAATGATAGAAACTATAACTAAAGGTAAATACATCTGAATAGTTTGCTATTAACACTACTATATTTGACAACGTCCAGATATATGCATGCATTCGTTCAATTTATATGAGCAAATAAGCAAAGTACATGCAACTTTGCGATATGATGTACTTTTTATTAGTTATTTCTTCTTTCAGGTTTAAAGATACCGGATATAATTACTTAATGTGCTTAAGCATGGAAATATTATACTTTCAATCAGTGTTACAGTTATACGATCAATGAGGTAAAATGTTATCTCTGGACGGATTGATTCGGAAAACGGGTTTTAAAAAATGATTTCTTTCAATATTTGCAGTGACTGAAATAACATAAGATATAAGTGATGTTTATTCATGAAATAAGAAATGTTAACATTGAAAAGTCAACTTGTGGAGCACAGAAACATATTTGAAACAAGAATGTGCATTTTTTCATACAAAACAATATACATCTACATAATTATAGAAGTGGGGAATTAAATTTTATATTGAATTTATTCTTAGGGAACAAGGTAAATTATCAAAATTGTATCATAGTAGTTTCACTTACTGTTTTGGCAAATTAACAAACGCAGCTGTCTAGTTTGGCACCTTTGTTTCAATTATTTTCAGTCTCTAAATGCACATGTTTCTATTACTTTGATGCTGAACTTGTGTTTCAGTGAAAGCGTTGCTATCAAATAGTTCATAATTATTTCTTTCATATTTAACTTCTTCTGTTTGGCATTCGTGTGGATAATTTTGCTTCTTCTATGATAGTTTTCTTGTGTTGCGCTACCTGGTCTCAATTATTAACGAACAATTATACAAACAGAACTGCGTTCAATCTCAAAGTTCATCTCAGAATGTCATTGTTACTGACACAACCCATTTTTAGATACAAGTCCACTTTTATTACGCTTATAAATCACAACCCAAGTACGTATTCATTTAAAATTGAAAATGTTCTCTTTCTATTGTCTCAGTAGTAATGTTTTCAAAAAATGTATTTATTTCAATGTTGCTATTATCATTTTCAGGACAGATGATAATAAAACCGTCCAGACTCCGAACACTTTGTGTTTTGGTCGTTATATATATCATCTACGTGATTAGTACTTACTTACAAGGTAAAGCCTTTATAATACACTGATAAATACGATTTATCAACTGTTTTAAACGTTGGATTTTTTCAACATATATTTTCGATATAAATGGACTAAATGAGCACAACATTGTGAATAAAAACGAATCGGATATAACGAAACCTCAGGTATAATGTTATTAATATTATTCCACGGCTGTATGCCTGCTTTCTGCTGATATTTTTTTACAGGCTTGAAACTTATTTAGAAATAGCAAAATATTGTCTTTAATGTAGGTTTTCTTAGGTCGCGAGAAAGGATTTTTATGTGTATAAGCTAGGTTATCACGAATCTCAAATAATATAACCAAAGTTATTCGGCCCAATTTGTGAACTAAGAGTCTCTGTACCGATCTAGCAAAATGTTGTTACATTCGTTTGGATTCAACTTATTTTCTTATAACTTATATTTTCAACACCTAAACGTTTTGTTTCTGATTAATGGTATTATTTCATCTGACGACTTTGTTCTTAATATTTTATGTAATGACCTTCGACGCGCGAAAATGTACCTTCGGACATTTGTTACATTATTCGACAATAATGATAAAAAAAGACCCATAAAATACACATTTTGTCACCCTCTTTAAATGCAAAACCAATGATAGAAACTAATAGCTACTATATTTACTCAACAGAAACAAACTATTTGTTTCAAAATCTTCCAAGACCATTACTATGGCAACAGCGATTTTAAATTATTCTTTTATTAATCTTGGCATACCCTATGAAAAAAAGCAGATCGTGGAAAAGAAGACATGAAATAGTTAACCAAAATGATATATATTGAAAGAGTATATAATGTTGCATACAAAAATGAATGATGCGTTAGGAAATGATTACCGGAATATTTACTGCCCATGTAAATTGAACTGAGTTTGACGTCAAATTGTGGTATGTGACGTCATTTTTAGAGGAACAATGACGCCTTAGGATACTTTTTCAAAAGCTGTAGTTTTGTAAGTACTGAGCGTAGGTAACTGAAATTTTCCACTATTGATCTTGAAATATTGTTTGTTCAAATATGCAAGAAAGCTAGTTTCCAAGTATTTTGTCCGAAGGCCCATTTTCCCGTGTCGCTGGTCTAATGTATCCACACTGAGCGAGGTATAGGCATAATGCCTTTCATAATGGTATATGAAAATCAATGCTTTTGAACATAACTTTAACTTCAATACCTCCATTTACAGGAAGCTATTTCATAGTTCTGATAACGAATCGGCCTAAATCTAATGGCACATTGACTTGTGCATCAAACTGTTAGAATGTTAGCAGTAAAATTGAGCGGACATGTAAGTCTAGCATGTTTTGAACGCTAATGTCAAATACAGTGTACTGATTTAGATAGATAGATTGGAAATACAGTAATTCAGTAACATGTAATGTGCCAGTATTATGTCTTGGCTTCCCTGTTCACTACTCTATATTTGATGTAAATACATGTAGATATTCCATGGAGAGCAACCCTAACTCATCCATGTATATACGTCAAACAACACCAATGACTTAACAAAACTAAGCAGCTTAATAATGAATATTAGGCAAAACGTGCCTATACTTTTGTAGATCGATTTGTAAAGAAAAGGTGTTAAATAAAATTTTATATCAGTTATAACTTTTGTTATCATTGCATATATTATCACGTTATGTTTATTGGAATTTAAACGGAATATAAAGTGAATCTAACATGTTCATGAGTTGTGGATAAGGAAATCCCACCTGAGGGTTGAGATACGTCCAAAAACGAGGCTGTGCCGAGTTTTTTGGACGTATCTCAACCAGAGGGTGGGATTTCCTTATCCACAACTCAATGGACATGGTAGATTTATTTTCTCACCGTTTAAATCGCATTTTTACACAAGTAAGAAGAAATAAGTGCAAATACAGGATGGGGACGAAAAAATGAAAATCAACTTTTTCTCGAATTTTACTTCAAAACTGCTATAGATGGATAGAAAATGATCTAACTAAGAAAATGAATACCAACAACCCTATGTTTATTTCAAAAATAACAATTTTACAGCCATTTTTCGATTTTTATGTCTGCTTACAATTAACGTAAAAATAGTCCGGCAGCGATGTGAGATAAGCGATGTGAGATAAGTTTATCTCACATGGGTTAATGCGCGGAAATATGTATCCCATAGGTGAGAAATAGCTATCTGTTACAGATTTCAGATTTAATCTTGTTCCAAAGAGAATGGCACTTCACGATCGGGAGGATATGTTTCAAATCGTGGGAAACGAAACATCAATATATGTTTATTCTGCATATTTTAACAGCAGGTACTTCTTATCAAAACTCTAAACAATAATTTAGACATTTTCAAATTTTACTGTAGAATTACATTATTTTAAGCTTTCGATTTAGACTTGCTGATAGTATCATACGTAAAACTATACATGAACTAAGATGGTGATAAATAATGAAAGTTTTGCTTTATCATATCTGTGCGAGGACTTGATGTGTTGCTGAAAATAGAATTGCTATTATTAATGTTTGGCAATTTTGTTTTGATTTACCATTAATAAATGCAAAATAATCAAAATATAGTTAACATGAATGGAGACTAACGTTTATAGGTTTTTAGAGCAATGCATTTAATTTATCAAACTTTACTAAACTGTACTCATTTATTATATCTTATGCACATAAACATGTGTTATATGGAGTAACTATCACTGATTGGGTCAATTATAATGTGTTTATCTGTTGCAGAAAACATGAAATAAGGGTTATAGGCCTAACAAATTTAAACTGGCCTACCTTGTATTGTCTTCTTAGATATAACTCCACAAACTCAAAGTATATAAAGGCTAGGATATCGTTTCTTCAAGACCATCACGGACGTAGGTACGTATATCATGTAGATACCTTTGTATAGTTTAAACTCCTAATACATGCAACTTTTGATCCATTTTGCGGTTTACCCGAACTTTGTGATCATTAAGTACGTAACGTAAAAAGAACAATCATTTAATACATTCGGGGAATAACACGTGCTTTAGAAACCATGGTATACATTTTTTTAACGAACATTGAAATTAAGTTAGTGCCTCACAAAGCTTAGTGTTTGAAATTATCTATTTTTCCAGTTGCAGCGTAAGTGTGATTCAATTTATCTTTGGTAAATCCAAAACTATCAACAAAGTCGTAAATAGGGGAACATTCTGAATAACAAATAACAATTTCAAACATTAGATTAGAGCTATAATAGTGCTCAAAAATGATAAAACATAGGTCAGGAAAGTTCTTAAAACTTAAAAACATGATTAGAAAATTAAAATAACATAGTTGTGCTCAACCATTTCTTTCAGAAGAGCTGACACACAAATGTACCAAATCACAATGCCTAAAAAAAACGAACTGAACTCGTGTATGGTAATGATCAATTCGTATATGCAAATTCAAGTGCTATCTTCATATTCCTATTTCAAAACATTATGTCTGAATTATCAAAATCAGCTTTTTTTGTTTTAAACTTTTGGGCTTTAGGTACAATTTAGGCAAAAATGATACTTTTCGGTAAGTTAACCCCTCTGTCGACGTCGAATCTGTAAGAGAACATGATATAACTGTTCGTATGTGAAATATTAAAAACATAGTGTCCCCTTTTGTTTAAGTACAGTCAAGTCTTTACCATTTCATATGTATTTAAACTATTATTGTTTGCTTTTCTCCTTCAAAACTTGTAATTGTTTGCCTCGTGGGCTTTTTAGCCTAACGAATTAACAAGACATAAAGCATTGACAAACAGTTATATCAAGTGAGCGTTCACGTCATCACATCAATGTGATGTGAGCTTTCACATTATTACATCGAAGAACAATACTAAGTTAGCTTTTACACCATCGCATAAAACATCTGTATCAAGTGAGCTTTCATATCAGACCAAACATCGGTATCAAGTGAGATGTCGCAGCATAACATCACAGATCAATCTCGAATGTTGTTAAACAGTAACTCAGACTAATAAATTGTTTAAAATTAGCTTCGCAACATCAGAATAGAGAGCTTTCACAACATCATTTCAGCAAAACGTTAGTAATTAATAAACTTCAATATCAAATCTAAAAATTAAGACGACTATATATATGCAAATCAAAGCGGAACGTGTGATGAAAATAGAAAATTATGTTACATAGAAGCCTCCCCACTACAAAATAACTTCCTTTTCATCAACAAATTACAATTAACACAAATTAACAAACTTAATAATTGCTATTAGTATGAATAGCATGATACAAGATTAACTTTAAAATGTTGGTGATGAAACAGCATAAAAACAAACCAGCGTATCACCTCTCAGACGTACCACTACGCATCTAGGTGTGTATTAACTGAATGTCACATCCGTTTACTGTAAAACAATTAATCTAAAATCAACACTAAATAAAGACAATGATATATAACGAACTGACCTTAGCTTTAAAACGTATGAAATATGTTCCTTTTCAAAACAAAAAATCAAGGGGTGACGCCTTTTGAATATTGGACATACACAACCTAGTTTATACGAGGAATGTCCAAGTATGAATGCATCTAAGCACATCAAAATGTATCCTTGATAGATTTCAATGCAAATTTTATTGTGTCCCCTCAAAGTGTTCACCTCCAACATATGCAAAGTTTCAGTCTTCTAATCCAATCCTTGAATGCATTTCCATAGTCTTTTCTATGTATACTATGAAGACAGTGGAATATTGCAGAACCGAGGTGTTTGCGCGGCACACATTTTCGACCTGAGAGGTATTTTTTGAGCCTTGGAAACAAAATGAAGTCACACGGGGCAAGGTCAGGCGAATACGGAGGGTGAGGGAGCACAACAACCTTTTCCTGCTTTAGAAAGTCTTGTACAATAGACGCCTTGTGCGATGACGCAATGTCATGTAGCAATCTGACTTTGGCCGAACCAGTTGCAGGTCTTCGATCTTTGAAATATTTCTTCAGTTTTCGAAGAACTTTAGTCTTGTAAAACTTCGCATTTACGGATTTGCCTTTAGGTACAGCAACCTGTATTGCAGGACCCTGAATTGTGAAGAATATGGCATACATTACCTTCTTGACACTCATGGTCCGCTTTTCAATGCATGGTCTTTTGACTTGCATTGCAGACTTTGTTGCCCATATTTTATTCTGAATCTTTCGTTTGGGCTCAAAAAAGTGAACCCATGTCTCGTCACCAGTGACGACATTTGCGAAAGACCGTGCATTGTAATTTGAAAACTGTTTAAGAAACATGTTCGCGCATTGCACGCGTGCCTTTTTCTGCTCATCTGTCAACAGATGGGGAATCCATCTAGCACAGATCTTTCTCATTTTCAAATGACGTTTCAGAATTGCATGAGCTGCTCCTAGTGAGATGCTAACCATACTAGCTATTTGCCTAGCGGTGTAACTTGCATCAGTATCAACTATTTCTTTCACTCTAGCAACCATCTTGGCAGACGTTGCTGTTTTCGGCCGACGGCCATGTGGTGTATCTTCTGTTGAAAGTAACCCACATTTGAATTTCTTAAACCAACGCATAACTGTCGAAAAAGACATTTTATTATGCCCATAAACAGAACATATCTCATCAAAAATGTCTTTACAACCTATGCCAAGAATACAACGATTCTTAATATAGGACTGTATTTCAACGGCGTACGCTGACCTTCTTCCAACCATTTTTGTATTAGTATACACAAGTAGGTAATGTTTAGCGAGCGATAGACACAGCTTAAGTTAACGGATATTAATGGGTGTGGTATCAATGTGCTAACATGTTTATCTACCCAATAATCTTGATTTCCTCGTCATTTTCGCATTATTGAGCGAGATAACGTACTAGATGCATTCATATTTGAACAATCCTCGTATCATGGCTATTGATTTCAATTAAAATGTATTTCTCTAGTTTCATCGATCAAGGACGGACAAATATGTTTGAAAAAGAATAACTTAGTCGGTGGAAATCTGCTTAATGTAAATATCAACGAAAGAAATGTACACTTTTAAGAGATACTTAAATTAATTATTGTTAGTTTACTTACATGACAAAAGATTACCTATCTGTTTATATGATACATATATAGCAATCCATTATAAATTATCATTTGTACACGTAATCTGATACAGTATACTACATGAAATCACATACTCTGTTGATTTTAAACATATTTGTTTTGTACATACACGTCAAGGTTATTACCGGTTCCAGATTTAGCACTTGTAAGTGACACCAACCGACCTAAATGAAAGCACTTCATACCTTCAAACATCTATGTTTAAAATAGTCAGTATTTCATCAAAATTACATTGCTCTCGTCAGTATTTAAACAAACAATTATCTTGCTCACGGCATTATTTCAACAAACAGCTACCTTGCTTACGTCAGCATTTCAACAAACACTTATCTTGTTCACGACAGTATTTAAACTAACACCTATCTTGCTCACGTCAGTATTTCAACAAACACTTATCTTACTCACGACAGTATTAAAACAAACACTTATTTTACTCTAGTAATTGGGTGAGGAGAGAAGGTACCTGAATTATTTTATTGTCCTACGAGTTGACGTCGAAGGGTAGAACAAACGTTGACACAGTAGCCTTCCTGATCACACGTCTCAAATGAAATATCTAAGGTACACGTGTTGCCCTACGAACTCTCTAGATATTCTATTTTTACGAAAAGAACTAGAACTAGTATTGATATCCAACATTTTTTTTCAAAACTCTTCTCTGATGGTAGCCCTTCTTGTTTCAAACTATCAGCAATTATTTTAAGTTTCTGAATATGCTTAGTCCGACTCCAGTCCTCTTTCACAAACTCTAGAGCATAGCTAGGCTCCCGGTTACTAACTGCCTTTTGATTTTGTCACTCATGCCTAACATTGAAGGGTTTGACAAAATTGTTTTTGTTAGATATATTCTTGAATGACAATACTAAACATGTTTTATCTTTTCAACTGTAGTAGGAGCCGTCCATTCTTAGTCCCATTTTAAATCGTGTTGAAGATCATGGAATTGCTGTCGAAATATCCTTTCAAGTCTTCCAAAACGTCTTCTCATGTGTTGGAAGCATACCTGCATCGTGTTGAATTCCTGCAACATTATACAAAACGCTAGTATAGAATTTAAATTTTAAGTCAAATACTTTGCCTCGATTAACTAAGTAAAGTGTAATCAGTTGCAATCAATTGCTTAAATACAGTATAAGAGCACGAATTCACGAACAATTCTTGCAAAACAGGAGTACAAAGTAAAATATGTTAAAAATTATCGTACACATGAAATAAAATCTAACTGGATTTTATTTACATTGGGAAACGTGCATGGTTTTATAATAAAAATGAACAAATTATCTTTTACAAAAATGTTTTTTTTTAAAGTAGAGAACAGTTTAGGACTTAAGATAATACATTTTAAAGTTGTGTGCAAGCTGAATATTTTCATTGAATACGACAGGCGAATAATTTCTCAGTCTTTGCGGAGCGAAACATTAATATTGTATACAGGGCTGTTAGGCATCAAAATAGGCTGAACCGTGACAAAATTCATACAGAAATAAAAGTTAAGATTTCTAAAAGTTCAATGTCTGTAGTATCCTTAACCACATAGTTCTAGAAAATTCTGTGATACTCTTCAGTCCAAGATTGCCGCAAGGCGGCCGCCGTACTTAAAAAAAAATATTCTCGTTTTACAAGTTTATAAAGATTTTTAAAGAGCAAATACATTAGCAACGTAAATTCCGTGCCTGCGACATCATCCAAATAGCTGCAAACAGATGGGATCATGTACAGGATAATAACAACTTTGCCTCAAATATGTACACGAAATACGGGTTGTGCATTGAGGATTTTTGATGACTTTCTAGAAAGTTCGAAAATATACTAGACCTTGATAATAATGCCAGGTTTGCGGCATATATGCTTAAAAGTGGGTGTATCAAGCTTTGATATAATCATATCTGCCACTTTTATAACACATGGCCCTTTGAAACGGAGGTTTCTTATTCGTGGAGCGATTGGTTATAATTATTTGGTGCTAGTAAAGGGCCTTCTGCATAGTTGTCAGGATAGGTTTTAACTCGAAGCATTTAATACTTTTATTTTCGAGAAGTCGTGAAAACCGTTATAAACAGCTTCTGAGAGACAGCAGTTAAGAAATAGTAAACTGGTAGAGTATTTTGTCATGAATGTATAGGGAATAAATAAATTATTGAGAAATAGCTTGTTCTGTGTACGTAAACGATTACTTTACTTACCTATTCCTAGAAGCGTCGTAACTTTATCGCGTTTCGCTGAAAAATCAAAGCCGAACACATCAGATTTTTATTTATATATATGGAGCAGAAAATGACGTTTTGGACGTTTTCTGTACGTTTTCTGCAAAATGTTATTTTTAATAAAGTGTTGTAGTTTGAAAAAACTTTAAAAAATAAACGTCAGCCAACAAATGACAAAATAACATAACTATACTAACATAACGGTATGCTTCCGGCACGCTGTGGCAGTATGGCGTTGTTAAATGACGTTACGTGACGTCATTTGAATACAAATGTTACCATGCAACGCAGTTGGGCACAATATACACATGTACAAAGTTCAAACAAATGTGATTTTACTGAAGAAAGGTACAAACTTCAGTATTGGACTAAGCCAATGTGCGCAGTCATCACAAATATTTTATCGGAAGGTCAATTTGGTTAATGTTATTTACACAAGATTGTTTGTGCAAGCTACGTCAATAAACGATTTGTGTGGTAAATACAAGTGAATATTTTGCGGTTGAAAAAGGCAGAAAACCAACCAACCAAATGAAATTTGTAATCATGCTCGCTTAAATTGAGCTATTATCCCTGGTAAAATGCTTAGTTTAGTATATAATTTATTTCAGTATTCAATAAGGAGTATATGTATTTCCTCATTTAATTTAATTAACATTTGAAAATACTGATTTCCCTCATCTATCACGTTTTATCTGACCTAAATATAGGGACCTGTAATGGTTGAGTACTTTTATTTAGAAATCAATCAAACACTTATTTTAATAAAACGACCGCTTATGAAAAAAAAAAGTTCTTGTCTTGACTTTTAACCTCTAAATTTGACCTTGACCTTGGGTTTAAAGACCAGGTTATTGTTTTTAAGACGAGTTTCAGTGTATGGAAACTAAGATACAATGTTGACCTATGAATAAAAAACCGATAGGCTAACAGCGCCTCCGATTTTCTTGAACCATTCGGAACTTGAGAAGTATCCTGCCGCAGGAATGAAATACAAACTCCAAACACTAACGCTCAAGTTTGTAACGCTTGTAGAATATCATAAATTCAAAAAGCAAGTTGCTATTTACATTTGCTGAATACTCTCAATATTGACATTGAAATATTGAACGTCGTAAAGAATATGTGTTATAAGATATAACCAAAATGATATTTACCTTTAATATTATACCTCAAAAATAGTTTGTAAACTTTTACGTTCGAAATGTTTAAAGCTTTGCGTATCGAAAACGGATTTCACTTTTGTTTTGTATCTATAAAAATCGAGATATGATTCGGACACACACACTAAAGTGATTGTTTCCCGTCAAAGGCATTTGTTTTTATATTTAAACGCTGGCTATGTATCATTTTCATGTTATGTTAATAAAAGAAATGGAAACAAATATAAATTTACTTTTCTTATAGACTTTTGGGCATTCGTCTTTTAAGTTTATCAAGCGAAGCTGTATTGTTTATATATGTTTTGTACTCAGTCAATATGTTTTACTAATCCTTGTTTCTTTTCAGATATAAAGCAATATTTATAGTGTGCATTCTGAAAAATATTGAAGTTCCTAAACAACTGACAGTTACGAGAAATGTTACCTTTGATCATGCTAGTAATACTCTAACTGTAAAAGTGATTCCAACATTTTCTACCAGACGTAATTTCACTGTATGTTTATCACCTCTTCATTCCCTATACAATAACAAATGGCAACTTTTGGAATGGCTTGAAATGAATATTATACTTGGGGTTGAAAAATTTTACGTGTATGTTAACAGTTGTACAAATGGTGTAATGAAACTTTTGCAAACATACCAGGCAAGCGGCTTTGTTGTTATCATGAAATGGACCTTACCATCAAACCTTTGTATACCGAATGGAACCGATTTGCACTACTGTGGCCAGATGGCAGCCCTTAATGACTGTCTTTACCGATCAAAAGGATACAGTTCATACGTTGCAGTGCTTGATGTAGATGAGTTGATCATTCCTCAAATATACAGGGACAAGACATGGAGTGATATGTTGCGTAGACTTCCAAGAGCAGCTGTATACGTTTTTCGAAATGTTTTATTCAACAGAAAAAATGCAGATGTAGTTTCTTCCTCAAGGCTTGTAACAGATTCAAATTTTTTTAGAGATTTCCATATTTACAAATCACACAACAGATCAAAATATATTGCTGTAACTGATCATATTCAGACGTTAGGAATTCATTTTCCCTGGAAAAAGGGTGGGACTGAACATACAGTACGTCCTTCGATTGGACTTTTGCATCATTATAGAAGCAAATTTCATGATTTTAATATGAACAGAGGAATGTTTAGTAATATCACAAACAAATACTCTCTCGATTTGCATAAACGAATTGTAGATATTCTTCTAGAGCAAATATTTTTTTCAAAACATTACAAGGCAAATATTCTTAATCATTGATCAATGAATTTGCTCAAAAATTAGAAAATTCCACCCCGTTTGTTGAAATTTTGAAGTTATCTGAATATTGTAGTATATTGAATCATTGTATGTTTCTGTTTTATATGCCAATGTACAAATCAAAGTTCAAAAAGTATTTTTGTCAGCGTTAAAGTTAATATACATGTAACTAACTTTGGTCTGAAAATAGATATATGTAAAAGACGTTGGTTATTGTCTTTCATTACAACCCAAAATGCAAATGATAAAAATCAAATATCAAATAACCTCAAACTCAACCTAAAATGAAAGTTTCCGTCGAAATTACTTTTTAAATAAGTATTAAAGCAACGAGTACTTACTTTAAATCAATGGCACACACTTTTTATCTTCTAATCTCTTGCCTGAAATTGCCTTTTCCAACGTTTACAGGCGGACATAATTTAAGGCCCCTGTGTACAAAAATTGTGGATTTTTTAAAAATCAAATACCATGACTCTTCATCAATCTGTCTGTCGAGTTTTGCCCCTGAGTGAACTTGACTGAGGATTGGAATTAGTTCATTCTGAATCAAAATAGATATCATGCAAAGAAAAAAAAGAAGGTGTCTGATATATGTTAATGTTCTTAATATTTGTACTTATATTGTTATATGTCGTAGTGCATATGCGTTAAAAGGACATACATTATCTAGATAAAGCTCCTTCAAAGATGTTCTCGCCTGTAAATCTAAAATTCTGTTTGAACTTTCTTGACGTTTTTCGCGATCTTATTATTTTGAACTGATTGGCGAAGAATTTTGTTTGCGGTATGATCTGTTATACAGATAATGGCTTTGAGCCCGAAATCAGACTTTTAAAACAAAATTTCCTTCACAATATAATTCATATGTTGTTCAACCTTATGTATAGAGAGTAAGTATATAAGCAAAATGACTTCTTCTATAACTGTTTCATTCAATTTATGTATCTGTTATTATTGTAATAATAAAACTGATGAATACAAATTAGAAGAAGTCGAAGAAAAAGATGGATTATGACTCTGCATGTTCTGCATATTTGAGATACTGTTTCGATAGTGTTGCATACGTTTTCCCCGCGATTACACGCTACAAAATTGGTGGCAGGAGTGGGATATAATATTGATAAAGATACCTGAATCACTTACCTACGTATCTGTATATTCAGAGTTATTGCTGAGGAAAAAAATACTGACAATGTTTCAATATATCTAGAGAAAATAGATTCATTGCAAAAACAGAACGAAAGTTTTAGACTGAAATATGACAAAAATGTATGAAAAGGAAGTTAACTGTTTCAGGTTAACTTTGGCCCTGAAAATACTCAAGGTAGTATTTCTGAAACATTTGTTCAGGCAAAAACAATATGGAAATTATCTAATTTCCAATAAAATCTGATTCGGTGAATCCAAAACATGAATTTTTCAACTTACCCGCTTACCTTATAGGGATTTAAGAACGACCCGAACAATACATTAAGGGTACTAGGGATTTGGATCAGTTCTTTACAATGCGAAATACAAATCCGAAGTCTGAGAAAGTGAAGATAGATAATAATGTTAAGATTAAGAAATTAGAATTCAGGGCTTCAAAATGAAAAAGAAGTTAACAAAGAAACAGTAGATCATTCTTTTAGTTTAAATTCATTTTAAGTTAATTTCATTAACATATATATAAAAGCAGATATATCTTAAGTTATTTTTTCAGTGTAGTCAAACATATAAAGATAGGTGAAGATCTAACATAAATGTCTTAAAAATTGTATGTATTCCGGTAAACATATTTCTGATCGGCTTTTTTGTTTGTAAATTGTCGAAATATATTGTTTTAACATCTGAACATGCGGGACGCATAAAAACGTAGGCGTAGGTAATGTGACGGATACTTACTCACTTAAATGGTATAAAGTCATGACATGATTATCTCGCTAAAAAGGTCCTCCGCCATTTGTATGGAAAACGAGTATACAAAAAGATTGACGTACTTTTAGTGTCCTAGGTATCTTAATATTGTAAGTATTTCGGTAAATTGGCAGTTATTTCAAAAGAATAGATTAAGCGTGAATACTTTAGAATTATTTGTGTATGTTTTCTCATGTTTTAGATGAATTTTGGTCACAAGTAAAGACGCTCATAAAATCATATACATGTATGATCAAAAGGCGTTCTTTGAGAATGGTAGTAAAAGGTATATTAGCCAATCAAAAGCGAATGTAAGATTTGGTGCGGAGATTCTGTAAATAAACGACTCACCCAGTGATAGAGAGTTAATGTGCTCTCTGCCTCTCGTGACGTGCACGTCGCGGAGCAGGCGTCTCGACGGAAACTAGGTAAACACACACAACAGTACTTCGGTCCACTCGTACTTCGGTACATCGACCTAGTAACTGTCGGGGCCTCGGCTTACGACGAGGGGGTGACTCTGACAAGGGCCGTTTGTGTTTACCAGCGCAGCACTGAAGACCTCCGGTGTGAGATGTCCACCACTCTTCCAGAAGCCCTGCGTACCGGTGACGAGTGCTGGGTGATAGGGGAAACTACACCAACAACAGCACGATGGCGGCAGACGGTTCCTCTTACAGAAAACAGAAGACCTCCCTTACAGTGTCTGTGCTGGGGGGAGACATCCTTACTTGCCACGTTTCGGACTGGGTCACTCACGTCTAGGTTGGAATTGGCCGTGTGGGTGACCTACTTTTGGGACTCTAAATTATCTTTAGCCAGTGGAACTGGGGAGAAGGAAGATGAGCAACTGACAGCATGTGGTCTGGGAAGCCTGAGGGCAGGGGTTGGTACCCCTATTCTCCTGATTAGGCTACAGAGTCGCATCATGTGTGGGGCAGCTCTAGTTCTTGGGGTCGCATCATGCAGCAGGAAACCTGGAATGGGTGGTGTGCTAACTTAGGTTGGCCCGCCCAATCTGGGGAGCTCTTGAGTGGGTGGTGAGCTAGCTAACATTTGTTGTTTGTTGGCCCACCCATGGCATGGGTGGAGCTAAATTACCCATACTTGTGTTTTTGGCCGCCCGGGTGGGGTTGTTCGAAAGTATCGTCTCTGTCTGACTCACCCAAGTCTCTCGGCAGTGAATGCGAAGGGTTGAATTTATAGTGTACTGTCATTCGTTTCTAATTAACATGAGTTACACATGTGTTATCCTATTTATATGATTAACATATGATTATTATACGAATAACATGTATAATCGGCTAAGGTTGAACACATTTTATGCATCATCGTTTCGTCAAAACTGAAACTTTGATTTGTAAAAGCTCCAATTTGCGTTGTTATTCCGCAGAGGTTAAATATTTGCAAAGTTTTTTTTTCATGCAACATGTTGGTTTTTATCTCTCGATGAATGGACCGTTTTCGTAAGTTTGTTTTTTAACGAAGATTTCTCAAGCGCGCATGGCTTTTAATTATGGTTGTTTTTTTAGTTGTGTTTGTTACATTATACCCATACCTATATCGCATAATTTGTTTATGTGTTACATAGAGGTTAAGTATCCATAACTATACATTATGTATGGCATATTTCACTGTTATAAACACACATGTTTATCTCAAAGTTTAGCCAAATAAAACTGTTAACAGTCGTTACAAAGTTAAACAAATAAGACATTTAGAACTGTTCAGTTTGCATTTTCTTTCATATGAAATGTATCATTTTTCTATTTGAAACGAAGATGTTTCTATAAATAATTGCATCGTCCCGACATTAGTCCATTACATTTCAAACTAAACGGAGATTGGATTCTTTCATTAAAATCTAACTTCCTGATTTAACATAATTTTAAATGTGAAAGTTGGCGTACGTATTTTGTAACATAAGTATTGTTTATTATTATTTTGTACCATTGTCATTTTTTGAAACGACCATTTATTTCTAAATTTTCCAATTATTTTCCTGTTGTAAGAATAAAATGCTGACATAACTTTCAGGCATGTTTTCTTTTTCAATTTCCTGGAATAGGTCAAAATAGTATTTTTGTTTACTTCTAGTCGATCTTTTCTCTTGATAAGAACTGATGCATGTTCTGTTCAGCTTGTTTTAAAGCACCGTTCTACGTGTTCTATATAAATAAGGTGACATGACTTAAAGGCCGGGGAAAAACTATAAAAAGGGCTCAGGTAAAGAAATGACCCATTACTTTGCATACACTGAGCTAACAGCATCAGAGGTTTAAATCAAAATTTTAATGAAGTAAAAGCATAGAATTGCTTGAAATTTAGCACAAATATTCATTTAAATTAGGATAAATGCTATAAAGTTTGAGAAAATAAAGTTCGTCGGTGTGACTTCCAGGAAAATAACTTGTGTTGTCTGCTTCAAGATTTGAATTTACCTCTACAATGATTTGCAGCTTCTCCATTGGCTGAGAGCTAATGATATCATATATAAAATAATAATGTTGTTGTATCAGTCACACACATTAACATAAGGTGGGAAAGTTCAACATGTAATGTTTCGTATAGAACAGTTATGTAAGTCTCAAAATGACCTAGGTATGATTTTCCACAATATTCATTTTCAAACTTTCTCCTCATACAATATTGACCTTCAATGTTTATCAAAATTATTGGTATTTATCAGAACTAAGTGACATTTCTTTCTGGTTTGTACCTGGATAAATTATATCTCCCAGATATAGTTTACTGGCCATTGTCTCACTTCTGAAAGTAGAAAATCTATTTAAAGCATTCATATACATAAAGAAAATGTACATGAGAAACTAGCCTCGCAACCAGGCTAGATGATCTTATTTTTTCATTATTCAAGCAGAATATTTTCTGGCCCATATCTACTGACAGGGTTTGATCATCTCTTACATTTTGGCAGCAAAGGGAGTTAATTGAGTTTGAAATAATAAAACATTGCAATAACTGCGAGTTATCCTTAAATTTAGCTGAAGTGACTTTCTCCTAAATCTCACAAAGTGAACAGTAAGTTATGTTATTTATCCTGAAATTGCACTTCCCGACATCAAGCAGACGATCTCTGTGTTTACATTATAACATTAAAAATTAGTGTTAACCCTCTGCTAGGTAGTACAGCTCCTCCCTACACTCCTACTAGACCTGACCAGCGCACTCGCACTCGCACACGTAAATGTAAACGTACAACGTACAACTGCCTAATTTCGGGGGTGATCTGAACGATTCTAGTATCATATGAAATCTTGGTTACGTTTATTATTAAAATGTCTTCATCATTATATAATATCACTATTATTTTCATAATAATCATTACTATTCGTGAACTGTAGAACTAATTCAAGATTGAACATATACACCGTCATCATTATCATCATGAAGAGATTCATCCTTGCAATTAAATGAATCAATAATTTAATCAGTTTCATCACAATCGTCGTTTTCATGAGAGTCATTCTCCATCAACATCAGTTGTAACATTATTAGAATAAAACAAAAAATGTCCCCAACACATGTTTTCAATCGTACCGAGAGAAATCTAGAATAAGAAATTATTATTAACCAGGTTTTTTTCTTAAAACCTGGTAATTACAATGGCGTTGTCGTATGTCAGGCGGGCGGTTGGTTGTCAAACATTTGGTTTCCGCTCAATAACTTTAGTTATGAGTGACCAATTGCAATGAATCTTGGTGCTATGTAGTTTGCGATTGCATTAAGGGCTCTATGCTCAAGGTCAAGGTCACTCTTACTAAAAATAGAAAAATCATTTCCGCTCAATAACTCGAGGTAGGAGTGACCATTGCAATCAAACTTGGTGTGTAGGAAGACTGTGTTGAGAGGAAGCTTGGAATTGCATTTTGGGTCACTAAAATCAAAGTCAGTGTCACTGTTAAAGAAATAGAAAATAAGATTCCAATCGATAACTCAGGCTATACTCGGAGTGACGAATTACAATGAAAATCAGTGTGTAGGTAGCTTATATGGAGATTTGCATTGCATTTAGGTAACGAGATTCTAGGTCAAGGTCACTGTTATTGAAAAACGACTGTTTTTAAATTGTTCTAAAAAAATATTTTCGGGGTCAATGTCATTGTTACTAAAAAGATTTTTTAAATTCTAAAATTGTTCTGAAAAAAAAAACATTTTCTGGGTGCGGGGTTCAAGGTCATTGTAATTTTATATATGTTTTTTTCTTTAAAATTAATAATAGATTTTCTTTGAGGGGGCGGGGTATCAATGTATTTTTTAAATTCTCACATTTTTTTTGGTCATATCACTGTTGTTGTTTTTTTGTCAAGGTCACTTGAAGATTTTTTTTCTAAATCTAGATTTTTTCCCGGAACCATTGAAAACCTGTGTTGGGGACATCATTTGTTTTTTTTTTTCATAATGTTACAACTGATGTTGATAGGACAATGACTCTCATGAAAACGACGATTGTGATGAAACTGATTATTGATTAATTTATTGCAAGGATGAATCTTTTCATGATGATTAAGATGATGGTGTATATGTTTAATCTTGCATTAGTTCTACAGTACACGACAGTAATAACTATTATTAGTATAATAGTGAATGGTATTACATAATGATGAAGACTTTTTAATACTGGACGTAACCAAGATTTCCTATGATACTAGAATCGTTTGAGATCACCCCCGAAATTAGGCAGTTGTACGTTGTACGTTTACATTTACGTGTGCGAGTGCGAGTGCGCTGGTCAGGTCTAATATGCTTATATGCTTGCCAGCCGGCATTCCACTGAAACGAACCAAGGCCTTTATAGTGTAACAAACTGTTCTAATTATCTTGCATATTTAGGGGGTCAACCAGACTATAAAATCTAGTTCATTTTTAGGAGTTCATTTTTACCAAAATGGTTGGAAGAGACAGACATCCAAGATGGCCGCCATAATGAAGAAAACAAGCAAATATACCTTTTTCTGTCACTACTTTGTTGTGTATGTACAGATTAACACTAAAGTTGTTTTATTTTCACTTCACATTTCTACTTTTTAAAAATTTGTAATCATGGTTATTTTAAGTAATGAAGGTCAAGGTCAAATTCAAGGTCAAAGGTCAAATTTTGTGAAAATTGGACATTCGGATACATATTTTTCTATGTTAATTCCAAATATGAAACATATCAACATTAATTATTTACCAAAATTTACAACAATGTATATTCTTGAAATTATTAGCACTGTTTAGTTCAGATATGTAGTTGCCATGGTAATCCAAGATGGCGTCCAAAAAGGTCCCCACAATTGAGAAAACAAGCAAATATACCCTTTATTTGCTACTTTTTTGTCATATATATGTACATATTTTCACTTCACATTAATTTTCTTTAAAGAATTGTTATCATGGTTATTTTCAGATATACAGGTCAAGGTCAAACTCAAGGTCAAAGGTCAAATTTGTGAAAATTGGACATTTGGATACATATTTTTTCTATGTTGCATTCCTTATATGAAACATATCAACATTAATTATTCACCAAAATTTATAACAATTTAATTCTTTGAATTAAAAGCGCTGTTTAGTTCAGAAATGTTGCTTCCATGGTAATCCAAGATGGCGTCCAAAAAGGTCGCAACAATTGAGAAAACAATCAATTATACCCTTTATTTGCTACTACTCTGTCATTTATGTACATATTAACACCAAATTTGTTTCGTTTTCACTTCACATTAGTTCTCTTTCATAATTTGTACTCTTGGTTATTTTAAGATATATAGGTCAATGTCAAACTCAAGGTCAAAGGTCAAATTTTGTGAAAATTGGACATTTGGATACATATTTTTCTTTGTTACATTCCTAATATGAAGCACATCAACATTAATTATTCACCAACATTTACAACAATGTATATTCTTGAAATTATTAGCACTGTTTAGTTCAGAAATATGTTGTTGCCATGGTAATCAAATATGGCGTCCAAAAAGGTCGACAAAATTGGGAAAACTACCAATAATACTGTCAATTTGCTACAACTTTGTCATTTATGTACAGATTGACACCAAATCTGTTTGATTTTCACGTCACATTAGTTCTCTTTAAAATTTGTAATCATGGCCAGTTCATAACATGGTCAAGTTATAGATGTCAAGGTCAAACTCAAGATCAAAGGTCAATTTTGTAAAAATTGGACATTTGGCGAGATGTTCTTCTTTGTTTCGTTCCTAATATGAAGCATATCAACAGTAATAATCCGCCAAAATTTACAGCAATGTTGTTTTAAAAATATTTGGCACTGTTAGGTTCAGATATGCTGTTGCCATATGGTTTAAGTTGGCTTTCAAGATTGCCACCAAAATGGAGAAAACAACCTAATAATCCTTTTTCAGCCGTTAGTTTGCCTTATACGTATCTACACCAAACCAGTTTTAATTCTAATTCACATAAGTTTTCTTTTAAACATTTACTCATGGTCATATTTAGTTGTAGAGGTCAAGGTTATTAAATTAAAGTCAAAGGTCAAAATTTGGCATTACGCATCCAACAAGATGTATTTCTTTGTTACATTCCTAAAATGAAACATATCAACAGTAATTACATATTTTATGTGCAGCAAGGACAATTCTTAAACAGACTCATGTACTTTCTTGCATTTATTTTCCAGTATTATTCTATCTTTAGAAGGACAAATAGAATGTTTGACTGCTGCCTAATTCCGTCTATGCATAGTAACATAAAATCTAAATTTAGTAAATAACGTCACAAACTGACTCCACATTTCTAGTACTTCAGTGTTTGATTTTGCTTACATTGTTATCCTGATGAAGGTCCAGGAAGGATCGAAACTGGTAGACATTAAAATGTTGTCAATTTCTGCCAGTTGTATGACGTGTAGTCCCTTTTATTTTACTTTTTTAGTTGTTTACAATTAAGGTGAGAGCGCACTAATTCATGATGGCATCCAATATAGCAGTAAAAGGAAATAATTATTTATCTGTCATGTTTTGTTATTCTTGTTAAGATTTACCCAAAACCCGTTTTATTTCTATTTCACATAAAGTCTCTTTAAAATTTCAGTAGTACTATTTTAGATGTAGTGATCAAATGATAATGTAAAATTCAAAATCAAATGTACAAAATTGTGAAAATTGGACAAGCGTCCAGATACATGTAGTTTTCATTATTTGTCTAATACAAAACATATCGACAGCATATTCCAGAACTTACAGTAATATGACATGTTTTAATTTTCATCGCTGTTAAGATAAGATGATTTTATGGTGTTTCCATGAAAATATATGTGGCTTACTAGACCAGGCCGCAAGAATTGAGAAAATCAAACATACCCAATTTTGTAATAATCCTAAGACCTGATTTAATTGTCCTTCACCTCAAGCTGCTTTTAAGGCCCCAAGGAAATTACATTTGACACAAGGCAAATATGTTTTCATAGTTTCATTCTCAATAAAATATTGTCACAATTTGTATCTTTGGATCTGTACCAGATAAGAAAACTTTTGTTTTTTGTTCTTTTCTCACAAGTGATTGGTTTGATCATCACTGGAGTCTCGAGACCGATTTATGAAAGCCATGATAGCCCTATATCGCTCACCTGAATACAACTACACTAAATAATATGGTAATTGTCAATGTCACTGATTTACAAACCTCAAACTACAAATATGTGATGTTCATCTCATTCTAACCATAGAGTTATGATTTGAACAAACTTTGCAGAGGACAATCCAGATTGTCACAACTCAAACATCTAAGCTGTATGTCTTGCAGTATGTAACAATAATTGCAAGCAACTCGAATGCTATTTGATCCTCAGATAAATTCCGCGCCTCTCCCTGTATGTTGTTTTCTTGTACGTTTAATACACTTAACCGGTTTAAAAACTCAAAAGTAGCAAAATATCTATTTTAACAGTGTTATCGTGTTTCAAATTTATTCAAATTTCATACACAACAATAACAATATAAAATTGAATTCTTGTAAAAGTTTGAATAATTCATCGCAAAAAATGACTGCAATGAAATAAAAACAATAGCATCATTTAAATAAAAATGTTCAACAGGGGAAATCGTTGCGTTTCTAAATCGGTTAAGTGTAATTATATGAAAAATGTAAAATGTAGCATCACCTACCTTGTTTTTCCTTTTAATTTATCCGCATATGGATTTTCACAAAATTTGACCTTTGACCATCAGTTTGACCTTGACTACTATAACTTAAAATAACCATGATTACAATTTTTTAAAGAGAACTAATGTGAAGTGAAAACAAACAGTTTTGGTGTTGATATGTAAATAAATGACAAAGAAGTAGCAAATAAAGGGTATATTTGGTTGTTTTCTCAATTTGGGCTACCTTTTTTGACGCCATCTTGGATTTCCATGGCAACAGCATATATGAAATAAACAGTGCTAATAATTTGAGGGTATACGTTGTTGTAAATTTTGGTGAATAATTAATGTTGATATGTTTCATATTAGGAATGTTACATAGAAGAATATGTATCTGAATGTCCAATTTTCACAAAATTTGACCTTTGACCTTGAGTTTGACCTTGACCTCTATAACTAAGAATAACCATGAGATCAAATTTATAAAGAGAACAAATGTGAAGTGAAAAAAAAGATTTTGTGTTAATATGTTCATTCACGACAAAGTAGTGACAGAAAAAGTTATATTTGCTTGTTTTCTACATTATGGCGGCCATCTTGGACGCCATCTTGGATTTCTATCTCTTCCAACCATCTTGGTAAAGATGAACTTCCGTTTCGAATTGTCCAGAGCCTGCTGAACATTTTGATATATGACAATCATTGTTAGATTTTATAGTCCGGTTCGGTGCTCTCAACCACAGGGTATTTGCTACACTATTAATATTTATAAATTGTTTACATTCACTGATTTACATATACATATAAAGTACACCTTTTGTTCATGTTCCATTTTGAACACATTTTTCGTCATTTTGTTGCATATCAAATAAAGATTATTTATATAATTATATAAACATTTAAAAAGAAATCAACAGTAAGAGACATATTTTCCAAAATTTTAATATATGTGTCATTGGTGTTAGATAAATATGGTAGAATTTTCGATTTCTTCTTGACGTTGACATTAACATTGACATTGACGTATACAAATCCGACGACGGTGTTATAATCTCTCCCGATGTGCAATAACTAGCTATTGAGTAGATCGTACTGTTGATATGTTGTGACGTCATATGAATTGTGACGACATTATCGTGCGTTCCTGATAAGAAATTCGTGATGTATATTATACCTGACCCATTTCCCTCAAGACAATGCGTTTTCGGAATTTTAATATTACCAAACATGTCTCCAATTTTAATATCAATATCGGAGGCCGTCACAAATGGTACATCGGCTACCGTGTTCGATTTACAATTGTTAGCTTTATCACTTTCTTTTGTATGGGAAATTTGTACCACATGAATTTCTTGACTGTCCTAAAACATTCAAGTGGCATTAGTCTCTGTTTTACGTCACCATATTGATTGCATAAGACATCATATTTTTTCACAGAAGCAACATCGTCCATAATATTCACAACTGTCCTTGTACAGGTCCAGCTCTTAACTTGTCTGCAGCGTGTAAAGTTTGTTTAAACATAAAGACATCTGCTTGCAGTAAGGTAACTGTGTCCTTTAACAAGGCCAGTTCAATCTTACATTGGCAACTATGAACTGGTAACTGCGGATGCGATTTTGCGGAGACAGTATATACTCCAACTAGTGCTATTTTAGTTTTTTGCTAGTATTTGTCCACGATGATTTCCTTGCCTTTGGCGCACTAACCATATATTTAGAACGCTTACTCACCGCCTTCCATTGCCGATATCAGTATGTGAATGTCATTGAGAAGTTTTAAACTGAACGGATCACCACTACGAGTAAACACGCGCCTCTTTAATTTTGACTCTAAATCATACGGAAAGTCATACATCATCAGTTTTCAAAGCCTCGAATAGTAATCCTCTGGTGGCTTCAAGATCCGACTCACTTCAGGAGTACTCTCTAACCAGATTTGAAACGAACATACGAATATTATTCTCTAAACCATTAAACGAGACTTATTTACTGTACGCTATCACGTATTAAAATATACGATCAAAATTGGGATTTCTTACTTGTCCAATATCAACTATCCATAAATACTAATCCAGTAAATCACATATACACAGAAACATATTGTCTCGTGTCGTTTAAGAAACTGTATATTTAAATGTTTTTATGAGGCAATACCCATCAAGTGACACGTATGACCGCCAAACAAATTGTAATGCTAAAATGTATTCTGTCCTATTCTAATATGTACACGTTCTTCGTTAAGCATGGCGTTGAGGTCATGGTAAATACTGATCCCCTGCCCCCCCCCCCCTCTCTCTCTCTCTCTCTCTCTCTCTCTCTCTCTCTCTCTCTCTCTCTCTCTCTCCTCTCCTCTCTCCCTCCACTTACATTATTTACCCTTTATCACCAACGGATAAGTATTCGCTCTTTGACAACATTGATACAGCTGACGTTTTAAATACATTCTACTGAGGGAAGAGACATCGATAATGTTGTAAGCACTTTTGGCTCAACCCGCTTTCCTGTTTGTATTATATAAGCTTCTCTATATAACTATGTTACTTCACGTATTATGTATATACAAGAGAAAAAACAGCATTAAACTAGACGCGCCCTGTCGAGCGGCTTGCTTCTCTCATTACCTTAACTTTCTTCGTGATGCAGGGTGTTGAGGTCATAACGATTTCTGATCTTCCATCCAAATTGTTTCGTTAATTGTTCTATGAGTGAAGGATCTGGCGATATGGAAGGCCACCTCAATACAATTCCGTTATATTTTCGAAAAAACGTCATGGTGTGTCAGGCGGTTTATGGGCGATCGTTGTCCTGTTACAACGAGTGTGCGTTTTAGCATATTATAAAACACTAGAAATAAATCATCTGCGTTTTCAGCTGTACACATTTTTATTTGGATTCTCAACCCTTGAAAGAAGACTCGTCAGTTTAGACAAAGTTGTAGATGGTAGGGCTATCACTGAACATATCATTACATAACGCAATTATTGAATATTTAGGGTCCAATATTTCCTTTTTACACGTAACGTTGCTTAGTTATGTGTATTGTATGCTATATTTGCTCTGATGATGCAAAGGTGCAACCGGTTAGCAAGTGTAACGGGTACAACAATAAGTAAAGCAGAATGCGTTGAACCAGTTATATATCTTTATTCGTGACGATTCTCTACAAAGGAGAAATAAAAAAAATAAAAAAACTGTGAACAAAATATACATATCATAGAAACTATTTGAAGTTGAATTGGCATTTAAAAAAATAAAATATGCCTAAGTGTTAAAATGAATAGCTGTAATATAATTAATATATTTGAGTAATAATATTTACCAGTGATAATGAATAATGAAAACGGAAATGACGTAACGTAACGTCATACATTTTAGCGCCGTTAATACAATGAATACAGCAACACGTCTGCTTATTAAAGGCGACCTAATGACGTTAACAGTCTTGTCATGAAATCACTTAAATTACATCAACTGTTTTGTACTTTGATTACTTAAATATATGAATTATATTCAATTCATTTTAACAGTTAACAATATTTTAATTTCTTAAAAAAATATTGCCAATTAAATTTCAAACAGTTACGGTACGGCGGTGAGCTGTAATCGTGCTCGGAATTAATAAATGTGTATATGTATTTTCATTCTAAAGTAAGCATTCAAAATGTCTTAAATTTCGATCAGACGAATATATCAATCATACAATGTGGCAACTGGACAATGGGTGCACACGGTAAGTTACACTCATTTTCATAAGTCTCATTTTCTTGAGATCCCCTTTAACTGTGGTCATTAAACCATTTTTTTATTAAAATCAATGATAATATCAATTTGACTGATAGCGGAAACTTGTATTGTGCGATATTAAACAATGCATTCATAGTCTAAATATTGGCTTTCCGTTATTCACACTTTTCTCACCTTTCAAATGGATGTCATCTCAGTTATTCAATACAGTAGACTTAATCGGTTTTTGTACTGTTGAACAGCTGATTGTTTTCAAAATGCCGTACAATATGGGAATTAAAACTGGCAGTGAAGTGGTATACGATATACGTCCGTCCGTCATCCATGGTTCCGTTCGGTACCTGTTTTTAGGCACAACCAGCAGAAATAACTCTTCAAAAAGGAGGCATGTTAAAATTGTAAACTGAACAATATTGCCACTATTAGTAAACTGTCGAGTAGGAAAAATGTTTACCTTGATGAAAAGCTAGACACTTTCGCGATTTCATTTCACTAAATTTCGCAGATCGACTGTGTCGCGAATTTTGCTTACTTAAAATGCGCGACAATATTTCTAGGTTTACATTTGTGCCTGCAAGTTCTGTGGGATTGAGTACATTGCCGTTTCGGTTCTAGAACATTCCCTCAAGATCATAGACATATGGTCGTAGCAGACTTTTACAAACATTGGATTGACCTTGATGTGGCAAAGTTCCATTTGACATACCTGGTCAAACCATGTTCCAGACATGATCAAATTACAGTCATTTCAGAGCTTAATAGACATGTGCTGCAATGACCACGCTATGACCATCATCTGAACATGTCTTAAACGTGGTTTGACCAGATATGTCAAATGTCACATTGCCATATTAAGGCCAAAGCAGGCTGCACATGATCTGTTTTGACTATGATTTGTCCATGATCTGTGCAAGTAATATGGAACCCTTTTGGTCATGACCAGAAATATTCCAGAACACTTTCACAGACCATTATTAAATGATGGTCATATCAGATTTTAAGGAGCCTGTATTGTACTCAAAATGGAAATGTTCCATTTGACATACCTGGTCAAATCAAGATTCAGCCATGTATGTTATCCGTCTAAGAAACTGCCAGAACAGGCTGTTAACAATTATTATACCATGTTTTAACCATGGTTTGTCCATGAGTTTTCCACATGGTCCTGAACTGAAGTGTCAATGTTTCATTTGACACAGTCCTGGTCAAATCAGGCCGTGGTCTAAGAAACTGCCAGAACAGGCTGTTAACAATCATTATACCATGATTCCATGGTTGTCATGATTATGATCCTAAACAATTTTCATTTGACACAGTCCTGGTCAAACATGTTTCATCCATGATCATAATGTATGATAATAAAACACATATAAGACCTGACCGCTGACCAAAATTGGAGATGTTTATTTTTTTCTTAAAAAAAGTTATAACTTAAATTAAACAATAAAGCCATTTACTGTTGCCAAAGGAATGTCATGGAGCTTGCTACTTTTCCGAAAACTTTCTTTCTTTTTTGTTAGAGAAATTCCATCAACAAATCTGCTAAGGTTGCACATAATATGTACATGCCGTTTTATTGTGTCAGTCCTAGTTTTGATTTGTATCTAATTCGGCCATGTTCTTTTGAAAGTCATTTGAAACTGATCTTACCACATCTAGAACTGCTCATTGTTCATGAAGTATCCTTGACTATTCTTTTATCTTCAGATCATGGACAGAACTCAGTTTGATTCGTCAGTAGTTCAAAAACTGTGAATGAATTCTTTTAAAAAAACAGTTCTTGTCCAATGTTTCAATAATCAAGAACTGATGATAGCCAGACTATGTACATCTTGTGAATGGCCCGAATTATTCAAGATTTTATGAGTTGAATTTCACAGGGGATGCTTTGTCATATGTTTGTGCACATGTATAACTTGAAGTATGTATTTACATGTACATATGTATACAACCTAAACATGATTGCTGATTAATTATATGTACTAAATTATAATGTGCAAAACCTCCAAATAGGGTTATTAATATTTGTAAATCATCACAGTAAGTTGAATAAGATCAAAACAATTCCTCTGCAATTTTGATTGACCATTATATGAAAATAATAATTTGCTGCTGCAATTATTTGCCGACAGTTTGACCATGGCAAATAAAGATCCAATACAGGTCAAATTATGAATAAAAAAACTTATTTGAGTGGCATTTTTGAGTGGCTTATTTTATTGAAAAAATGAACTTTACATACCGTCTTAATTTAACGATACAGTTTGAAATAATTCTACTTTCTTGCTAAACATTTTATTAAAACTTATCCTCCGCTCAAATGTGGGAATACAGAAATTGCACTTTGAGTCAGTGTATATGTGGGTCCACCTTTCTCCTCCTCTTAAACATTTTAGTTTAGGTCATTTTCTCTATTGCAGATAGATCATGTTCTCTATTGTAGTAGAGAACATAATCTATCTGCAATAGAGAACGGTGTAAGGTCGCCCCGATACACAATGCACATTATGTCAAATACAGTACAGTGTTTTCCTATAGAAATATGCAGTAGCCATGATACAAATACAAATAGAAAACTCAAGTAGTGTCATTTATTTGCATTTTATTAATAATTTACTTATTCCGGCATATCGTTTTAAATCTTTGAATAAATGAGATAAAACAGACTTGATATGGCTTTAAAATAAATATCAAGTTAACAAAATTAACTGTGCTAAGCGCGATGTCAAGTCATCTGTATCTAATTCATTATATTTATTGCCTGTTCCGGCATTTTAAGGGTTTTAAACCTAAAGTCTATATATCTAACCGGACGAAAAAAGGGGCAAGATATGGCATCAAAGCGGGAAAAGGGAGACTTTAGCAGTAATGAAGGATCTCCGTCTACTTCAGCTGTTGAAATCAACGGTGACAACAATAACAGTGAACAACTAATCATAAATAATATTTTAGTATTTCATTTTAAAATATATAATTATGTCTATTATTTAGCTTGATATCTTAATCTTCATTTAATTATTTTATAAGTACACTTGTATTATTTTATACATATATGTTTTATCTATCTTTTTAATTATTTTTTATAATTTTATTTCATGCACAATTGAGACCATTATTATCAACTGCGGCAAACTAAATACGAAGAAAGCAAGGGGAATGCTGCAGACAGGTTCTACAATTTAAGTTATATAACAGGATAATTTAAGAATTAACAATAAATGTAATAAGTGCGTTCAAGACAGGACTATGTGTTTACATAAATATTTTTGGTTCAATTTCAATGTTATTTTAGTTTAAAAGACAACAACTTAAGTGTATTCTTCATGTGATTGGACATCTACTGGAAAGTACGGGAGACGTCATTTCTACGTCTGGTGTAAATGACGTCATTTGGACGTCAGTTGTAAATAATGTCATTTCCTGAGGCTTTGTTTTGTTTATTATATCGCCGGACATTTGAATAAAAGAGTTGTTTTAAACAGAAAAAGTTATACTTATTATTCCATGAGGAATATTTGAAAGACTTTATTGCAACAGATTTCAGTTTCAGACCTATATTGGCAGGTCCTATTTGTTAAACACACACATTAAGCAACTTAATTGATATTCTTTAAAAACAATTACAGCAGAGATAAAAAAAAATGTCAGAGATGACATTGATTTTCTCACCAATCTACCAAATTCTGTTTAAGATAATACATATTTGATTTCTTTTGATGTAAAAATACTACACACAAATATTTCTCATGAGTTGGATTTAGAACAAATACAATTTTGGTAAGACAAAGACCCTGAGCTCATACATGAACTATTTCCACGTGACTTCATTATCAATGGAATTAAAGCCATTTTGGAAATCAGTAATTGTTAATGTAGTGATATATATTACAAGCATACATACAAGATAGGTATACACTATCCATAGTACTATTAATTATATTTTGCGTGAACGCGTGATGTATCACGACCCAAAATTCGGTGGCAAGTGATGTTAGGACAGCCCCCGAACCGTCGGGATTCTCACGGTACTCCTTTGCGCCTGTCTTAGACATTTTGATTTAAATTACCTAAATATACTGATGTGTAGATTTAGCTGAACAATAGCTGTATGATTACATTTACACTAACGAGGTCGTGGTTATTATTTAATATTATTCATTGCCCTTTTATTTAAGAAGTCTTACAAATCATACACCATCAATATGATATTAATTTTCCTTCTAGTAGTTATTACAATACATGTATGCCTGTTTTGGTGATAACATTGTGACTGCTGTACACTTATAGACATCATTAAAAGTCACTTATTTAAGGACTTATAAATATCATTGCTTTTAAAGTTTGATCTTGATTTTATATATCAAAATAACCATATTTTTCCGTCAATATTTCATTCTACACATTTTTAACATATTTGAACCCAGTAATCCTCTTGTTTGTAAGGTCTCACCATGTGCGAGAGCTCAATAAGTTACAAAGACTATCAAATGATCAGTCAGTGTAAATCTCGATCCTTCCATTCAAATACCAAAACCATATATATTATATATTTCAAAATATGTACGTATAGTTGCACAGTACTACTAGTAGGATATTTACCCCAATATCTCCCCTCCTTTTGCATAAATGAGCATAAATATATTTGAATGGTTTGTGTTGGTTTGAGTGTAAATTATCAAAAAAGTACCATGCCAAATGATATGTATTTTGTATATTGCTTTTCCAGGAGTATCATATTTATCAAAAAATGTATTGTGTACATAAAGGGATTCTTTTGATGTTACTCATGTAGTTTAGCTTGTGTGCTTTATTTCTACATTGACATTATATTTCCCAGTCTTCATGATGATGCAAGCCATGACAAGAGAAATAAAATCGTGATTCTGCTCAAGCCATGATTGTGTTGGCAAGGATTATAAGCGTTTGTTGACAGGGAAATGCGTGAGTGCCTAGGTGTGTTCCTCGTTAGTCACCCGCTGGAAAAGCCACCCGTCTTGTTATGTCGAGTCCACTTCTGCGTGTGTGTATGTGCGCGCGTGCGTGTGTATGCGTGCGTGCGTGCGTGTATGCGTGCGTGCGTGTATGCGTGCGTGTGTGCGTTCGTGCGTGGGTGCGTACGTGCGTGTGTGTGGAAAACCTTTTTCCTGAAATGTATTCCGGTTGGTATGAGCACTTACTGGTCATTTCAGATTATTCCATTAATTTGCTCAAGCAATTCCAATGAGGATCCAAACTATCCATTCGACTTCCGAAGCCCTCTTTAAAAAGTTCGTTTTGCCTTTGGCCTTTTCCATCATTGGAATACACCTAGATAAACATGAAACGTCACCGAGCCATTCAAACTCTGTTCGAAACTTGAAAAAAGGGTTGGACTTTGCTTACAAGGTAACGTTCCGGGAATCCCGCTCACACATACGACGCTATGATATCAGTATGCGACAGTACATCATATATATCCATAGGATCGTGCTTTGGTGAGGAATATATGCCTCAAAAGAAAGATCAAGTAAGCCGACAAATGATGTCAATTCAGTAATGACGTCCGAGTATTTCTTGTGAAAAGGGAACATGGTAGAGGATCTTCGAGAACTGTCCATTGAAATCTCGTTTTAGAGTTTCTTTTTCAATCCCCATATTTCAATGTTTGGTGATATGCCAGCAAGCTCTTTGATAGCTTTCATATACGCGAATGAAACAAAAGTTCGTATATACCTCCGTATAATATCGGTATATAAGATGTGTGTCTAGTCCGTATATGGTAATAATAAAGTTCCAAAATATTATGTTATATTCTGCATATGCAACCCCGTATATCTACCCTTCTTCAAGTAAATATATTACTAATACACGAAATGTGGGTCTGTTCCATTTATGACAACAATACTGTTCCCGTATACTACGAATTTCCATTAGGGCCATCGCCTATGAATGAAATAATCTGAAACGCGAAAACACGAAATCACGAAAGCACGATGACGAAAACACGAAAACACGATGACGAAAACTCGTAAGTACGATGACGAAAACGCGAAAACACGAAATCTCGAAAGTACGATGACGAAAACGAGAAAGTACGATGATGAAAACGCGAAAACACGATGATGAAAATTCGATACAGTTTCGCGTTTTCATCATCGTACCTTCGCGTTTTCGTCATCGTACTTTCGCGGTTTCGTGTTTTCGTCATCGTACTTTCGCGTTTTCGTGTTTTCGTCATCGTGTTTTCGCGTTTTCGTCATCGTACTTTCGAGTTTTCGTCATCGTGTTTTCGAGTTTTCGTCATCGTGTTTTCGCGTTTTCGTCATCGTGTTCTCGCGTTTTCGTCATCGTACCTTCGTGTTTTCGCGTTTCAGATTATTTTATTCAAAGGCGAATATGATGACGGCCCTAACGGAAATCCGTAGTATACTGCGTATATTCTACAGATAAACTCCGTATTGCTACTCCGTATCCCAGGAATATCAAGGTCCGTTTGTATTGTATACATCTATGTACTGTATTACATATATCATGTATGCAGTTGTACCCCGCATAATCGAGATATATAAGGAATATACGGGTTATTGAAATTTATACGAATACGTTGTGTCTTTAATATTAAAGATCGGCAATCTTGTGTAGATAATTTTGGAAATGCCGTAAGGGAAAATATACAAACCTGAATATCGAAAATAAGACTCCCGTACATCTCTGATTCATGTTCTGACTTCCCGTATATCGGCCTTTTCATAAACGGTACCGTATACCGTGTTCGTAAATAAGGCATACAGTAAAACCAAGGCGGATACCTTATTAGCCGCGCTAAAGCGCCGGAGGTTTTAAAACACGGGAGCAATAAATCCGAGCGGCATTGCGCGGCTTAATGAAGTTGGCGCTGCATCTATCCGCTGTGTAGGGTATTTTGCGAAATGAAACAAACAATGTCACGAGACGCGGCGTAAAGGATTAACTTTTTCCTTTGAAAGCTTTATGATATAATTTATAATGTTAATATAAAATCAAAACTTATATCTATTTTCACATCTGAATTTAATAATTTGGTGTCACATTAAAGCAATACGTTATAGACTAAATTTAATTTCGTTTTTGGCCTAGAGACTGAGAGTCCCCTAGGCCTTAATAAGCATTCCATATTTCAAACACTGCAGATAATTTTACTGTAAAATATGCAGATAACAACTGTAAACATACGCTATGGGAAAGTAGTGCAAGACATACCAGCTCAATCTTCTGTTTGAATGTCGTATACGATAAGAATATATTACAAATAGAAACAGTACATACAACTTCAAACAGAAGATAAAGAGATGCATATCACAGAAACGTACGACTATTTACGGAACGTACGGAGCTCGATATAAGAGCTTGTAATTTGATTTTCAAATTTCTAAAGTTATTTCATAGACAGCTGTCTTATTTTCGTAAGATTGCATATATATTTACCTTAAATTAAATTTCTTTAAATATATATATATATATATATATATATATATATATATATATATATATATATATATAACGTACATTTACGTAAACAATCCATGATTTGTCGATGCTGGTGCTGCTTGTCAAGTTGGAGCTGATTAGGCCCAGTGGACGAGTACATGGTAAACAAGTATTGTTTTTTCTCTGTTACACACATTGTACAGTACTGTACTTATACTTCATTGCGGCATTGCTTTGTTAGTTTCATTCATTCATTACTCTCGATACCTCATTCCTGATGGTAACCATCGCCGTGAGAGTATGAGAAGGGGGAAGCCAGTTTCTTTTTTGATGCTGAGGGACAAGCATGAGAGCTAATAGTACCATTTTTACGTCTTTGGTATGACGCGGCCAGGGAGTGAACCCACGACCTCCCGCACTCGAAGCGAACACTCTACCACTAGGCTACCGAGGCGGTTATCACTTTGTTTATTTCTGTTTCACGGAGTTGTCCTTGGTACACAATAACTTTCAATCCGCATAATCAATTCATATCGCTTAAAGTGGAACAAATCGCAGATCGAATTATTTTCATCGGTATCTCAAGCAATTTATAATGTTGACCATGTGATTATTTTTCATCAAACGCACGTTTTGTTATAAAATAAACTTACCTGCCACCCATGTTTTTGTTACTCATTCATTTTGTGTCTTAAGGTAAGGTTCAGCGCAAATCACAAAGGTCAAAAGTTGTTTTAAATAAAAGTTTTGATAAACATAATCGTTTTCAGTTTTCCTTGTCTGACACACTTTCATATGGAACATTTTGTTCTCCACTCGCTAGCAATGATAAGGCTGGTCAGAAAATCGATAAACAGGTAGTAGCGGCCGGACAGTTCGCTTGTGGTCGTAAATTTTCCGAAACAGACCGGAAAACCGCTGATTGTTTCGGCAGCTCAATCAATAAAAATCGATATTTGCTTGCGTAATATTAGCCCGAGGATATTAAGATGTACTGTGTATTACGCTAAAATAGAAATCTTTAATCTTATTGCATTCATCCCAGCTATCTTTTTGTACTATTACATTGTATGTCTAAAAAGCAACTGTTGTAAAATAGAGATTACAGAGAAATGAAGCAACACTGATTTGAATAATAGAGCTATTATAGATTTATCAGTTTGAGGGGGGGAATGTTTTTTTTTTCATGAATATACCCTCGAATTTCATTAACTTTTGTTAAATTTATGCAATGCACAGAGCTATTCGTGTAATAATTGTTGACAGGATCATGCGGACAAACTACAGGAGTAATAAGCTATTAATCTTTATATTGTTGAATTAATTTTATTAAATTGAATCACATATTATATCAAAGCATCCGCATTTAATGTAATTAAGTGAAGCTTCACAACATAAATCATACACGGCATCACCAACTTGTACCGCAATGACAGTCACACTTTCACAGTTTTCTTTTTTCTTCGCACGTGCTTAAAAGCCATAATGTATATCTTGAAAGCAATTAGTTCTCTAAACTTAAAAGCTAACAAAAACTACCTTTAAAAAAGATGGTCCGCGCAATTTTTAGTATATGAAAGCGATTGGTAGCTTGATTCTAATATTGAATTGTGAAACAATGAAATAACGAAGATTTTATTAGGCATATACAAAATCGATGTCATCGATTTCATATTCTGTTAGCTGTGAAAAAACAAACAACACGATAGACACAATGCATGAACGTGTGCGTCATCTTTGAAAATTTGTTATTTACATAACTTACAAGGTAGATGTTACTATCGTTTAATTAATTACGGTACTGTTTCCCGTGTGCTTGACGCCAACGTTACACGTGCGTAAATTCTACAAGATAGAAATAAATGTGCTACAGCAGAAGCTTGAACGACACACTTAAGTGTCGAGGATTATTTTGATATTATTCACATGAAATCATGAACGTTTCTTCGAAAAAAATATTTTAAAGTGCGAGTTATTTAAAGGTTACTTTTGTTAATAAAAGGAATAATCAAGTAAGGTCTTTTTTTCGTTGTCCCTTTCCACAGTAGTTAATTGTTCTCTAAAAGCAAACAGAAATACATTTATTAAACTAACTAAAATACATTTCATTGTTTCTGAGATGGGTGTACAATTCAAAAGATATATATAATACGCACATTTAGGGTAATAAATTACCAAGACTAACAAAGACTTTTATTGCACCCTAATAATCCATATCCGTTCTAGTGTTTTATTGCCCCGGGGTATATTGTAAAACGCGAGTGGTAATTCTTATGACAGATTTTAAGTTTCTTTAAAATATGTAAGTTTACCGTAATAACATCTTATTTGCATTTTCTTTTTCAATTTCTGATATTTGATCAAAATACTAAAAGTACATAATTCACAAACATTATTTTTCGACATTACATGTACCTGATTTCGATTTCTGACCGGTCTTAACTTTTTCATTTGTCAACCACCTTTAAGTTACAAAATGTTTATAGGGGGACCAAAGTAGAAGTAAACGACTGTCAAAATACGCACAAACAGCAAAGCAAAAAAACAAACAAAAAACAACATCACCACATTTATGACGGGTGAGATCTATCCGGACGAACGGATTCTGAAAACAAATTCTTTCATATAAAATAAGCGTCACAATTTGAAAGTGACATACGTACTTGTGTATATGTGTGTTTGTGTGACATTACAACAGTCCAGTGAAAATGTGTATAAATTACAATGTATACACAAAATCTTTTTTTCACAGGTGTTACATTTACCTGTTTACGTTAAGTTGAAACAAGTGTGAAATTTAGTCACTTTGCTACAATACAGATATAACTTTAACCAAATGCAGTCCTTTTAATCTACTCATTTAATTTACACATGAATAAAGCATACCGAGACTCGTTCAAAGTTGGTACAATCATTATTCACTTTTTTCCTCTTCATATAAGTTATGCCATCCTTACGTTTAAAAGCAACAATACAATACAATCATCACGATTTTAATACGATAGTAATCGACAACTTCCGTGAAAATTACGGACGCGCCCGATCTATATTACGATTACATTTTTAACTGACTGTACTTATAAAAAATATTAAAAAGGTAAGCGAAATCCTTCAAATATTTAATTTATTTTTACACCAATTTATAGTTGATATAATTCCCTTGCCGATATCACTGAAGCAAAAACAATCTTATAATTGATGTTCTATGTATGGGTCAAAGTATTGAGACAAATGACCCAAAAAGCTGACTAAAAGTCTTGCAATCCTTAACATTTCATATGGAAAATGCGGTGGTACTTTTTTAATTAAAAAAGGTAAGTGAAATACCAAATTAATCTTTTTGAAATTTACATCATTATAAAGAGGAAAAATAATATTAATTCGTCTGACCGAAGCAAAAACGATTAATTACACGGTTTTTGATTTAATGGGATTAAACCGAAATCTCCCTTCTTTGTTTAATGTGTAAAAGCCGCGTCTAATCGATTATCGGGAAAACATGAAAGTTCCATATGATATGTTTATATTCTTGTGTCAAAGTCTTGTTTGATACACATCATCCCGCTTGAACAAAGCACAGATCGAATCATTTGTATTAGTCTCTCTAATTCTTAATCGTTATTTTTCATTAATCGTACATTTATAATGTTACAATAAAGGTTTTGATCATTTCGAACCCACCCACAACATATATTTGTAAATCATTATTTCGGTGTAACTGTGTGTCGTTTAATATTTCATCCGTTCGACTCGAACTATAGGTTCTGTGCAAATCATGAAGGACAGCAGTTCTTATAAAAAGTGTTACTTATATGATGTCGCCGCGGTGACTGCATCCACATAAACAGTATGTAATTGTTGAAACTAAACTCCACATAAATACAAGTAGCAACCTCAATACTGTATGTCCATTTATGTGATTTATAGGCCTCTTGTTTAACTGATGCACTTAAGAAAATGTCGGACTCGTTGTTAGGAAATAATTGAGCACAAACTGTTATGTATGCATGCATTTGAAATTAAAGCAGTCGTTTTAAATGCATTTATGAAGTAAGTTAGTAATAAACGTGTACTAAGTCAAAACACATCTTAATTAGCCGCATGAATATCTGTTTCTTCGGAAACAGACACATAAGATGTTGTGGCATTTACTATATAGACGCAGTTTTGATTTCTACACGCGGAGTTAGACATCGACACTTCACCAGTAGCTATGCACTGTGGACACCGTACGTATAGGTGTTTGATGTTTTATAAAGAAGCTTGTCGTTTCTAAAGATTGCATTAAGTGGAAAGCAAAATTAAATTACGTAACGTCAGAAATTGCGACACACTACAAAGTGCATAATCAAAACAAGACTGGACAAAGTACATATCATGACCAGACTGCACAAGGTGTAGATCATGATCACATTGCATGAAGTACAAATCATTACTAGACTGGACAAAGTGTAGATCATGACTAGACTTGACAAAGTGTAGATCATGACTAGCCTGGAGAAAGTGTAGATCATGACTAGACTGGACAAAGTGTAGATCATGACTAGACTTGACAAAGTGTAGATCATGACCAAAGTGGGCAAAGTGTAGATCATGACTAGACTGGACAAAGTGTAGATCATGACCAAAGTGGGCAAAGTGTAGATCATGACAAGACTACACAATGAGTAAATCATGACCAGAGTGCACAAAGTGCAGGCTGTGGACGAATTATCAAATTCATTTGCAAGCAGCAGTGTAAAGAATAATTAATACATTTCAGGTTCTTTCTTATTATGCCTAAAGATGGTTTGTTTCCTAAAACAAAATGTCTGACGTTTAGATATTTTAAATGTCCTGAAAACAATTTAATGAATTTGGTTTTGTCTATAAAAATACACTTTATTCATTTCCGGAAAAAGCCTCGTATGTCTTTTTCAGCATTTTAGAGGAAACGAAACTCATTTAGACATTCGCATGTTTTTCATTTACCAAATGAAGATTTGACTTGCATACTAGGCATCACCGTTCATTATCTCACAAAGTAAGAAACATTTGCAAAAAGGGTTGTAACTGTTCAAATAATTTAGTAAAAATGACTTGCATGACAGAGCAATTATGACAACACCTGTGATTAAACACCGCCAGTCAAAATGGACCACCAAACAATCACTTACTTTTTTGATAAAATTGAATGAAGTAATGATGTGTAATAAGAAAAACCATGTTACTGTACCAAAGAAAAAGCCAAACAATGTTTAAATACTGCAACTATCGGGCTTAACTTCTTAAAGTAATTTTTTATGTAGCATTGTGGCATCAAGAGTGTTAAGGATTAATGATAACTGGTTTTAACACCATACACTTCATTTATATTACATGACCAAATTTATTAACACATCATGTGCACAATATATGAAAATGTAAGAGACATGTAGGATTTCTTTAACAACTTGCTGCAGTCATGTGGTTCTCCCGTAGTGAGGTCCAACTTCTATACAGATCTAAACCCTATTTACTACATCACGAAACAAGTTTTATGTTCATGTATATGTAGTGTTAACACGTCACAGTATATGTGTATTCAAAAGTAACAAGTTAGAATAGTATGATTTGGGTGTACATATTTGATTATTACGCCAACAAGTTTGTGATTTCATTACGCTTGTCTGTGCAAACGATGACGTTTCTCCTTGAATCCTGGCAGAGGGTAGTCTTCATGTATTTGGTGAATTATAAATGAATACAAAATACTTCCAAAATACTCGAACTGTTGACCTCAGGTTTGGACGGTGCCACTTTACCTACAACACTGTATGTCTCCGATGACATGACACGACTATACCTGCGTGAATACTGCATTCTTAGAAACATTTGCGGATACTTTGTCTCGCGTTTTTCACATTGCAGACATTTTCGCGACTACAAACTTTCGCAAATTCCTTTCAGTCGCGAATACCGCGAAATGTTTGGTATACGGCATGAACCTACGAATGTTCTATTCACAAGCCTCAAGTAAGAGGCATAATGTATATTTGTATTTTGTTACAATCGAAAAGTCGGAAATACCTGTAGATCATTTGGATGAGATTTTGTTTCATGAAGCAAGAGCAAGGAATCTGTGCAGATTGCAAATGAAAATGTTAAGGAAATAATTTAAAACACTGCCATACGAAAACGTTGGAGTTACACTCATTATGACAACGAAATATGAGCTGAAATTGGAATACATGCAAAAAATTATTATATTTTAGTTGTTGTGGTATGTATAGAATAATGTTGAAAGCTTAAACTATAATAATAGGTATCTATATGTGTCAATAAATAATTTTAAGTTCAAGTTCAATATCATTTGACAATAGGCACGATCATCCTTTGTATTGTCACAAGGACCACAATGGAAATAAGAGTTGCTCTGTATTGTGCATTCCTTGGTATTGGGAAGAACGTCTTGGTTTCTGGTGCATTATATATTATTATTTTTTATTTTATTTTACTTACTGTTTGTAAACCATTGTATGTTTTCCTTTTCCAAAATAAATCTAGAAATAAATCTACCACACCCCCGCTCATGGTCTGTTAACAATTTGCAGTTTATACATGTATTTGTGTTGGACTTTTTTAACAGAATTATTTTGTTAGGAGATTAAAGTATCTGGCATAAATTAGTGTAAATTAACACTATATTTTCGGGCCAACAGGTCACTGCTTACATGCACTAGCAACTTCATGTTTTCACGTTTCAGGACCAAAACAAGTCTCATTTGCTTATATACTAGAACTATACCGATATTGATAAAGTTTCATGTTTGTGTTCTCATTTGATTACCTTGAAATATCATAAATTGAAGGAGTTAAATGGATTTTTTCTCAATAATACAACTTTGATTTCAGTAATATTTGAAACTTCGACATTTATCTGAAACTGATACGCTGCTTTATCTACATCGGAATTGAACCAATAAACGACAGTTTGCCGGTATGGGTAAGTTCAGACACCATTCTCTCACGACTAGTTTCTGTGCAGCTAGAAAGTTTCGCATGTTTTTTTCGCGATATTTTAATTGGCGGAATTGAACTGACCGCGAAAATCGCTAACTTTAATTGCGTGAAAACATTTCTTGGTTTACAGTATACGTTTTCATCACGAAATGTGTAAGAGTAATTAACACCTGACTACCTCTAATATCTTGTTTATTTAGACATGATAATACTAGAAATAGCGAATTTTACCTGTATCTTTTCAGTAAATGAATCAACCAGTCCTTACAATATTGACGTCATTCTACATGTATAGTGTAAAAATTAAAGCTGTCATAAATACAGAAGATACTGTTACATTAATATGAACTATTACATAATTCATGAACTAATGAATCACACAATGAAAACATACATTTACAAATAACACTACAATAATTAAACTTACAAGCAGTGACTACCTTTAACAAAAAAACACAAATTATGAGATTACGATGCAGGCAAAACAAAAGGTAGTTATTCATTTCACAATCAATGGTATCATATTAATGTTACTTTTGACACAATCTGAAAACATTTGCTAATTTGATGCGTTTAACAATACGCTTTCGGAATAAACACTGAAATAAACTTAGTAAAACAAATGCTATCAGAAGCTTTCCCTCAGTAGAAATGTATTCTTCAACGATATAATTTGAAGAAGTACGATCGAACTTAGTGTCTGGTTGAAACAAGCTTGTGGAAGTTGTTTTGCTTTGACTTGATAAAATATGTGTATCGCCTTTACAATCGACGTCTGGCGTTTTACCAATGTTATCTTGAAGCGAAGTCCTTTTAGAGAAATGCTTAAAAACATATGAATTTATGAACAACTGTTGAACCACACTCGTGTTATATATTTCGCATACAGGCTTTAACAAACAGTAGTTTTCATTTTTAGAGATATAATTCCATGGTATCGTTCGTTGATGCGTTCCTGTTTTTGCCATGCTATCTCCACATAATCTCAGTATATCCCAGTACCGCATATATTCCACAATATACATCATTTTATCATTCTCTATTTCAAATATTGATTGATATTCATATGCAATGTTATAGCCTCTTTTTATCAATATTCTATTGTCAGCCAGTAAAAATAGGCGAAGCGTGTTTCTGTTCACTTTATAAAACTTTTGTTCAAGAAGTGATAGTAATTTATTTGAGGTAACAAATATCCAAATATTAGATGAAAACAATTCAGTCATTTTATCTGGGATTTCCAGCATTTTCAGAACAGTATATTTTGCTGACAGCTTATTGCTGTTTTGACAGCTAACGGAGCTTATTTCATTTTCATTAAGCATGGCCATTATCAAACATAGTATTTGAAACTGGAATTTATCCGCTGAACTGTGAGTTCCATATTGAATAATAAGATGTGGTACATACATTCTTGATGCAACACTTATTCGCCAAAATGCTACCAAAGTTGTAATAATCGAGACAGCTTCTTTAAACATAATCAATGAAAGTTAAAATCACTATAAATCCAAAGGCCAATATCATTAAAGATGTAGTATTTCTTTATTCCTATACAACGTTTGCTATTTCAACGTTTCACAAAACTTTACAGATACAGAATTTGTGTTACGACGGTTGAATAAATAGGATAGATACTGATATAGCGTTATATCAACATATCGTATACGTTTTTAAAAGATCGTTTATAGAGCTTTACTATATTATGTGAGGTAAAAGGAGATCTGCTCCATTTACTGCTTTAGAATTAAGATATCATTTGCCCTGCAAATTTTGATGTATAATATGAGTTGACGTGAAACTAAGAAAAGTATTCCAGACCCTAGCACTGTGCTTATGGTAAAAACAATAAATCAAGCCTTAAATGCCACCAATGCCACTAACGTTTTCCAATAGCCGAAATTATGAAAATTATACTTGATCAAAATAGCAAAGGCATAGGCATTCATTTCTTAACTCAAAGAACTTTACTCTTTAAAGAAGCATGTCTACTCCTTACTTTTCCAGAAGTATGTGTATGACTTGGAAAAGAAACATCATGAAGGAATAAGTTTGAAATATGATTGTGCAATGAAACTAAGGTATATAGGTAAACAAAGACAGTTCAGCAGCAGATATGCCAGTATGAGTTTTTTTCTCGTTTTGTTTTCAATGATGCGGTGTTTAAAAGTAAGATCTCAAGAAACTAAGAGTTCCTACCCTACTTGATTTGAACATTGACACTAGGAAATGTTTGGAGTGTCTAAACTAACGTTACAGACGTACACTTATCTCTTTAATGTGTTTCATTTTTAGTGACCATGTGATTTGACAATTAAGTGATCATTCTATAGAACACATATTTCACAAATGTATTGCTTAGTGTCGAAAACAATCGTTTCATATACTTTACAAATGCGAAGGACGCGATTTATTTTAATATTTGTGTCATTCTTTTTATCCAGTGCATCACTTCTTATTTAGCTCCTTTAGTCAGAGATTTAGAACAATTTGTTACATAAAGACATTGTATTTTCTGGTAGCTTACCCGGGTTACATGGAATATGTTAGGAAAAGAATATTTGGAGCTACATGTGACGGTGTTATGTATTTTAGAATACCCTTTGTAGCTAATGTAAACTTTGGATATCATAAATGCAACTTTGTAGTCTTCTAATTGAACTACTTGTCTTGAATTAATTTCTGTTCACATTTTATTTTCTGAGAACATTTTTTTTAAACTGCTATTCATTATACTTTAATGATGATGTTTGTTTTGAAAAGACATTAATTTTAGTGAGAACAAATGTAGCCAGATGGAAGAAGTAAAATAAAACAAGAGCGAACATGGCAATCGCAGAATAAACTTAAAGTTCATTTATGTTACTACCCTAATTATTATTACACTTGACAATGCAACAAAAAGCATATCATATTTTTTTATAGTATTTTTTATATTTTATTTTATTTTGGTTGATGTCGTTGTGCCTATATATTATATTTTCCAAATGCATATGTATATAACAGTCGGTAATGTGTTATTGCAAATTATCAAGCGTTAAATGTTTACCGTGGTCTCCTTATATGTGGGTTACTTAGCAAAAGTAAATATTAGCAATGTATGTTACACAGGAATAACCGTGTCTTTTGCGTGCAGTGGCCACCATAATTAGATCATATAAATAACAATCAGGTCCCTGTACTTTCATATATAGCTATCTACAAAAATGGCAAAAATTGGGTCATTGTAATATACGAATTATGGCCTAATAAAACAATTCAGATTGAAAATAATCTAACAAATGAAGCAGAGGAAATGTTGAAAAAAAACAATCACTGTTATTTCTTCCATGTAGGTGATACATTTGTAAATGAATATATAAAATAGTGTTTTATCATTTTCATTGATATCAGCTTCAAAATAACGTATGCTACGTAGGAAATAAATATTGTGTTAAAACAAACCGTTATGTATCTGTATCACAGTTATATTTACATTAAAGGGTACCGAAAGTCAGAAAACTCGACAGCGAAATTCAAACGAGCCTGTCATTTTATTTCATTTCCAAAAATGCGTTTGAATGTGGTCAACTGCGTTTTAATGATTTATTCAATTTTTCATTGAAATTGCGTGATTTCCATCTGGTTTAAGGACGCCGCCATTGATAGCTTTAAAGCCTTATTGCGCCTGCGCCAAGTAACCAGATGTGACGTAACACTGCGCTGTCTAAATTACGGAAGTACATCGAGGTCTTTCACGCACCTGCTAACTGGATGTCGGCCGTTTTGAGGCAAACCATTTCATATAATACATTGTACATTTTTACTTATTACAATGTCTTAGCGATGTTTATGTCAGGTTTTTCTTTAAAAAATATCTTGAAAATGATTGTTTAATGACGTTCGGTGAAATATCATGCATGACAATACAGAAATGCATTTTACATTCGACTTTTGTGAAATGATCTATATATTTTAATCATTTTCTTTAAGTTTCTAATATTACGATTAAGAATTTAAATATTTCACACTTATGCCATCTTCATATAGATTTTCCCAAGTGCACAACTTTTCTCGTATAACTAAATCATGCCGAAACACATCATTTTACGAGAATGTTATGTTGAAACTACTGTAACGAAACGTATTTTATTACAGGACCATATGCTATTATTTAAGACACAGATTTGTTTTTTTAGATCTAGATTCTAGTCTATATAAAGGGCTGGCATTTATATTCAAAATAGTTTCCAAAAATCATGTTGTTACAGTAAATGTGCAAAAGATAATATAGAAGATACTTACATGTTGCGGAACACTGAAAGCTGATCTTTAAATTCCTTAAAATTAAATTTTCGCTTTCAATAAAATCAAAACACAAACAATATCTCATTTTGACAACGTTGCCATGGAAAATAATTAGCGTGGTTCTAACCATTGAAGGAATTTGATTGGATATAGCCCAAGGGCATATTTCACAACAAAAGATGCGATATGATTTGTTGTTAATTGGCGACCCCCTGTCAACAATCTAACTGGTCACACATTATTGCATATTGCACACTGGTCAATTGCATTTGATAATTACACAACAAAATGCAGAGTGCCCAATTTAAATTATGCAACATTTTTGGATGTGCACGATCGAGGTAATTTACATATGAATTTATAACTGTGATTAAAACTAACCATATATTTAATGAATGATAGGCCGATATAAAGTTTATACATATACATTATTTGTCATTAACCTTCGAGTAACATTTATAATGTATGATCAAGTTTGCATAAAAATATTATTTAGTCATCTAACATAAATATGCCTTAGTAAAAAAAACATTTCAGCAAATGAAAGTTTCCAGCATCCCTACAAATGTTCAGAAAATATACCATTTTTGCTGTTGATGACACAAATTCTGTACTCTGATGAAACGTTTTTCTATGAAATGGCGTACCCGGATAAAAATGAAGTATACGCACAGTTGTGCTAGGGGGTTCCCCGGAAAAAATGAAATCTAACATTGCATCTGGTGCATTCTAGGGGCACTTTTAGCACGTGCAGAAAACACAAACAAGATATAACCACATGTAAATTTATTGCATCACATGTATCAAAATTGACTCGGTACAACTTGAAAAAAAAGAGAACAATCAATATCAATAAGAAGCGATAATATATAAATGATTTTAACACGATCATCTATATTTTGTCCCCATGTAACAAAGAGGGATCTGGTGTGTATTTAGATTGCATAAATTCCTCTACAGAGTGCAGTTCTTACTCCATGTACTCGGGTTCAAAATTATACGGTACAAGTCCGTGATCATCAATTATAAAATATGTGTTTTACTTGCAAATGCTGCACAAATACTTTCGACGTAAATTGAAATTAATCTTCGCACTTTGTCTCATTTGTTTATAAGTAACGGGTGAAAATTGCGCTGCAATTATCGGTCCTTAAAAAATCTAATTATGTAGGATCGAAAGGAATTTGTCGTGAAAACTGTGAAAGGCCATCAATGGTAAAGAAGCTCGTAATAGATAATAAAAGTTTTTTTTGTTATGGATCAACTGAAAATTTCAATTATATACTATCAGCAATCAAAAGAAAAAGGTAGCGGTCGCTGGTCTCCGAAACTGATCAGCGCAGTGTGACGTCACACATAGTGGGTCACGTGACTCTATAAAGCAAATATGGCGGATTACATTGAGCGACCGACCGGCTAAAAATTGACGTTTTAAATCAAGTATATCAAAATTAATATCGCATTAATTTTGATTGCAAATAAGCGATTCTGTATTAAATTGTACGGACTACAACATGGGAATAAATTTTTTTTTGACTTTCGGTTCCCTTTAAGTAGAAAGGTATGTTTGATTAATTTTGTCAAGAATCAGCTCTATTAGTATTTTTTGTATTTGTATCTTTCAATTTATCAATGATATGTTTAAAGAACTTAAGAAGAGAGACCTTCAATACGCACCCTTAGGAGTTTGTATAATAACATGAATAATCGTTTGTCAATTACAATCATCCGCAAATATTTAAACAGTTATATGATTTTTAAGAGAAATTTTGACAAAGGTAGAAAATGGAACATTTCGTATATCTACCTACAAATATTATCGGCGCAAATAAGCAGGAAAAACATTTTCACATTTTCTAAAGCAAGTGTTGTCTTGAATACAATATAATTAATATTCTGAAATGGCAGTTTGTCTCAAGGCATATCTTCCTACGACAATTCCAAATTGATTTGGGTAGACGAATGAAAGACCGTCCGACATCCAAGAGCCTTGTCTTAGGAACGGATTAAATAAGTATAGAAAATATTGCTTACAATACAAATGTTGTTGCGTTTTTTAAAGTATCTTGATGTTTTCAACATGATGTTTGATAAATGTTGACAAATTGTAGCCATATACAACTTTAAGCATTCTTTGATTATTGTCACAAATATGGTATCAAAAAGTAGATCAAATAATACAACTAACCTTTTGACCAGTTTGAATGATTTTTCGAGCATCCTTTGACTGTGATTTAATATGCCTTGAAGTTGACATATATATGATTGTCTTTCGGTACTGATGAAGCACACGAAAACAGAAATGCTTTCAAGAAAATATTGAACCGTCGGGATTTAAAGATGTGTTGAAGGTACATAGGTTTCAAAGCATCATTTCTGTACTTAAACTACTCGGCGTAACCTCTTTTAATTTGGATAGTCATTCTGCAATACTAGTTTTGCAATCATTGGACTTATGATTATGATAGTAAATGTTTATTTGTGTTTTATTTGACATTATTCCACATTCACTTTCTGTAAAAATAGGTTTTTTTCCAGAGCGAATTGCCTTTGAGACCCTTTTATTATTTACAATAAAACACTGAGTACGTTTGGCTATAAACTTCGTTCTGGGCAAGACTGGTTTTGAGGTGGAGTCAATGGTTTATTTTCGTAATGTGAAAATAATTATATTCATTGCTAGCTATATCTTTTCACCTACCAATAGGAAGCTTCTACCACTTTTTTGTTTTAATATATTCAAACAGCTATATATAATTTCATTTTGGTCAATACTGGCTGAGAGTTGGAAACAATTATGAAAATTTACTACAATAAACTTGCTTAGTCTTGCTTCTTACGTTTTTTGGTTCGACTTGCAGTGAGGGCTGCATCGTAATGAAACATATGACATATTCTAATATGCCTATGTGTATTTCTTTTGTCAATTTGAGTGCATTAATATGATTAAAGCACTCGGAAAAGTAGGCGGAGTTCCGGACATGAAAGTAGCTCCTTCTGACTTTTCTAATTTACTCCCACGCAGAAAATAAATAATAGAAATAGAAATAATATCTGTGTAAATACATTAGTCGCATGAAAAAGATGTGTTTAAGAACCTAAATGTTATTTTTGATTGCGTCAAGTAAGCATTAGAATACCTTCACCTTGTTTTCCTTTAAAAAGACCAAGACATTTCCGGATAAACGTCATACAATGTTTTGATTCCGGGAGACAAAACAATGAATGAAAACGTTGACATCACACTGACGTCATTATTCTACGTTAAAACGTTGTACAGTTTAGATTAACGTTCGTTTTTAAATCGATTGTCTGCTATGATAGGTTCTGAATCTGACATCTTATGCATAATGTCACAGTCGTTTTTTTTATATTTTATGTATTAGATGATCAAACTAAAATAAGTTTGTATAATATAGTTATATATGATATCTTGACTGGTTGCCCGTATAGGGGAGTGAATTCCAACAGCCACTATTTATGCTATTTAACACATTACCGCCGAACTGAAAAAAAGGTCCGTAGTAGTTACGATAGTTTTCATAAATTCGGCTTATAAGAATCGAAATAATTTATGGCTTGGAGTGCTTTATCGAAATTGAAGTATTTCCTGGAGGTGATGTGCCTGGCAGAATGATTCCCTTATTATTCCGCCAGGCACATCACCTCCAGGAAATGCTTCAATTTCGATAAAGCACTCCAAGCCATGATTATTTTTTTAAATATTGTGTATACTTTAATGTCATTATGGCAGTTATTATGACCACATTTCATGAAATTTAAGTAAAAAATGCAGACTTAAATACATTGACACACTTTTTCAATGATTTGACCGGGTGACGTAGTGTTTGACCGGAAATGACTCATATTCAAACTCCGCCTAGAGTTCTTCAATATAATCATTCTTAAAAAGGGTCATGAATTTAAAATGAAAATTAAACTCCTCCTAAATAAACTAGGTTTTTTACTTATTTGATTAAATGGCCCAGTCTTTAACTCTTAGATTACTAATATTCGAACTTGACCTAGATTTCTTGAAGGAAGTTAATTAGTTGGATAAATTCTAGGTCACACTGGTTTTTTTGTTGGATATGCTTATGGTCCATCATCCTTATTCAAGGTATAGACGGCGCTACCTGTAGAGATACAGATATCTGGGTACCACACCCTAGTTCATCTACGAATACACCCATTGGTTTTTATCTACGTGCACGATGTATAGTACTGATACAAGTGAAAGACTGCCTCCGGGTTTCTAGCCAGTTCATCTCTAAATTGGTGTGAAACACTGACAAGCGCTTCTTAAATACCAAGTACCACCGCACCGCCCATTCTAGCACACCATATCAAATCATAACCCTCGTGTATATTATAGAGATTGCAACTTTTTATTGGATCCTCATAAAACTTTGTCCGAATGACTGTCTTGATGTTATTTAGTTCGCAGATCTAACTGTGTTTGGGGTGCCCCGATGCACTCAATCGCATAGAGGACCCAGTCCTTACAGTAAGGAACGGTACCAAGTTACGGATTTTATCATCTCGAAAATCTAGAAAAATCGAACAAAGCGGTTCACTTTTGCAAAGATAAAATTTGATTTATTGGCTTTAGTAGCGACTACTTATCCAAGCAGCTGAGCATATTTGTTCTTTGTATAATCAGTTGTCGTGCAACTACGGTAATATGGTCTTTTGATCAGTGTACAAGCATTTTTCAACAGGTTTATTTTCTGTTGAAAATGCAAATGGCGTGTCCACACAAAACAGTGGTTTTTGGACATAGTTTTGTTGCACGTTTTCAACAATTAATTGATAGAGGGGTTGTTCCACATAATTTAGGTCTTAATTATGCCCAACATGCAACAGAGTGTATAGGGTATGGTGGCTTATCCCTCTGTCGCCAGTATCAATTACATGCAAATGAACAAAAGCTTGCTGGGAAAGACTAAGTCATACTTGATATCGGGTCAAATGACCTTTGTGACCCTTTTTCGTTGGCTGAGCAATTTGCTATAAATTTAGCCAGTTATGCTGCTTATTTAATTCATGGCTTAAATGTTGGAAAGGTTGTAGTTTTGCAAATTCTATGGAGGGCAATTGAGCCATATATTGGCTACAATGATAATATGATTGAAGCAAATCGGTCACTTGAGGCGGCTCTTGCCACATCAGGCCTCCCAGTTTATTTCTGGAGACTTAGAGGTATGTGGCAACCGCATGAATATATGTTCACGCATGATGGAATTCACTTGTCTCAGGAAATAGGATATCCTAAATACTTGCGTAGTTTACGAGATTGCATTATTCGAGTCTCAAGATGGCATTAATATTGTTCATATTTGTCGGATTTTCAGAAAATTATTGTAACATGAATCATGCAAAACGGCGTGGTAGCCTGTAGCCTTTTTATGGCGAGGTAGCCTTCTTGTCATGCAATATTTTGTAATTTGCTCCATGATATTGCTTGTTTGCAAAAGGGAGGTTTACCACATGCTATTGAAAGAGAAATGTATGTCTTTGAGCGCACTACTTTCATTAGTCATTAATTCAGGCCTGGTAGCCTTTTTATGGCGAGTTAGCCATTTTGTCATAACATTTATGTCTACTTTAGTACATATTCACTTAGAATATGAAGTGTTAAAAGTATCGTGCTGGACGGTTATCTCTATTTTTATTTTATCAAAATATTTATTTCTTTACAGAGATATGCCTCCAAAAAGAAAGTCCCGCTATCGGGTTGTGTTAGAAAAACCGCTACCAGTTAAGCGAGCAAAAACTGCAGTATTAGAGAAACTGCTAGCAGTTAAGCAAACAAGATCCATCGGAACTTCACCTGTCTCTAATACTAGTGAGCAATCAGACAGTCATGCAAATGTTCAACTACATAATTCAGTGAACCAGTGAACCATATTAGTGCAGAAGAACAGTCCGTATCAGTTGATACTAACGTTATTGTTCACAAAGTGTTAGACGCTTTACAAGTTAGGGGGTTATTAAACCACCAAGATGTGTCTGATAATAGGGATCAACAAATACCTAATCAGCAGGCACCTGCTCCACAAGTAACACAGTCTGCCAGTGTGTCACGCCAAATTCATCAGGCATTTTTCTCATCAGGAAATAATGGTATGATAACACCAAATATTCCAAATGAACGCACAATGCAATCCTACGGCATTCCATTAGGTGCTCTAGTTGCGGACAAGGTCAAGTCGGCCATTTCGGCGGATGAATTTATCGAGTTGCATCAGCTTTTACCTACTTATACTCCTGCTACAGAAGAAGTTACAGTGCATTTTTCAATAGGACAGAATGCTTCAGTAAAACCAAAATCTGACTCCGAAATTTTATCTATGAATAAGTGGCTTACTGCCTTCCTCACTTTTATCGACATTTATTGTCAGAAAAAGCCGTCAGAGTTGTCCGGTTTGTTATTGTACTGCAATAGACTTGGGGATTTAGAGAGTACGTTTGGTTTAGGAGCTGCACAATTTTATGATAGAACTTTTAAAGCTCATAGGCAGATTCAACCTTTACCTCGCATGCATCCCGAATTATGGCTTAAAGCAACAACCTTGACTGCAACTCAGTCAAATCCTTTACCGCAATGAAACATTGCTTTAAGTTTAAAAAACATTCAGGTTGCTCTGTAAGAAATTGTCAATATCCACATGTTTGTAGTCATTTTGGGGGAAAACATCCAGTCTTCAAACGCTTTAAGGTACAATCTACTGTATCTGCTCCCTCCTCTACTTCTACGTCAAATGTCACAAAACCCAGTAGGTCTCCAAAAATAGCTGGCCAAGATTCCTTTCGTTCCAGAAGTCCAAACACCAATAAGAAGTAAAATTTAGTTATTAGTGAAGAGTTATTTGCAAGGTTATGATAAAACAGAAGTGGATTTCCTTATAAAAGGTTTTACTGAAGGTTTTAGAATTCCTGTTGATGGTAAACCCGTAAATAGTGTTGAACGCAACCATTTTTCAGCTTTGGAAAACCCTGTTATTGTAGAACAATGTATTCGAAAAGAAATTAAAAACGGTCGCATCTTGGGCCCATAATCTCAAAAACCTGAAAATTTGATATGTTCACCTTTGGCCTTCGTACCTAAAAAGGAGCCTGGAACTTACAGGTTAATCCATAACCTATCTTATCCATTAAATATTTCGGTAAATAGCTATATTTCCAAAGTCCATACCGAAGTAACTTATGATTTGATAGATACAACACTTTATCGGCAAAACGCAACGGCTCCAATTTAACGATGCTGCTCCAACTAGAGTAACGACAAGGCTCCAATGAAACATGGCCGATTTCATAAACAAAACTCACACGAGTATAACAGATTCGTGTATTTGTATAGTTATTCGCAAATTCTGATAAAATGAATACTCTTACGGAATGCCCACGCCTGTCCTGCATGACCGTAGCTTGTCGGCATTTTCAGACATCCGTGCGTGTGAAAGTAATGCAAGTTAAATGCAGAGGATTCAACGGTAAACAGTGCGAAAACAGACCAAAATACATGGGTTTTGCACACAATTAGCGAAGTTGAGGTGTTTATGATAAAACAAATGCACTGGCATGTTACTTTTAGTCAAATCTCGAAAGATTATACCGAAGTTTACCGATCTGGTATTTCTATGGGCAAACATCTACTTTTTCAACAATACAACGATTCAGACTCCAATTTAGGATACAAAGAAACAGTTCAAATTCGTTTTTCACCAACCAGTTTTATAGACATTTTAGAATAATTGCAATTATTAAACAGTTCCGATTCGTTTTTTCTCCATGTGTTTGCTCGCCATTGATAGCAAACGATGATAAAATAAAAGCAGAAATTTGTATATAACGAATGTAAACAGAAAATAAAAGAATCTGAGAGGGCGTCTAGCGCTTTTATCTTATAGTAGTAGTAAACCGAAAATCATTGGCTATAACTGTACTGTATTGACACCATTTAAAAAAGTTAAAAAAGGACAATGAACGATGTTGATGATGGAAAATCCCGACAAAGTGCATTAAAACATTGGCGCTAGTTCAGAAATCGGTGTTTTATTTTAGCTGGATTGTGAATAAAGCTTATCGAGTCACTCTCGAGTCCGCTTTCTGGAAAAATTGTGCTGGTGTCATATGAGGAAGTACAGTCGTGATCCCAGTGGGGCTCGAATCTGCAACCTCCGGGATGAGCGACCGACACCTTAACGTCTTCACCACCACTTTTTCTGATTTATGTTTGTGTAAGGATAAATTCTAAAAATAATGTCTGCGCTTTACCTCTAAAATCTCTTGTTGGAAATTCATCAAAACTGGCAGAAATCTTGAGTATTTATGTTTACTTTATGCATACTGGAATGAAGGGTAAGTAGCTCAAAGTCAAGGCCACAGGTATTTGTATAACCTCCAAAGCCTAATGTTAAGGCCACTGTAATACTGGGTAATATAACACGCGGTTTAGAGCCTCGTTACCGCCAAAATGTCTTGTATATCTTGTATTTCAAATATAGAGTGTGAAATCGATACCAAAACTGTTCCTGTTTATTTTAGGTTTAAAGCTGTACTTTACGTTGTTTCAATTAAATTTCGAAATCCCTTGGAAAAAGCATCAGAAAGCATGACACACGTTACATCATTTAAACGAAGTCAGAGTTATTCGTTACGCTTGGTACACTTGTTTATGTCAATCCGGGTTGAAGATATTGACATTTTTACTCCGGTGAAACCTCACCTTCTACATGTGACGTTTATATCAATATAAAAATCCAAAGTGAAAAATATTTGTAAATAATTTCAAGACTGCATATATAAACGATTATTGCTAGCAGTTAACACGCCAGGTCAAATGAAATTTGTAGTAGCAATATGTCACTTTAGATTTTGAAAATGAGTACCCACTTATATGTAAATGTCCAGTTTGTAATGAACTCCGTAGAAAATACATAAGGAAATACTTTTATGCGAGACTGCTATGTTATTGTTTTTAGAACTTCTACAAAACAAATCATCTCTGATACAAGTATCAGTGTTTACAGAAGAAGCTTTGTTCTTACGAAATGTTATTTTGAACTCCCGTTCAAACTGGTAAGAATAATAATGTTCTTCCGCGTTTTCGACTTCTGAAAGTCATAAGTATTAGTTTCATAGTGTTTGTATGACCTGTTAATATTTACGTGTTAATATCATATGTATAAGTCTGAAATAAAAAAAAAATGTTCTGCTCTCTTCATGGATCCTAGCAAAGTATTTGGAATATTTTAATGTTCTATGTTTATTTTACAATGAGGAGAGACGAGATGGCATAAACACGTGAGATTTTTCGATAAGAGTTTTATTTTTTTATAACTGCAATTGTTCTAAAACGTCTTTGAAAATGTTTGATGAAAAGGCGAATTGGAACTGTTTCGTTGTATCTTAAATTGGAGACTGAATCGTTGTATTGCTGAAAATGTAGATTTTTGCCTATAGACATACCAGATCGGTAAACTACGAGTATAATCTTACGAGATTTGACCAAAATGTACATGCCAGTGCATTTGTTTTATCCTAAACACCTCAATTTCTCTAATTTTGTGCAAAATCCATGCATTTTGGTCTGTTTTCGTAATGTTTACCATTGAATCCTCAGCATTCAACTTGCATTACTTTCACACGCACGGATGTCTGAAAAAGCCGACAAGCTACGGTCATGCAGGACAGGTGTGGGCATTCCGTAAGAGTATTTATTCCATCAGAATTTGCGAATAACTATAAAAAATACACGAATCTGTTAAACTCGTGTGTGTTTTGTTTATGAAATCGGCCATGTTTTATTGGAGCCTTGTCGTTACTCTAGTTGGAGCAGCATCGTTAAATTGGAGCCGTCGCGTTTTGCCGATACAGTGTGGTAATTCAAAAGGTTAAATTATGTGGTCAAGGTTGTTTAATGGCGAAAACAGACATTGAGAGTGCATTTAGGTTAGTCCCTATAAACTCTGTTGACCATTTATTTACTAGGATGTACAAGGAAGTCTTCAAATGGGGTTAATCAATATTATATAGATGCTTGTTTACCAATGGAACTTAGCAAATCATGTAAAACTTTTGAACGGTTCTCCAGAGCATTACAGTGGATCATGGAGCATAAATTTAGTGCTTGCATGAGCCATATTTTGGATGATTTTTTCTTTCTTTGCTGGACCCGCTGGCAGAGACATGTGTAATACTTCTTTAAGTTCCTTTCTACAGTTATCCAAAGAACTTGGTGTTCCCATTAAACAATCAAAAACTACTTATCTTACTACATGTTTAACAATTTATGGGATAGAAGTTGATTCGATCCACATGATTACTCGTTTGCCTCAGGAAAAATTGGATACAATTTGGTTACAGTTAGTAGATATCATGAAATGTAAAAAGGTTACGTTAAAGCAGCTTCAGTCTTTATTAGGATTATTAAATTTTGCCACTTTATGCGTAGTTCCAGGCAGAACATTTTTGCGTATACTATATGATTTGCCTATTTGTGTCACTTATCCGTTTTCATGATACGCTTAAATAAAGGTACTTAAGCAGATCTATGCATGTGGCAAACCTTCATGGCTGACTTCAATGGAAGATATATGTTTCTGTCTGATGAATGGGTTCCATCTGAAACTCTTCACATGTATACAGATGCAGCTTCCACTGTTGGTTTTGTTGGTGTCTTTGGTCATCAGTGGTTTTCAGAGCTATGGTCAACTCAATTAAAAATATTACACATTAACATTCTAGAACTATTCCCCATTGTTCTGGCATTTGAGATATATGGTCGGAAAATGTCTAATCACAAAACAATTTTTTGCTCTGACAATTTAACTTGTGTTCACGTTTTGAACAGTCTAACGTCCAACGATCCTGTAATGATGAAATTAATTAGACGTTAAGGTCTACATACTTTAAAAAACAATATATTGTTTAGATGCAATCATTTACCAGGCAAGTTAAATACTGTGGCCGATTGTTTGTCTCGCTTCAAAATTCAAGAAGCATTCAAGTACAACCCTCACCTCTCCCCAGCCAAAACAGTGATTCCTTCGGAATTATTGAAGATTTAAGTGCAGATGCAAAGACTATTGTCAGCAATGCACTAAGCCATAGCAAAAAACAGATATATTTACATTACTGGAACCAGTATGTTGGTTTTTGCCAAACCACGGGTCTAACTTTTCAGTTTCCGCTACATATTACCAGACTAGTTAATTATCTAGCATATGTGTTTGTCACAGGATATCGTGTAGCTACAGTTGCAGCACATGCTTCAGCCATTGCGTACATTCACAAAATGTTTGGTTATAGTGATTTTAGTGATTCGTTTTAGTCAAACAGTTTCTGAAAGGAGCCACATCTATGTCTGTGTTCTTGCCTGATACACGTTAACCTATTACCCTCTCATTACTTACGAAAATAGTAGAATCATTACATCATACCATACGGCTACCTTCCAGTCGTTTGTTATTTCGAACATTGGGTAGTTTAGCATTTTTTTACTTGTTTGGGAGATAACTGTGAAGAATGATAACTTGGGCAATACTTATGTTTTACAAAAGGAGGATGTGCAGTTGGTTATTATTAATGGTAAATTACAAGGTGTAGAATTAACATTGCGCAAATTCAAACACAGTTAATCCTCTGTAACTCTTTTCCTTCCTACACATAATTTGAACTCCACTGTTTCTCCAGCTCAAACCCTACAAACATACTTGCAGAGCAGGGGTGATAATTCGGGTCATTTGTTTCAATTTTCAAGTTGGCATTCTAATGCTTTACAGAGATACATACGCTTACCAAAAATACATTTTGACAACATATAATCCAATGTGTCTGATGTCACTTTTAGTTTGGTTCAGAAATATTCACTCGTAGGCGTATGTACAGTACATTGTTATATGTTTGTTTTTGTATAAGAAAGTGTTATCTTACAGAACAAAAACAAATTTGTTTATTGTTAAGTTAGTTTTACATGTCTAGACTAACATAGTCCTTGTTGCCAGACATATCAAGTAATCTGTCATCACTTACTTTTTTTGTTTTAGGTTGGAAATAGTTGCACTTGCTGTACTGTTTACGACACATTCCCCCTTTTTATGTACACATATGTGGAATTGATAGCTTTCATTTAGGGTATCATGCCGGTTGTTGCATGTTAATAGTGATAACATAATACACATGCATTTATTTAAATGTTAATTCATGTTCTCTTTCATAAAACTCTTTGATGCACACGAATTTCAGCATAAGGCTGGTTTGTGTTTCTTGAAATACTTTTATATAATGATATCGTTGTTGCACCTGTATTTCAGTATAAGGCTGGTTCGTGTTTCTTGAAGTACTTTTATATAATGCTATCGTTGTTGCACACGAATTTCAGTATAAGGCTGGTTCGTGTTTCTTGGAGTACTGTTATATAATGCTATCTTTGTTGCACGCGAATTTCAGTATATGGCTGGTTCGCATTTCTTGAAGTACTTTTATATAATGCTATCGTTGTTGCACGCGTATTTCTGTATAAGGCTTGATCGTTTTTCTTGAAGTACTTTTATATAATGCTATCGTTGTTGCACGCGAATTTCAGTATAAGGCTGGTTTGTGTTTCTTGAAATACTTTTATATAATGCTATCGTTGTTGCACGCGTATTTCAGTATAAGGCTGGATCGTTTTTCTTGAAGGACTTTTATATAATGCTATCGTTGTTGCACACGAATTTCAGTATAGGGCTGGTTCGCATTTCTTGAAGTACTTTTATATAATGCTATCTTTGTTGCACACGAATTTCAGTATAAGGCAGGTTCGCATTTCTTGAAGTACTTTCATATAATGCTATCTTTTTTGAACGCGAAATTCAGTATAGGGCTGGTTTATGCTTCTGGATGCATGACTTTACGTGATGCGAATTTCAGTATAAGGCTGGTTCGTGCTGATGGAAATTCAGCCATTTTACATAATACACACACATTTCAGTATAAGGCTGGTTTGTGCTTTTGAATATGAAACTGTATATAATGCACACACAGTTCAGTATAAGACTGCTTCGTGCTTGTTCTTAGACTATGAGTTTGCTGTTTAATATTGACATACATATTTTTGAATTATAATGGTTTTTGATAAGAAGTTGCATATATTGCTTGCAAATTTGCTACAAGTATAGCATTTAACTACCTTTGTAGTATACTTTGGTATATTGTGCTGGGCTAGTGAGTGCACCTTGGGTTGGGATGCAACTTCTATCCCCACCTTTGCGTATCGTTCATATAGATACCCGTTTTATAGGTTTTGTCATAATGTTAAAGAGAAGTAAGAGTTGTTGATGCTTACTGTATATGTTTCGACATTTAAGTTTTATTAAATGACATTTTCACACATTTGCTGTTGTTACTTTCTATTCCTTGATTCGCAAATAAACTATTGTAATGTTCCTTTTCATATCTTTGAGAAAAAATACGAAAACGTAAAACAACTTCTCCCTTATCGGTTTTGCAAAATTATAATATCAGCTTATTTTTTACCACGTGCTTTAAAGTCAGTCTCCGTGGTGTAGTGGGTAAGCTGATGACCGCCTAATTTTACGAGTGGAGTTCAAATCCCGGTCAAACCCAATTTTTAAAAATAATTTTTCTTCCGTTTTTCTTTTCAGCTTTAAAACCACCATGATTTTAAATGTTTTCTGCAAATATTCATAAATTTTTTCATTCAAATCAAACTAATAATGATTTCTTATCAAAAAGCTAATTTTAGCTATTTAACGCCACACATGTACAAAACTATTTTCGGCGCCCTTTGATGCTTTGCATCAATGGTACTCTTGTGATTCAATTTGAATAGTTTCGGACATTAAATGAAAAAATATGACATGCCATAATGATTACTGTAGTACATTTATGATTAGTTGTGCTATAAATAAATATAATTGAAGTTCGATTTTATTGTCCAACAATATCAAAATATTAAGTTTTTTATTAGTAATAACAAGGACAAACTTGGAAAACTTCTTGTATTCTAGAAGACCTAATTTGATTTTAAAAATGGTGTATTTAAATTAGTTAGACGGCAAATAGGTAATCATCTAAAGTCTGCAACGTAAACCGCATGGAAAAAATGGAAGCCAGCTCTTAAGTGACTTCTTACCATACATTTATTTTTATGACGATGCAGTCTAGCCACATTCTAGATAAAAAATGTTCACATACTAGCCATAATGGGAGATGATTTTCTGTAGTATTCATAGAAAAACATTTACATGTACGCGATTAGCCAAGCGATACAGACAAAAACAATTTAGAAAACAAATTTTGCTTTAAATTAAAAACTCGTTAGAGGAACGCACTGCTAAAAGAATTTCTGACTTCCGAGTACTAAATTTGAAGATATTAAAGAATGAAAGGGCTCAATATGTTATGTATAAAATCTGTGCGGATTGACGTTGCAGACTTTACATTTCTATCTACTTATAGCATTACTAATAATACAACTAATCATAAATGAACCAGAGTAATCATTTTGATATGTAATGTTCTTTGTTTAAACGTTCGAAACGATTCAAAACTATATTATAGATTGCAAGGGCTTAGCATGTTATGTATGCAACTGTGCCTGGTTTTTACTGAAATTTGAATTTGCAATATATTGTAAACACAGTTTATTCATATACAACGTTTTACATTCACGTGCCGTTGGAGCATCTATTACGACGTCCCTGTATCACTTGAAGTTACGCGTGACGTGAACAAATTACAGGAGTCATTTCAATTGATTTTTAAGGGCGTTTCTCTACGTCGCCCACCTTTATATCAGAAATGAAATATTATAACAATTCAGACACTAATTAATTGTTGGCAAAGCGTCGAAAAGATTTCATTTTTCTATTAATTGTCTCATAGTTTTCTTGATAAATAAACATGTGCTTTTTAGCTATATTATAGTCTCTACACATATCTTATAGGTTTACTACGAATTGTTTACTACACACATTAAAATAAAAATGTATGTGAATTGTCTAAACGCGCATGAGCATAACAAGTTCAATTTAAGCCTTAACCTTTCAGCGGTCAGCTTTCGAATGAATGTCCCATGTCGTGTATATTTGTTTTCAATAGCGTAAACTATTTATCAGAGATACAGAACAAAAGGGAATAAAGTTATTTTATTAACATATATCATTATATAAATTAAAATTTGGTTCTAACTATGGCCACAGATAGTGTGTAAATGGAACGTTAAATTAATATGGATATAGAAATGGCATTGGTACTGAAATACGTTCACGTTCACGTGTAAAAATAGTTATTGTCAGCTTAACATCCTTATAGTGAGACAATTTAGTAACCTTACAACATCAATACCATCATCTTTACCATTAAAATACAAATCATGTGGGTTTAAAAGATATAGAACATTCACTGTTCACAAAACTAGTCCTTAAGACCTTGAGTACATATGGACACATACTATGCTTTTTTTTCTTTGACTAAGATGTTTTAAGGTGAATATAATATTTTCTTGCTAAAGTAAAAAAACCATTTGACAATCAAATTCAATATTTACAGTATTTTGCAGACATTAGTAGAAATAACAGGTATTTTAGGTCAACTATTTGACATTTATCTTTCATACCTACAATTTCGATATATACTTTGAACGGTGACTATGTTTAATATGTTCATATTTTCTGTTTGAGAAAACAATGACCAGAATATTAAAGCTAAATAAGCGTATTTCTAAAGATTATGCTTATGTTCAGAAAGAAATATCGAAGATTTTAAGAGGCTCAATATAACAATAGAACATAGTTTTGGCTCGGAGTAAAATATTTATTATCGTAGTCAGTTTGCTCCTCTTTTGTGTCGCCAACATGGTTCAGTATTCACGTTCAGGTTATATTATTATACCCCAACTTAGTTATTTTAGAGGTATTTTTATTTACAGACCTGGATTTTACTGTCTATTTCTGACGAGTTAGTGAAGATGAAGATAATAGTCTGTATAGAATTAATCGTTTTCAGTTTGATTAGTTATTTAATAAATAACTACGGGCTCGGATCAATACGAATGACCTCGGACAAATAAAAGGGCCAATATCAAATCTCACATAATAACATATATTAATTCATGTAACCCCGCAATACTGCTCTAACAACTTAAGAAGTTATTAGAGACATAATACCTTGTAAAATAACTAAAATAAAGTTAAGGTTATTAACAATAACACTGTTATGAGAACATGTTTGATAGTTTGAAACAGGGTGGACTAAATATTTTTATAACATAAAGTTTGTTAGAATGAAAACTTTGTGGATATACATTTTAACTAAAGTTTCGTCATTTAAAACTAACAGACATTGTGGATACATATTGAGAAAAAACTTCGTGAAGTGAAAGTAAACATTTTTATCGATTGGTCTACCTGGATTGGATTATCGATAAAAGCTACGTTTATGTTACGCTTATTGTCCTGATTACAATGTAACCAGCGCCCACTGTCTTGTGAACACAGTACACACAAATGAACATTGAAAAGCCGTGTCATTTTGATTTATTATTGAATGAATGTTCAACAACTTGGTAAAATAAGAAGCTTTTTTGCGTGTGAGGTGTTATTATGCACATACTTAAGTAACAATGTACGGGAGTTATTTAAAACTTATTTTTACGACGTCAACATCGTATGGCTTCAGGCGTTAATTACTCCCGGTTTACATTTTGACGTTAATCTGGGAAGACAATTTTGATAATTTTCACTGAGTGGGCATTGAGTTTATCGGGATATAATCGACCGTTATATTTCGATAAACCACCGAAAAACATAAAACAAAGTATTCTAGTTAATAATCAGATTGACAACAAAATGTTCTTGAGTGACATTGGAAAGCAATAAAATTAATCAAGCATGGTATCGCTCTTGTTCCTGAGCTGTTGTGATGAAATGTAGTCCGTCGTATGTCTGTCTGTCCACATCTTTATCGTGTATGCAAAAGAGGCAGCGTTTTTTCACTGGATCTTCATGACACTTGGTCAAAATGATTGCCTTTATACTATCTATGTCAAGTTCAGGTATTGGATATCTGGAGTTAAAAAGTAAGTCACATGGTCAAATCAAAGAAAACACTTGTGTATGCAGATAAGGTTTTGTTTTTCATTGGATCTTCATGAAACTTGGTCAAAATGAATATCTTGATAAAATCTAGATTGACATTGACTATGGACCATCCGAGTTTTAAAAAAGTAATTCAGTCAAATCGTAGAAAAACTTATATGTGCTATGGAGTCTGTTTTTTCTTTAGAACTCCGTGACTTTCTGATACCAAAGGCAACTGCTCCTTTTCGCATTGAAGGACAATATTTGGACCGTATACATGAGAATTTTCTATCAGACATTAATGCATTTGTCATTATGTTATGTATATATCCTTCTTGTAACAGTTTAATATTCTGATGTATTGGCGATAACTATGCATTTAACTAAACATGATACTCTATATCCTTGATGTTTACTTTTGGGAGAGTATCCTATTTTCCAGCCACCAGATTGCAAGTAACATATAAAAGGAACATCATTTAATATCAATGACAGATTGTCCTCTTTTACATCAAGTTGAACAGGCTGATTCCATTTGGTTTTCTTATCGTATAGTGTTTACAACTCTTTTGGCATTTTCAAGTTTGTTTCCACTAACATTGATATGATCAAACCTAAGAAAACCTTGTGTCTCGGATAACCGGAAATTAAGAATATCATCCACTGTTGATTGAGCTGAAATCTGAAGTAACGATTGCATCCATATGATTAGTCAATAATAATTGTTCTGAAAGTTCGCGGTACGTAAACTTTTAATCTGAAGTTGATTTACCGTCCCGCAAAAGGACAGCTCATACGCACACACTACGAAAAGAAAGAGTTTGTAAAGTAAGGTATCGTATTCTTGGATTGTGGTTCTTTTAAAGATTGCATAAGATGAGTAGTTATTCAGAAATGAATTTTCTGGTATTCATTTATTTGTGTTATACGTATTCGTTAAATGGTAAACAAGGTTTGTGTATATATCAAAAACATCGTCAAATTTTCAATGGTTTTCAATGGTTTTTCAACTCTGTAAACTGATGATATTGCTAGCATATATTAACGCCCCCAAAATTTGGCATACTTAAACTGTCTGTGCATCTGTGCGCCCATCCGTCCCTTTATTTAGTGTGTCAAGGCTGTCATATGTTCCATGCAAGTGCGGATTTAAAAATAACTTTTCACTGATGTTGAGCACATCATGGTAAGGGGGAACTAATAAAATAAATACAAAGCTCAAACAAGTCTTACCTTACCGTTTGCAGATATCGCCTAGAAATTAAAGACGCCTCAGCTGCGTTAAAAATAGTTTTCACAAATGATTTCACAAATAATCGATATTTAGGTACCTACTCTACACAACACCGGAACAAGATTAGATACTGTAAATCTAAACTAAAAATCAAAGTCAAAAACAGTCATCGTTTTAATATGCTCTGATTATTGTACTGAAACCGGCTCTGAAATACGGAAACTTTTACTAAAGAAAGACAGTTTTGTTGTAAGCAAAATTGAACATTTTATTCATTGAGAACTGCCTACCGCCTTAATTATCTGATATTCAACACTGATAAGTGCATATCTGTATCGTGTAATTTATTAATTGTTTCAAATACATTAAAATGACCGTCCAACAGCTATTCTTTTCAAGCTTGCCTTTTTCTCTGGACTTTATTTCCACTTGATGTTGTATGTATTTTCTATAATGCGATCAAACTGTATCATTCTTATGCAACTTTCTTATGAGGTAAAGGAAGGAAATTATGATATATTATTGTCTCTTCACCTGAATTGCTATGATTTTAGTGTTTATTTTAGAAAAAAACATGCTGCAGAGAGACGAAACAAACCGAAAAAAGACGGCATACATGTGTCCAACAATTTGACAAAGTATTTTCCTATCTGGAATATAATTCTATTTTATATTAAGCTTCTAATATTTGCACAATCCGGTTTAAACATGATATAGGCAAGCCTTTCACACAATTAAAATTGGAATGATCACTTTAGGATAAAAGCACTGCAATAAAAGTCTCTGAAGTTTAATCTTGAACAGGAAATTTGATACTTGCGAATTGTAAGGATGGCGCGTTATGTAGTTTATTTTGCGATTGAAAATGACAATCAAAATTACGTTTAGAATTACTACAACACACAGCGTTATTTTCAAGTTGATGTGTTTTCAAAATAATTATGATTGAATGAATACATCTCTTAAACCTGCTCAAGTACCGCTTATACTTTTAAGTATATTTTTCCGCAATAGAACAATACAGCTCTACGCTTATAGATGTTTAAATAGAATCACCTTCGAAATGCTTCTCTTAAATAAGACAGACTCAGAATTAAATGCCACATTGCATTATTGAACGGCTATTGATGGGGGTAATTGTGATTGTTTCATGATGATAAAATAGAAATAATCGTCTTTGAAATACTTAAAATACACTTCTCACAGTAAAATTCACAAGTCGAATGTGTTATCGATTTAACTTGTAGGAATTTCAAAGTAGTATTTTTATCAGCTTAATATAATTTTGTTAGTGTTATTATCTATATACTACAGTCGCTGAAGTTAATATAAAAATGTGTCCATTGTCAATCTAGAATCGTCCTTAATAGAATGCTAATTTTACAGTTTCTCGTCATATCCTTTATTTAATCTCAATTAGTTTGTTGTGCTTTTGCTGTGTTTATGATACATTCTAATATGCCTATGGTATGTTTCTATAGTCAGTTCGAGTGCTTTAATATGATTAATGCACTCGGACGGACACGTAGGCGGAGTTTCTAACATCGAAGTAGCTCCTCCCGACGTTTGTAATTTACTCTCAAGCAGAAAATAAAATATGAAATTAGACATAATATATGTGTAAATACATCGTCTGTAATGTGCCTGCGTAATAATTTACTCGGGCTTAACCCTCGTAAATTATTCCGCCCGGCATATCACGGAGAATGCTTCAGTTTCGATAAAGCACTCCAAGCCATAGATTCTTTCTTAGTTGTATTCGAATGGTGACAAAGACTTTTACTTCGGTCTAGACAATAACGTCATAATAAAGTATGTGGGTATTGGTAATTTGTTATAAGGCAAATAAGTAGGAATACTTTCATTCTTTTCTGGACTTTTATGTTGCAAATAATTTATCTTATAAAGTGTGCACAATGTTTTACAAAATTCCGTATTTATTAAAACGAAATATGTAAATGAATCTTCGTGTTTTGTAATTGCAACGACAGAAAAATATCAAAACTTAAATTTTACTATTTTTGAAGACTTATCCAATGCTTCCCTTCATAAGAGCGTATTTTGATAATGGTTGTGTTAACGTCCTTTTCAGAAGGTGACTTTAAAGGCATTTCAAGTGTAAAATTGAATTAATAAAGGATATGGCTTATCATAATTTACACTGTTAAACCATTACACGGGGAGCATGGTATTGATGTATATTAACCCAATCAAAAAGGCGACATCCGTCGGCAGCTGTTTTACATATTGTAATAATCTGTTTTGCGTACACCGGTACCGTTGCAAACAGGCAAGTATGTGTTGACAGAAAAGGTATTTTTTTCATTTTTAAAGATACAGTTCAAAATGTTGAATATTTTACAAACAGGTATTAACTTTGCTCGAATATAAGATTCATATATATATGTTTTATCATTCGTTAATTGCATACTGCAAATCGTGTTTGTAAACTGTATCTTCCATTCAAGTTTTCCGCAAAAAATTGACACTTACACATATGTTCCTTATCACAAAGCATATAAATATGAGGTACCAATGTTTTGATTCGAGCCTTCTCATACGAAAATTTAAACAGTCTTACACAGTGTACTAAGAAAGCAAAGCAACAGAGTTCGCATTTAATGCAAGATAACACTGACAATACCACGAGGGGAACCTTTTATGACGGCACGGCCGCCACACTACAGAACAGCGTTGGTAAGAAATGTTTTTATTAGACATGACCAGCGTAACTGTAAACGTACATGTAAATGTAAACGTACTCGAACAATGTATAGAGGGTCTATCTCAAGTTGGAAAAGCTCTCTTATATTTGTAATTAAGTCAACTTTAGTTATTTACGTCGGACAATCATACTACCGCAAATGGACAATTAATGGCAATTTATCACGTGTAAGTTTGCATACCTAAAATACAGTATAAAAGGCTAACACAACCTTCTTTTACGGACAATATATCGAGTCTGGTAATAATTGAATGGTCGTAAGTAGCAGATATGACATTTTCTTATGAAATCCGAATTAATTATTAGCCAAATTCAAAGGTCGTAAAAAGGATTAGGACCTCATCTTTCGAACTCACTAAAACGGTTTTTACTTTTTCTTCTTTTTCAAATTTGGTCAACATTAAACATTTCGATCGCTTTGAACATAGTTCTATGGCATGTGCCTTTTAATGCAGATTCCGAATATGTATGGGCTATATAAGGTTATATCGTATACCAGTCATAAATACTTAAGGTAGTGGGGGTCTAATGGACACTATTCCAAAACACATTGAATTTAATATTTATATGATCTACATCTGTTAACCGACTAGTGTGCAAAATTTAAAGACATTTCACCGTTTAATTAAAAATTAATTCCATTTTTTGTTACCCTACCCCCACTTGAGAAATACTGACCATATTAAAAAGGACCATAAAAGTTAAAATAGGTATGTTTGCAAGTATCTATTTACATTTTTAAAAAATTCCAGGTTCAAAAAGTACTGCAAGCAATGTAGAATTACAAAACATGAATTATAATTCTACAAGCTTAACATGTGTTACAAAAAATGTGCAATAATGCCAAAAACTAGGGTATACAATTTGCCTAATTTTGCCATGCGACATATCACACATGTACATATACACGACTGTAGCAAAAGATTCGGAGTAGGGCCATCACTATTGATTATAAAACTTTTATAAGTAGTATATGAATTGAAATATAAGAAAAAATTAAAATGTTTTACTGTCTACTTTTTGAGATATTCAACTTTTAAAAATGAGCACGGTCAATTTTTGTATTTTCAAGTATCTGTACAGCTTGATAAAATCAAGTAAAATTAAGATACAGTTTTCAAATCTTCTAAAATGGCTTAATTTGTCATGTTATTCAATTTGATAACTGAAAAAGAAAAAATAACGAAAAAATGTTTTGGCTGCTTTGGGGATTGAACTCAGGACCTCTTGATCTCAAAGCAGACGCTCTAACCACTGCGCCACAGTACAAAATAGGTACAGCTATAAAATCCAAAGTATTCCAAATGATCCTTAAACAGGAAGTACTCATTACACATCCACCACCTTAAACCTGATCGGCCGATAGCGCTCACGTGCAGGTTCCGCAAAAGTATGTGTAGACCTGGAAAAAGATGTGTAGACCTGCACGGATTTCAAGACGTCATTTCTGTTATATTTTCGCATAATTTTCACTTCTTTTAAGGAGGTATACGATATAATAATTGTAGACTAATGTTTCGGTCAATATATAGTTTTTCGAACCTGTGTCAATATCACTTTTAACAGGTCCTCAAAACTATATATAGACCTCAACATTAGTCTATAATTGTATAGTATATCACAGTTAAGACCTGATCATTCTTAGGCGTCGATATGTCAAAAATGAAATATAGTACATGCAACAAGTACTTAGATTTTAATCTGATTTTAAGGAGAAGACTGCAGCCTTTCCAGCAGATTATCGCTTGAAAATAAGGTCGTGCCATTATTTATCTAAATATGATTCTATTACAAGGAACAATAATAGAAAATTATATCATATGCAGGACATTTGTACCATAAGTCTCTTGTCCATTTCTTTTTTAAGAGACAGCAACAGTGAAGGTCATTAGTAAAAATACCCAGAATGCTGAAAGAAATATGCCGGCATCGTACAACGATATGCAAATGTAGATATAAAATACCGCTTGTAAATAAAGTGATTTTTTTTTCCTTTACATAAATAGATAAAACGATTTTTGATATTAGCATGACCGGTCTATAACGTTTCACGCACACGGTTGCAAAAACTTCAAATGGAATTTTGAAATGTTTGAATTGCAACGTTCACAATAACTTCCATTAATTTTTCCGTCACGCATTGATGTTCTTGCTATAACAGAATTTACATGACCATATTTCTTATATATATATGTCTTCATTAACAATCTTTCAATCTCACCTATGTTATAAATTTGACATGCAGGATATGATAGATTTCCCTTGGCATTGTTTTGATCGTATATGTTATCTATTCCCGAACTTAAGACATGTCTCCATTTCGTGGACATCTGTGTTCCGCAACATACCCTGAGAACATCCCAGTATTTGAAATATTCTGCAATTATCAGTATTTGATTATTTGTTACATTAAAAAATGACTGATACTCATGTACAATTGTATGACCTCGTTTCAAAACTAAGTTGAGATCGGCCACATACGGGATAACTATGTTTCTTTTGTATAACTCCTTTACAGACACAATGAATTGCTGATTTTGCAGGCTGGGTATATTAGACTTTGATGTCAGAAAAACCCAGGACCCTTTTGGAATCAGTTTTAGTAGTGGTATTATATTATGTGTTTTAACAACACCGTATTTAGTGTCGGGTATATTTTCATAATCACATCCTACATCTGTAGCATTATCTCCATGTACCATTATCATCATTACACACAATACTTGAAACTGTAGCGTCGAAGCTGTACGTGATGGACCATACTGTATAATGAGATTAGGAACGCCTCCTTGACACTTCTGAAATAAAGTATTGTCCGAATAAATGTACCTGATCCTGACCTTTATACATTAATATATTATGTAGTGATTCAACTGAATAAATCATTTATCCGGTATAAGCATATCGTGCATAAACGGTATTTTTCGTTACAATTACGGACATTCTTTAGATTCGCCAGTTTACAATTAATTTGTAGTGGTAATAAACGACATCGTAAGATGTTTTGACCTTCGTAGATAGGTTGTCAGCACGCAGAACTCTTGACTAGAAATTCGCGGGTTCGAATCACGTAAACGTATGTACAAAGAATGCAGTCGAGAGCGGAATGCACGAGCATCACTTTGTGTATAGTATGTGTATTGAAAAAAATATTAAAGTGTTAAAAATGAATATGATGAATTAACATGATACTCCTGAAATGTAAAATAAGTTGATCTACATTTGACGGGCTAAACCTTAAAAAAACAAATTTCATTGACGTTGGCTGGAATCAAACACACGAGGTACAGATGAGAAATATCAAAAAAAGTTCGCTTCCAACTGAAATATTGTCCCGATCGAAATCATCCTTCGATTTGAACGATATTTATCAATTATTTTATATAGCTTACTTATTTGCGATATGGAAACCTAAGATGAACATAAATGATAAATCGACCGTGAAATAATGCTTATAGAGGTCAGGAGGATCAGGTTAATCTGTCCGAGTAATATATACATATTAGATACAATGTAAAAGCCTGTTTTCTCTGACACGTCATATTGTCACTCGAATGACTTCTTGCACAAAACGATTGTAACCTCAGACCTTTAAAAGGGGTTTTTGGTATTTACTTTCCCAAATTCGGACTGTGTATATAACACCTTCCTGGTAGGTTATATTGACAATAAAAATTACTAAACAAAGGAAGAAAAGCATTGTTATCTCCTACTGTATACTTGGTCTATTTTTAGAAAAGAGTATTTCCTACTTTTGTTATAGTAGGATTATACGCACTGAGTCGTTACTGCACTTTGAATAGACAGAAGTTCCAACTATTCCACGTTATAGGTAAGTCAGGTCTGAAATGGTAAGTTGATATTCAAAGTCATAACATAAAGTTCGTGAAGTCAGGATGGCCGTGACGGAAAGGCAGAAAGTAGTATGGTAAGGTACGGGTTCGAACCGAAGATGGTACCTTTTTTCTTTGGTGTCTTTTTCAGTGTTTTTTTACGATTAACATCTCTTATAAAAAGCCCATGATTATCGTGAAGTACTGAAAGTAATGCATATTTATGCATTTGATTACATTACTGAAATTTTCAGACACATACACAGCCAATGAGGGGGAAGACTTATCTATTTTATAAATAGGTAAAAAGAGATACATGTATCAAAAGAGAATAAAATCGGGAAATAAAAGAGAGAAAAATAGAAAAAATAAACAAAGTTCATACAATTAATATCATAATTTTTAGTAAAATTATAATATTAAGTAGCCACCTAAATGTATAAATGCGTTTCAAAATATTCTTACGGAGGCTCGAATCAACATCATCTAGTTTTGTAGTAATGTGCGTTGCAAGCTACACTAAATTGCTATTCGGCTATTTTAGTATATAAAAACAATATATTATAATAAAACGAGTAAAGGTAAGTAACTCCGTGCGAAAATATTAGCTGCCTTTATCGTTTTACCTACACGAATGGAGTCGTCTAATAAGTCATACATGTAGCTCAAGGGAAAAAATCCTATTATAGTGCAACGTCACTTATATGAACAGAAAGTATGTCAGACAGCCCACCAACGGTAAGGAAACATGCTCTTTCGTCAATGTTTTTCTTTCTGTATAAGATATTTGTTTTGTTAACATTTATACTATATATACATAATTAACACATATAAAACCAGAATTCGCTATTTTGGACCATGTCGTGACCATACCATTATCGAAAATGGGGGAATCGATATAAACCATAGACTGGGACAATAATAACACCTTCTGTATGATAATATAATCCGTTAATTTATATCTAACATTAAAGTTTAACGAATCGACCTGCAAACATGACTACTGGCCTAGTGGTATGCATTTTAAAGTTAAGATCGGTGGGTTTGGAATTCGAATCTCAGTCGAACATTTTTCTTTTGTATTTTTATGGAAAATTCGCAAATATCATGAACAATTTTCACGTGTTTTATTGTCTACGTTAGCAACGAGGTAGCAACAGACTCTGTCAGTAGCTGTAGCCACTATTCTGACACAAACCGCACATTTGAATACTAATAATTGTTGTTGCTTTGACTAAATAAAATGCGATATATTAAATTAAAATTTAATACAATAGCAAAAAAATAAAAAAACTTAAATCATTATGACGTAAAATATAATGAATATATATATTAGATCCACTTAGTTTTAAAAGAAACAACTGTGGAGTGTTCAAAGGAGAATTGAACTTCTTCCCCTTTGGTGACCATAAAATGCAAGTCATCCAACTCCAAGCCTTATGCCACTGAGCTATAGCACTTTTCCTACTGATGCAGTCACATTCAGCTGTCATAAAATTGAATTAAAACTATCTGCGTTACATTTGATTACAATATCGAATTTCCAGATAACAATAACAATATCGTGCGCTATTTTAACGCTGATTGCATTACACATTTCTACGTGCATTGAGCAGGTATTATAAGTCACGTTTCCTGTAACCTGGTCAATCGAGGGGTCGTATCAAAATAATTCCTTCAAGGAAAAACTAATGTATATATAAAAGGTATGGTTTGAAAGTGGTCAGGGAATGTCATATTGTCCACTAGAGTTACAATATTAAGTTGAAATAATAAGCAAGGATCACCGTCCGTCCGTCTGAAAGTCTCTAATTTGTGGTGTACAGCTAGTCTCGAACAGTAATGTCTGAAGCACAATTAAAACATAAATATATGTTTTTCCATAACTTTATCACGGCTTATATATGTATAAAATATGATATTTTTAAGAAAGGAGCAGATACACTTTGAGATTGAGCATTACGCTTTTTGTTGTTCTTTTATCATTTTATCATTCTAATAGTATAATCAGAATTGTCATAATATAGCAATGTTTTAGAAGAAGATATGTATTTCTTCGTTCATTTTTAATTTACATACTGGACTGTACAGCACAAGTTTTGAGAAACATTTTTATCCCCTGGGTATTAGAAGTATTTGGTCTCAAGCGTGGTAGAAGACACAAACGGGAAAGTCAAAAATATCAACTGACGAGGCTATTTAAATGATGCACGTCTTGTTCTGGTTCACAGTTTTCCCCGGAAGATTAAAGCCTTTTAACTTACATAATAGAGAATATACATTTTGCTATTTCATTACTACCCACTCCCCTTGTAGTACATAATGTTAACTAAACTCCTATGCCCCCGAAGAACGAGGAAAACTGTGAACAAGAACAAGACGTGCACTATTCTAGAGACTTTTGTTCAAATCCTTGTCACCGGATAATTCTGAGATGCTGTTTTGTTTCTCCTTCCACGCTAGAAACATAAAACTGCTTGTACCCAGCAGACAACTCGCTTTTTAAATGATTGTGCTGTTCAGTCTAGTATATCAATAACATAAAGAAATACAGATCTATTCCGACAAAATTGCTTATCTATTATGATATTTCTGATCTAACTGAATAATAAATCAGAACGATATAAGAACACTATCAAGGTCGGGAATCACATGATCAAAATAATCTCTAAACAAAAGTACATCTATGAAAAATATTAGAAATAATGAAAGCCATTTAGCTGTAAATAAAAAAATATAGCCTATTTTATGGCATTATAAAACTATTTTAGAACTACACAGGACTCAATCACAATCACCTTCTAATTGTGTTGAACACTTCAAAAATAAATTATGTCAATTTCTAGAAGTGTTCAGCACAATCGGAATGTGACTATGATTGAGACCTGTGTAGTTCTATAAAACTGTTATGTTGCCATAAGATAGGCTACATTTTACATTTACAGCTAAACTGATTCATTATTTTTTAACTTTTTTCTGAGATCTACTTTTGTTTAGAGATTATTTTGATCACGTGATTCCCCGCCGTGAATATCAAGATATCATGCTCACTCTCACAGTTTATCTGCCCATATCTTATAATGATAACTGTATTATAGTGTGTACATAGATTAGCCATGATGTAGTTGTGGCAATACATATATTTATCTTCAAATGGTGCTCCAGACAATATTGTACGTCACTATTTGCACATCACAAATTCAAGATTACCAGTCGGACGGACGGACGGTGATCCTTGCTCATTCTCTTTAAATGTATCATGGAATTTTAGTTGACAATATGACATTCCCCATCCAGTTTCCAAACATATCGTTTATAAATACATGCATTTTTATACAAAATATTGTTGATACGACCCATCGATCGACCAGGGCACAGAAAACAAGACTGGCAATACCATTTCTGTCTCAATACGAAAGGGAAAACAATGTTTCTCGTCCTTTTTTGTAAAATCTTACCACAATGTTCAAGCATGTGACAGATATTGTCCATTATAACCCCCCCAAAAAGGTTTTATATTCGCAGTCTGAATTTGGGAATGTAATTTAAATACCCCTCTTTAAGATACGGAATAATTTCAGTTTTGAAATCATTTAAAGTATTTACAAAAATATTGTTTTAGAATTTTACATAAGGAATTTATATTCTTTTGAGAGGCAGTCTGAGCATAACACTCAGTTGAGCACAGAACTAGTTTTATAAGCTCAGGCCTGATCTTTTGTTTCTATTCATAGTCAAGGACATTATTTAAAAGAAAACATTGTATATTGAGTCTTTTGTATTGTATCTACTTGGTGGACATATTTACCGTGCCAGAGAAATATGAAATAAAAACAATATAAAATGGTACGTCTATTATCCATTTATAAACTACTGAGTTGTTCTTCAAACACTGATATTGTGTGTTGAAACTGCTATTTTCATGTTCTTGAATAACAATATATTTAAATGTAGAGAATGTTAATTATTTCTAGAACGTGGATATATAATTGTTTTATTAAATGCTACATATTTCAGTTTGCATGCATAGAAACATTTATTTTACAATGTTTACAATACAACGACCATGAATAAGTTTTTAATAGTCTGCATAACCCTTTTTTCTACTCTGTATGTTGTTCAGTTCTTGGTTTTTGAGACATGGAAATGAATGAAATAGCTTACCTCACACTTGATGATATTTCCTTGAATTTTATAACTACTAGCATTGCGTAAATGAAGGGTAAGCCAATTCTGTTCTAGGTCAGCTTTACTGGAAATATTTTTATAGAATTCCAGAGATGCTTTGTTGTTGCGTTTAAAACTGAAGTACGACATGAATAATAACAGTCCAACCAACGTCACCAAGATCGTGCGTTTCTTAATATCTTCCATTTATTTTTTTCCGACTGTAAACTATTCGTTGACATAAACATATGCAATAATTATCGCAGTGAAACTTATGCACTTGTTTTCTTCTTTTAATAAAGTATAATTTATATTCAATTAAGTATGAATCTTAGCATTATTTACAAACATCAATCCTTGTTCCATTTTGTCTATTAGTTTGTCCAGTAACTGAAACCACCTTCGGATATAAAACATTTCAAAATAAGATTTATAGCTAGACTCCAGTTCTAGTAAGATATCTTCAGTTTACCACTGCTTCATGATAAACTGGTATTGTACATGTGATAAGAAATATTAAAGGTAAAGATGAAAAATATGGTTTGTACTTGTGCTATTTCTGACAAAAAAGTTTGATTCATTATTAATACCTTAAATTAGTTTATAGAATTTTAATGTTAGTGTTACTTTTAAATGGATGTTTTTGGCAAATTTTCCGCTGTACTTAACTACGACGAAACTTAATAGGTATCGCCACCATGTTATACTGAGTGAAAGAAATTATATCCGAGTATTTTACCTCACAAAGTGTTGTTGTTGTGACCGACATTTAAGTGCTGCTTGGAATACAAAACTCATGTTTAATCATAAGTTCAACTTTGAATTTGCATGCATGAGTAACTGATGAATGTAACTATACGTATCAGACTAGTTCGTATATGTTATGATGTTTAACTTAAGCTTGAGCCTCAAATTTATTTATAGAATTTTCTTCTCACATTTTTGCCATATTTATTTCAGCGAATTTCTGTTTTTTATATCGTGTAAACTTTTTCTTCAGTAGTGCTTCAAACATAGCTACTGACGTAACTTCTTTACCAGCGCGCTTTCCTACGCTGTCGGCAGGTTTTTAAGGTGCGGCGTTTTGCCTCTGTAAAATATTTCCAACCTACTAATCCTTTCTTAAATTGAAAATAAATGACTTCGAGTTTTGTTAAAATTTTAGCGTAAAATTAAATTTGTAAGAAAAAACGCGATGCAAACACGTTAAAGTTCATTATTTTGTAAAATTAATTTTGCTATTAGTTGACAGTGTAAACATTAGAGGTCACCGACTAAAGTATTTCGTAATTTTACGAATTCGTACCCCTACCAGCATTTAAATTCAATTTTCACAATATGTCCTTAAATGAAAATGTGAAACACAACTTGATACTTCGGCAGATATTTAATATTGTTTATATCAAAATACTAATGATTTAAAGAAATGAAATTAGCAGTATGCAAATCGCGATTACGTATATACATACTGAAATATAAAATATCTACTTCATTTAATTAACGTTATCTACATCAATTGTCTCGTATTATTGCATGGCATGATTTCTCTAATATCGATGGATTATTCATGGAACATGACCAGTTATTGCACAGACAGGGGGAATTAAAGAGGCCCCGGTCAATTTCCGAATTCGAACTGGCAACCTTCGTCTCATCGGCGTCTCCCTACATAGTGTTTACTTCCTGTCAGATCATTTACTACACAGTTTGCTAAATGCATAGTTTTGTTCGGTTGTTCGTGCGATAACAATGATCTCTTTCAATCATAGTGCATGAAACACACTAGCATGGTCAATAAAAATGTCAATCTGCAGTTTATCGTCATGTTTAACAAAAGCGATTTTGATTGTCCGGGTGTTCGAAAAGGAAAGGTAAGAAACAAAATGTTTTCTTCACTTTAATTTACCCGTTTGAATTATCTTTCATATATTATAATCATCACAGGTTGGAAGTATGAGATAGCAAATCAGTTTTCCTCACAAGCTTTTTATTTGATAGTTGTACTGCTTAGGTAATAAATGCGAAAAAGCTGTACACAAAAATAAAAAAACAACCACATTACAGAGGAATAAATAGAATGGAAAGACTGCTACTTATCTATTATTTCAAGCTATTATCAACATTACACGATTTCAAAACAATAAGATGCATTTCATATGCGCGAAAAGCTTATCTCATGTTACTACGTGCAGTCAACTTTAAATAATAGAATATGTATGGGTAGATATGTGATTGGATGAGGCACTGACTTTACTCCGTATTGGCCTATGTAGCAGAAGACAAGAGTGTGGTCCCCGGCAAGGAACTATGAGATGTGTCTTACGGCAATGAATCTAGCACAACACAAAGCTGTGAATGGTTTAATCACTCGGGCAAATTAACCAGGCCCAATGATTATAAAACTTTTCTCGTTTTCGACTAAGTGTGAGCTTGAAATAGAGAATCAAATTTGACAGTCATTTCAAATTCTTATAGAAAGCATGTTTCACATATTTTTACAAAAAAAATATCAAATGCTTTGACATTATATTTTTGAAGATTGAGCACGAAACTGAATTGAGTATACAATGAGTTTTATAATCATGGGCCTGGAACCTTCTAACACTAACAAATACAGTTTCGCAGGTGATTTATTGTCTACTAGTAAATTTATCTTCGGTTGTCGTCTTGCAAGTGACAAATCTATTGATACATTATTTATTAAATCGTTAAATCGTTTACATAGGTGATACAAGTAGAAGGGAATCTAATTAGATTTAAACGTTATTATTTGACACTAACAAATGCCTATCACAAGCATACATTCACAAACCAAACATGCAAGTGTTAGAGACTACAGTTTTGTTCATTAATGTATTGTGTATGTCGCTGTTTATATCACATGTTTCATTTTTCCATGAGTATTTTCTTTTGCATATTCAGAACTTAGAACAATAAAATGCCACCGAACAGTTGGCTAAGCAACTAATATAGTTTTTCTTTGCAAAATAAACTATTGTTCTTTATGTTTCTATATCCAATCTTGCACTGGTCGTTCGCACCCATCCCAGTCACGGAAATACATAAATATTGTATAATGTTTCTAACTTTAAGTACATGTACAATGTATTTGTTATTTATACTATGTCGCCATTGTAGCATCTGAAATAGAACTGCAGGTATGGTACCGTCTTGTGGTACTATGTACATGACGGGAGGGTGTAAATCCGATCTAGACGTTATAGAAAAGCGCTGGTCAAAGATCACATTAACCTTTAGATTGTTTCAGGCAGATAAAGATTTGTAGCTTTTAAAATAGCCCATTCGGGTGTATAGATTGCTTTATTGAAAAACATTAGCCTGTTAGTAAACCAGCTTATCCGTGTGTAAAAATAAACATATGGCAATATTAGACCCATCAAAGATTTCATTTGAAAAATCGATAACGGATTTTGCTTTCGTTCACCGAAGCTGACACTGAATTCGTATGCATCCGGAAATGAACGGAAATCCTCGGATTATCCCGCAAGGGCACATTATTTCAGCTTGGGATTATTTGGTATTTTGTTACAAATTTGTTGCAGAATTGCTAAAGCTATCGCAAAATTAATATATTATTTTTTGCATCTATAAAATAAAACAAAAAATATTTGTTCTCCCGTAGTGATAAACCACATTTACATAACTTGTTGGTTAAAATGTACTGGTTATCTAAAATAAAGATAAAAAAGATATTTGCCATGAAATCCATAACCATTTAAGTAAAAGTTCTTAATCATCGACTTATATAAAGTGTAGTTTAATGTTAAGGTCTTTAAATATAATTGTTCTTGATTTGTAAATACGTATATGACCATTTAGTCTTCATAGAAGTTTCAAGATGTTAAATAACCAAACTTAAAATATTCGATTTTTAGTCTTAAAAAAGGCAAAAGTTCAGTCTGTTTAACTCGGCTTTTCAAAATTTAATTTGGAGTACAGCATATAAATACAATGCAATTAACACGGATTACATTAACACCCGAGGGTGTGGTGCAATACGGGTCTAAATCATACTAAGTTAGCACGCTTTAGGATTGTTTTGCAGTGACATCTCGGTCAATAAATAGTATTTAAGCGGGACCTGGGGCAATGTTCAGCACCTCGTAAAAGTGTCAATGCACTTTTTAATTCTATGTAATTTAGAGAGCGACTGTAACATATTTATACATGCATTAAATCTGAAGATCTGTTTAAAAAAATGAAATTTAATTCGGTTTGTCTTTGGCTGTATCGGAATATTAAAACTGTGATCCTTACATGTATATTTAAGAATTTCCCATATGCATAGTAAAAACTAACACCTGAAAAATCTTACTAACACCTGTCAGTATTTCAGTAACATTTCAAAAGCTATTACAACAAATAACAATCTTCAAGTTTACATTGACAATGACCGGTTAAGCTAAATGCTTAGTAAGAAAACAGTGATGTAATTTAATTTTCTGACACACCTAGTTCAAGTTGCATAAATGTTCATGTATGCCAATTACCAATTATCAAGATTATGATAATGCATGCAAGGTAATACTGCTTTATAAACCGTGAAAAACATTATTTTATTTCTTTACATATTTGAGATTGATCGTCGCACGCCGCCTTTTTAGTCTTTCTATGTTTTCGCGTAATATGTTCTTCGCTTTCATGCTTAAATAGTCAGTGTGCATTTAATATTATAATTTGTATTTTACATTTCCGACATACATTAACATACCAAAATATGCACGCATAAATTCGTCTGCCATGTGCCTTCCTTCGTAAGATTTTTCCGAAGTTATGGAAATGATCGGAACTGCTCGGCAATTTCCAAGAGATATAAAAAAATGTGTATTAAATGAAAACAATTCGAAAACAGACTATCTAATTACATTAGGATATGTATATATATGTATATTAATAGTTTAATTATTGTGCTTTATGAATCCGTTTGCACAGGTACAAAAACTTATTTCTGTGACTAGCTATTTGACATAGAAAATTATCATCTTCGCGCGTTTGTTCTTTATTTCATATACAATACAAGTTACTTGCAAAAGCACCAACACAAACTAATTCATTTTCAAAATATTTTAAAGTTATTAATATATTTGTAAAGTCAAGATAGTTAACTTTTCAAAACCGTTTGCACAGCGAAATTATCTTTTAGAGTGTTTTCACAGTTTTAAAAAGGTGAAAGTGTCATTCTATGTTCTATATGATTTTTTAGCCGTGAGTGCGCTGTGGCGATGGCTCTAATTCTGCCATATGACGTACAAAGTATTTGGAAAACTCGGGGAATTAAATGAAATAGCGTGCTGTGCAAAAGGTTACGTCAGTGGTAATGTTTGAAGCACAACAGCATAGAAACCGTTATATATATCAAAACAATGAAATTAGATTTCCATCAGATATATCTTTAATTATGCACAATGTAAATTTCATGAGAAAATTCGAACAAAATATTACTTATGAATTTTATATAAAAACTTATGGTTGAAATTAAATCTAATTTAATAAGGGTATTTGAATATCATTGTATTCCCTGTATTAATTTATTTTACAAGTTATGATTATAAATAAATGTTTCGAGTCATCTATCTCATATCATTGACTACTCCAGTTGGAATCTTAAGTGGTAATAAGTGCTCATATTTCATAAATATACTCTACCTTTTCATACTTATCAATCTCCTTTTACTTCAGTCACGGAATCCTTTTTTGATGTTGGTGAAATGTTAGGTCATGTATCTCGTTAGAACTTGAGCAATGGAAATCTTGTTTTGTACATGTGCATTGTGTCGATCAATGTATAAGGAAGAGGTACCAGTTGCTGGCAGCACAATATATCCGTACCTAAACACCCATGACAAAACATTTATTCCCGGTCAAAATCGATAAGTCCATGATCTATCTACATCTTTACCGACATGCTCCTCCAAGAGTTTCTTATGTCTAACGGTCATTCATGATGATTTTTGTCATATACTTAATTTATTTCAGATCCTCATGTAATGATTATCCTTTTCTGATTAGCTCGTTTATTTCCTTTTGCGTGATTAGCGACTGGAGTAGCCGATTCTGAGTTCCGAACGTAACCAAATTAGGTATCACATGATGTATATTTCATTGTGGCGTCAGAGAAAACCTATTCAAAGACTTAATAAACCTGAGATTGTAGTTTTTTCACCCCATTAATCATCCCCACCAAAAAGTTGATAGCTCTAACACGAATTCCCCAAAGTCTCGTATTTATCGGATTATTCTTAGTTTTTTAATACTGGACAAATTCCTGTTTTTAGATGGAGATATCATGATTTACTCTCCTTATGGATTTTTTGTGTTCTCGGGTGGTAGTTGAACGAGTTCAGCACTTGCTGAGTTCAGTTAGTTGTGTTGTCGGTTAAGATGGCCGACACTGGATGTAAGTTTTTGTTTAGACCTTTAACTGTGTATTTTTACAACAAATCACTAAGACGTTTGCATGACGCAGTACTTTATGCCCTTTCTTCGTTCATTGAGAAAGAAGACATAAAAGAAATCCAGATTACGGTCTCTGATTGTGCTGTAGCATTAGGCACTGCCGATGATGAAAACAAAGTTAGACTTCATGGTCTGAGGATTCAAAAACGCTGCATATACATACCATCTAGACATCGGAACAATTATTACAAACGGACCATAAAAGATGCATCTAATAAGAGTCGCTTGACTTTATTCTTCAACAAAAAATATGTCTTGCTTTGGGATAGATATAGCGAAAAGTTTATCTCTTGGGAAAATCCAAGGGACTGATATTGAAAAAGGGTCAAAATCTACATTGTATTTAAATTCTCAATTGTGTTTCGTTGTTACGACGCACAGTAGACACCTGCCGATTTACGGTTTGATTATTTAGGGACAATAACAGAATGGAAAATCATCAGTACTCAAAGTGTCTTAACTGTCGCGAAATCAATATTCTATATCATATCTGTAAACGTGAGGGTCACGTGAAAAGAGACTGTACGCTTAATATAATTTGCAGATACTTTAACCAGGAAGGTCACTCGCAGTGCCACTGTCCCAACAAAAGATTTGATGAATATGTGGCCGAGATAATAGAAGGACAGAATGCAAATATATCTGAAGTAGAGGAAGGGAACGATAGGCCTAAGGCGGTATCGCTACCTAATACTTCTGAAAAGTTGCCTTGGGCATGGAAGTGTTTCATTGAGCATGGAGCGGATTTAGAGTTTATGACACACTTTATCTAAATGATTACAGTAATCGGTCGGGTTGATAAAAAGGTAATGCGTTAATTGTTCATGTAAAGTAAAAACAAAATACTTATAACTATACTTACATTTCATATTTAATCTTATGTCTCCAATTTGTTGCAGACCAAAATATCAAAAAGGCCTCTGATGGTGAATTTGGTTTCATTTAACGCATGTCATCAGAAAGTCGCTTAAACACAAAACTCAAACTCGACTTTACATTTCCGTTGCAAAACTATTCTGCAGTTAGTGATGGAACGGAGACTCTGATGCAGCAATTCTTCATAAATCCCTCCATTACCCATCAGCGTTTGTGTATTTAAGAAATATCTTATCCTTTATTAAAAAACACAAGTTCTACATAAGGAGAGACATACATTATAATCGGAAATTTTAACACGAACAATATCGGACAAAAGTGTTCAAAATAAGTCAGTATCAGGACTGTCTCTGAAAAACGTAAACAAAGTGATAGAGTCATTAATTCTAAAGTGTTTTAAGAATATTGAAGAAATTGGATAGTACAATAATATACCTGTAACTATTGTACCATATCTAAATGTTGTTTTCTGAAACGTGGTAAATTTCCTAGAAAATCAGCAAATATAATAATGGTCATATAAGTCAGAAACATAAATAATGCAAACATGAGCAATGACATATTTTGACCTCGGTGTTATTTTTTAAAAAGTAATTTGAACAAGAGGGCCAAGATGGCCCTATATCGCTCACCTTGGTACAAGTCCACTTGCCTGGTGGAAGATCACTAGATAATGTTATATACCAAATAGGTTTTCCTATATACGCCTTTGTAAAACAAATGATCCCCCCCGGGCAAGGTCAATTTTGACCCCAGGGGCATAATTTGTAAAACTTTAAAGAGGTCTACTAGGCAATGCTACATGCCAAATATCTAAGCTCTAGGCCTTGTGGTTTCAGAGAAAAAGATGTTTAAAGTTTTGAGCATCATTTTTAACTATTAACCAATGTGACCATTTTGAAGTGTAATATAACTTTAAGATAAATAAGTGTAAGATAATATTGTTAAAGGAATAACAACATTTGTGTTAGGTAAACTTAAGTGATTGCTGACAATCGCTCCTTCATTTTTACTTATTATGTAGATACATGGTTGTTTCGAAAACTTACTGGTTTTAATTTTTTCAGATTGTAGTAAGCCGGAAAAAATTAAAGCTTACTGTTCTGACGGTCTGCAAAAAAATATGAGCCAGCGGGAAAAAAACAACTTTAACCTAACGTGATTGATAACTCTCTGCCTTAGAAATATAAATCAAACATAATGTGGATGATCTGTAAGCTTATATGTTGTTTGGCAAACAATAGAAAGACAGGAAATTGGACACTTGTTATTTGAAAGATAGCAGTTATACGATCTATTGATTAACAATTTTCTCCCGTGAAAATGGAGTAATTTGAAATCGAAATTAAAACGTACTAGCGTCAATAAAAGACGCACACGAAGACAAATTTGATTAATCACTCGGACCGTTTTATCTCATACATCAAATTAAACTCTTTTTTTTAATTTTCGACGTGGCATAAGAAACACAAATGTTATTATACAGTAATGAGGGTTAGAATGCTTGAGATTAAATGATTGAAATTTAACGTAAAAACTAACATAGAAATCAGTGGCTGAAAAAGGAACATGCATATATATACAATTAGCCCATGTGGATCCTTGGTAATTGGTACTGAAAAAATTCATACATAAATACTGGGTCAGAATGTTGTAAGTTGGTATCTTATAGGCGTAGGTCACTGAACTGTTTGCATATTGATATTGAAATATTGTTTGTTCAAAATATACAAGAAAGCTAGTTGTTGAGTGGTTTGTCCCGTATCGCTGGTCATATATGAATCTTTTTGAGCATCGTACTTTACGAGAAGACATTTTCGTATTGTGAAGTGTAATTCTAACGTAAAAAATATAGGATGAATGTTACCCCATGACTTGCTTTTATTAAGTAAATGAATCTTCAAAGAAATATGGCAAAAGTTCACTTATACTTAAAACACTAATAAAGCTGTAATGATCTTCGTCGATATTGTTACGCTTCTTCTTGAAAGAACATTGTCAGAAAGCTTTGCTTTTTATTTTTAATATCACTGAACAATATTGTTTTTATTGATAGCATGTACCGTAGATTTAAGGAGCAACGGTCGAAATGTGTTCATATAGATTTCAGTCCGGTCTGCATATAAGATTAATAAGAGCTATACATTATATTCCATTCAAAGTGATCATGGGAATTTTAACATTTTTTGCGAAGTCATAGCGCTATCTTTTCAGTTACTGTAGTCAAGTGGATTATCTTTAGATCTCATTTTAAAGCGAGTTTGAAAGATTTCTGCGTACGAATGTAGAGATTAATCAATGAATAATTCTCAAGGAGAATAAGTTAAATCAACATTGAAACTGATAGCCTTTGAAACTCAAGATTTAGTTTCAAAAGCGAAAGAAAGACAGGAAATTAGATACTTGTTCAATTAAATATAGCTTTTGAAAAACAAATTGAAATTTAAAAATACAGCTAACCTAAACGGCCAAAATAAATTGAACGTTGACATTATTATTGCGTAAATAAAATTAAATATTTGAGATAATTTTGAACAAACATTTCTATAGTTCGATCTTATACGTTGAATAAAAAGCAACAGAAAACAGACCGCGCGAAGACTTTTGTCAGATTCTTTTATAAATTTGATGAGCAATTGACACCAACTACTTGATGCAGTTTAATCAAATTATAATTCGATATATAGCAAAATGACGCGTTAAAGGGAACTATTCGAAAATAATTTATCAAATGCAAATACAAATTGAAATCATCAAAATCAGATTTAAACGACAGTAAAATATAATAAATAAGTTTCAAATTATATGATTTTGCTTGAAAAAAAAAATGAATTCAAACCTAATCAAATGAATAGTGACAGTGTCACTGACTAACAATAACATGATATTGAAACAGACGTATGCAGTGTTTCTGGACACGTATAAATTTATAACATCCGAAAAATTAGTTTTCAGTAAAATGTGTGCTTTTGACGTATTTGCTATAAGGCCGCATTTACATAATATACAAGTTTCTTGTACAAGCCATTCAGTGAAGTACTCTTTATGACTTGTAATATAATTGTAAATATGTAAACATTCACATTGAGCAACTGCAGCCGACATTGTATTAAGTGACCACCCAAGGGACCTTCAAAATCCGGTCTCTTAATAGAATTTGTGATATTTCTCTAGACAGACATTTTTTGAACTGTTAACAAGGTTAATAAAATACATGTATATATACAATGTATTTTTGTTTGTCGTATGTTGTTCCTGTATGGCATCTTGTATTAAATAACAAAATTATTCTAAAATAATTTTTATTTTTTTATGTACATGTACATATTTTTAGACAGCAAGTCATCATCAATCATCATAATAGTCATCATTTCCAATTATGTCTTTAACGAGGTCAAACACAAACTTCTATCTCAATTCAAACCGACAGTAAAACCGGAAATGCGGTTGACTCTAATTTACTGACGAATATTTGAATCAAAATCAACATTAAACGTTAACATAAACTGTTCGTTGAAGTGCTATAAATGAAATTTCTATGAAAACTAAAGGATAGTTTGCTTATTTATCTTCATATCACCTCAAACATTGTTAAAAAAAGATTGTGAAAATGGTGAACACTTTTACCTATTCATGCACCATGAAAATGGTTGTTTGCTCGATTGTTCGATCGTTACATTTAATTGCCATATTCAATGTATTTAGGTGTGAACAAACACGCTATTTACCCGGGTGAAAAATACCTTAAGGTGTTATTCGTTAATTATTTAAAAACAACGGTCGCTTTATACATATATTTAGAGTAATTAGGACCAATTTTTACTGGCCGCTAGTCGCACAATAAAATGAACGCTTAATGGAATGATTTTATATAGTGAAAACGGTCGGGAGGGATTTCAAGTGGTCGTTGAATAGAAAAGTCGCTTAATGCAGGAGGTCGCATGTAACACGTTCCAGCGAATTTTTGGAATTCCAAAATTTTCCAAAAACTACATTGAAAACTTGTTCGTAATATAAGTATGTTGATTTATAGTATTTTACATTGGAATAAATAATTTCTACCTTTCGTTCAATAACTTATAAAGACAAACACAAAAATCAAATTCTAAAAGATATTGGAAAATAAATATTCCAATTGGATTCTAAAAATAGCATTAAAATTCTCATTCCAATTGGATCTTTCCAATTGGAATATTTTTCCAATTGGACTCGCCAATGGGAAATCAGACTTCCAATGGGAAGTTCCAATTGGATTCAGTCCAATTGGAATGAAATTTTCCAATTGGATTATTCCAATTGGAACTAATTGGGAAGAATCCAATTGGATTAATTATAAATGAAAATATTTTTTTTTTATTTATTCCGATTGATTTCAAAATAATTTTAAAAGTGCTATCCTACATTTGATATGGAACTGACTTTTTGAGTAAAATTTACAATAATTAGCGACTTTTTGTGAAATTTACTATGAATCATTGATATTTACTGTAAATATTTAATTTGGTTATACTGTTAGACCCGTACTGGTGACCTTTGACTCTGTGGTAACGATTTTAGCTGAAAACACACAATACGGACAGTTTGTGTCACTGGTTTATCGAACTTAGCAAATCTATTCATTTACTTAATTTACAACTTAATCGCTCTCGAGACTCAAAAAGTCTTGCCCCACTTTTCATATAGGAGTGACCTTGTTTGCAAACAAAATGCCGTATTACGCAATAGACAAAACTCCGATGGGCAGCGGTCGGTAATCCATATATTTTTTTATTGTTAGTGATGTTTTCTTAACGGCCGTAACTTTTTTTAAACAAAAGATATTTAAACAAGTTTTATATCACTGGAAAGCTAATAAAATGCACAATTTATTCATTATTTTCAATTTCGTTTTCCTTTTTTTAAAATCGCGAGCTGTAACTTACACTGTTTTTAGCAAAGGTTAATGCGGCAACATATGCCATTATGAAAAACGTAAGTTCTTTTTAAAAAAATATTTTAGAACTTTTTGAATTTTGAAAATCCTTTGGATATCATAGAAATTATAAAAAAAATTAAACACTCCTTTACCATACAGAGGCATTTAAAAAAGAAGTGTTATGTATGTAAATTAGAATTTTAATTGTTACCGAATAATCCATATGACCAACACGCCAAGAATAGTTTTAGTTATGTTAGGTTATGGTGGAAAGTGCAAGATACAGAACGCAACCCGTTCCAGGGACACCAACTGGTTCTTTATCATGTCTGATCCGACATCCTACCTCGGTTTAGGTCTCATCCGAAAGACCATTAGTTATGTTTGTGGGGGAACGGGGGATCAAACCTGCGATAACCACTACACCACTGATCCACTCCTTAACTGTTATAGCCCACCAGCAAGCTTTTCAATCTGGACGAGTGATGTCACGGCTATATCTCCTTCGACACTTCTTCCTTAATTTGACACTGAAGTGATCAAACCTAGGACCCTTTTATATTGATGCAAACGCGCTATTACTGCCCCATAATGATGTTGGGAAAAAGCGTTTCTGAAATGTCAAGCGCCCTGGATACGAGTTATACCAGGGACCTCCGGATTGGTAGTCCACACAAGACTTGAACTAGGAATTTAAGTAAAATAAGTGATGTAAGGGAAACTTCAACAACAACACAGTCATGTTTTTCTTTATGATTTATATGATCATCAATGTTTCGGCTGACACGTTCTCCAGGATACTACATATATTAACAAGAGCCATGTTACACATGGTTAATCCCCCCGCCAGGAAGAAGTTACCTGAAGGTTGTACTTTCGTACATTTTACTTGGTGAGAGGAAATCCTTAAAAAGCCGTATAGTTATGGTCATGCTGAGTACAGTTTTCAAGTAAGTGGAAAAAGAATAAGGCAATGAAGAGAAGGTTTGCAAAATTATATTAATGTTCATTATCAGTATAGGTATGATATTTTTCTATTTGACTAAAAGAAGGCAAGGTAGAGTTATTGTTCTTGCACACTGCACTTCCTACCAATGTGCTATGTCAGTGTATTAAGTTTGAAGAAAATCCCTCAAGTACTTTTGGAGATATGCTTCAGACAAGTAAATCTGATAAAGGGGAATAACTCTAAAAGTAGGTAAGGTAGAGTTATTGTTCTTGCACACTGCACTTCCTACCAATGTGCTATGTCAGTGTATTAAGTTTGAAGTAAATCCCTCAAGTACTTTGGAGTTATGCTCTGGACAAAACTTTTAAAGTAAATCTGATAAAGGGGAATAACTCTAAAAGTAGGCAAGGTAGAGTTATTGTTCTTGCACACTGCACTTCCTACCAATGTGCTATGTCAGTGTATTAAGTTTGAAGAAAATCCCTCAAGTACTTTTGGAGTTATGCTCTGGACAAAACTTTTAAAGCAAATCTGATAAAGGGGAATAACTCTAAAAGTAGGCAAGGTAGGGTTATTGTTCTTGCACATTGCACTTCCTACCAATGTGCTATGTCAGTGTATTAAGTTTGAAGAAAATCCCTCAAGTACTTTTGGAGTTATGCTCCGGACAAAGTTTTTCAAGTAAATCTGATAAAAGGGGAATAACTCTAAAAGTAGGCAAGGTAGAGTTATTGTTCTTACACACTGCACTTCCTCCCAATGTGCTCTGTCAGTGTATGAAGTTTGAAGAAAATCGCTCAAGTACTTTTGGAGTTATGCTCCGGACAAAATTGTGACGGACGCACGGACGGACGGACGGACGGACGAAGACCATTTCTAATATCCCCTTCGCCTTCGGCGGGAGGATAAACAAAGGAAGTGAAGTCAAAGCAGTTCGACACATCTTTAGTGGGAAAAATAGCAAACAATTAACATGATGAAATAAGGCGAGTAGGAAAGCTCCCCTTTTCTTCAAAAAGTTGAGCTAAAACACAACGGTTACCATGATTTATTTTTGTCCTCTTATGTAATTTCAAAAGATGTAGCTGTATATCCTAAGATAACTTATATTAGAGTAACTCTAAAATTAACTAGAGATATCACTAATTGTGATTAATACCCCCGTAGGCTTCTTTATAAACTGAGGAAGTTCGTAGTAACAGAATACCTTGCAAAAAAAACTAAAAACGAGATATTGTTCTTGACAATAACTCTGTAATTTGTCAAGCTAGAGTTATGGTTATTAAACACTGCACTTCCTCTCATTGTGCTTGACTATTGTATGAAGTTGTACTGAATTCCAACCAGTAGTTTTCAAGTTATGCTCCGGACAAGGAAAATGCAACAGACCGCCCGACCGACCAACCACAGGGTGAATCCTATATACCCCGCTAAACTTCGTTAAGGGGGTACAATAAAACTATAGTCATGGCTTTTTGTGCACTGAACTTTTCTCATTGTCCTATATTTATAAATGAAGTATCAATTGATTCCCTTATATGCTTTTTGAGTTATGCTCAGCACAAGAAAAAGTAAGTAAGGGCCCTAACTCTAAAATAAGTTAAGCTAGAGTTGTTGTTCTAGTGCACTGCACTTCCTCTCATTGTCGTCTATCAATTTATGAAGTATCATTGGATTCCATTTTATTCTTTTAGAGTTATGAAGCGCACAAGAATAAGTAACTAAAGGGCTGAAACTCAAAATGTAAGGTTCTTCAACTCTAACCTCTATCAATATATATTACATAATTATCAATTAATCTCCTTTAATACTTTTCACGTTATGCTGCGCGAGGAAGTAGGACAGATGGATGTATGTACGATGTGATCACTATATGCCACTGCCTTTGAGAAGGGTAATAAAAATAGTGATGGTCATATCAGGGCAACTGGTATATACATGACCTTGAAATATACTGTAACAGTAATCTTTTTCAGTCAATACTGATTACTTGCATTCCATGTACCCTTTGTAATTAAGACATCTTTTGACTGCATGATTAGCATAATAGTAAGGGCACTTGCTTCGCAATATAGGTTTGATTTCCGGCTTTCGAAGTTTTTAAGACAGCAGGTAACATCACCAGATTGGACAGGCTGGTTTTCTAAAAAAAAAATGACCTCACTATACCATCATCTGTGCAGCTGGTTCAAATCTTTGCATTACTGATAAACTGAAAGAGAACATTTTCATGCAAAGAAATGACGTCACTGGGATGATGTAACCTTTCATTGTTTGGTCTCTTAGAATCAAAATACATGTACTGTGACCGTTAAAGGTGGTCAATCACATTTAAGCAACATTTGATGACAATTTTACTTTTTGTATATTCTGTTAGAGATTTATTTAAGGAACAAAAAGACCCATTACATAGAGTTAGATCCCTATTTGAAATTTACATTTTATTAACTTTTATTAAATTTTGTTATTACTCCCCTTTAATATGGAAGTATTTAAAAAGTTATTTTTTATTCAAAAATAATTTCTGCTTTTACATTTGCATTAGATAGATATACAAATATTTTAACATTCTGAACCAAGAGGCAAGTTTTAAAACTACTGTAGCTTCTGAATTCATTTATTTCAACCAAGATAGGTAAAGGGAGGTAATAATATTTTTTCAAACTTGCATTTCTAATGAATTCCATCTAAATACATAATTGTTAATGCATATATTTTATAAATATAATACAATAGGTCTTATATTTATATCTTTCCCTAGGCAAAGTATGTGTATCAAATTTGTACTTATGATAAACTAACTCTATCATGGTTGGGCAACCAGGATAGGGAAATCAATTTTTAAAAATACCTCCAGTGAAAATCTTACTTGAATTAAGCGCTAAGTGAACATAAATGAGTGTAAATGATCAGATGTTAAAGTTTCAATCAAATCTGTTACATAGCCAAAATCTGATTATCCACCTTTAAGTTTTGAAATTAAAGGTTAGCAAGATGTAGGATATTGTCACAATCAAAAACAATTTTTAGTTTCTTAATTAACACTGTTTCATGCATCATGCGTACAGTGTAACCTCCATTAACTGTTATCACTCACCAACAGCCACCACCTTAAATTAGCCAATTTGAATTCCCACAATTGGATTTTCTAAATGTTTTACCTCCTATCAACAGCCATCTCCAAATTCTAGTCAACATCAACTATTTTTAATTCCGAATTGACAGAAAACCTTTCAAACAGCCAAGGAACACGATAACCGCCTGTCAAAATTTTGACCGGAAAAGCTTTCCATAAAGCAATTTTCAAAAATCATTGTCTGTGCATCTCAACTATTAAGTTCATTTTCAGAGAAGTTACATAATAACCATTCCTTGGTCTGACTTTAACATAAAGATTTAATTCAACAATCCAGACATTATCTCACCTTTATATGAAAGCCTTTTTCACGATGTTAAGTTCCAAAAGCATAAACCAACAAAAACTACAAAAAAAAGCGGATCATATATATTAACTCCAAAAAAATCCTTCTGAGCAGCAGCCACCTCTTGACAACAGCCCATTTCCAGTCATGCGGCGGTTGCACTGTATACTTACAGATTTGACTTCTATTTCAATAGTGCTTTCTTCACGGGAATACATGTAAATTTGAAAAGTCAGATGGAGCTACTTCCATATACAAAACTCTGCTTACTTTTCTGAGTGCTTATTTACTACAGTAAAAATTCCATAGACATATTTGAATAAGGGATATTGAAAAACAAGAAAAACTGAGATGCAAAGTATTACAGCGGGCCCACAAACAAAACTGACATGTATATTTTGGAAATTGGAGATGGTTGATGTTGAGGCATGGCCCCAACAGAGCTCAAGGAAACCAATTCTGGTTGAACAAGCAAAACCTGACACGACCTGTAGTATCAACACTTTACTGTTATCGAATAATATGTATACAGTATGCGCCAATATCCTTATTACTTTGACATGAATATAAAAATTTTATAATTATTTGTCAGAAAAGATTTAAAAACTGAAAATGATAAGTAAAACAGAATTTTTTTTTAAATTGGGTTTGGATGGGATTCAAACTTATTCATAAAAGTACGCTGGTACAGTTACAGGACTCAAAGCCTCTTTCTTTTTTTATCACCCAAAGAGATAACGATTGAAGATAATAGTACATACTAGCCTGAGCAAGCTGTATTTCATGTGGTCATTTCATGTAGTCAACAGTGAGATTAATATTACTAACTTAGTGTTAATTGTATAGTACTGCAGTACTCTATAGTACAGTTATTGCAGAACTCCTCTGGTGACCATGGTGATATACAATCTCGATTGGATCAGTCTTAGTAGAAATAACAGAATCATCTAGTATTAATCATATTAAATTCCTCTTTTAAATTTTCAAAGCATATTCTTACCATTTTATATTAAATTCACAGTTAGCATTTCATCCCCATTTCTGTTGCAATACTTGGAAATTTATCTTATCTATCAGGCATCATTGTCCGCCAAGTGTTTCTAGTGAACTATTTAAAAAATTGAAATCTTTATATTCAATTGCCTTAAATTTTACACTTTTTCTGTTGTCGTCTTTAAATCTATCTAATCAATTTTCTAATTCAACAATATAAACTGATTGGGTTACTCAAAGTTATAACTCCAGCATCCTTAATTGAATCACCGAATCAACACAACATCTTGCATTGTTTATCCATACATAGCTTATGTTTATATATGTTATTGTAACATGCCAACAGAAAATAAACTTTGTATTTGTATTTCGTATTTGTATCCATGAACACAAAACTGACACCAAGTGCTCTTTGTACATGTAGGCACATTACATTTCCCCCATCATTACCTTCTTCATTCATTTCTTATTCAACTTTTTTGTTTGTTCTATCTTGGGTGTTTTGCGTTATTTATGTCTTCTTGACTCTCTCTATTTACACAAATAATTGCTACTGAAATAACAAAATCCTTCCTTAAGTGTGAAATCCAACAAAGTCTTCAATTCAGCACTTCCATCTTCTAAACTCTTTCCAGGTTGAAGGATCTTCACAAAGTATATAATTTTTCACACTAAGGATTGATGGTTTTTCTGCAGCTTTCATTTGGTGGTGTTTTGAACTTCCCTCATCACTGCATGTGACACTTATTCTCATCATGCTCATAGGCCTGATATCTAAAAAAAATAAATAAAGAATATCAGCATGTCTATATTTTAAAAATCATTTAATTTGCGTAGAAGAATTATGGTTCAATTAAGATTCAACTGAAAATGTATTGACTGAATAGTGAACAGTGCAAATTATGATCAGACTGGATGTATGTGCCGATCTGGAATTGCACTAGTCACAAAAGCAGAATAATTTGCTACCAGCAGAGTAAAGATTCATAACTATGCTAACATTTATCAGGATAAAACTGTGTATCTTAAAGACACAGCGCCTCAGGATACAAAGCCAAATATAATCTATAAAGAACAATTTCCACTCTTTTCTCATATTTATCATAAATTCAGCAAAAAAAAAAAAATCACTGACTTAATCCCTTCTTTAGGTGCTTTAATTTCCTTGGATTTAATTTCTTAATAAAATTGTTCAATTATGTTTTTGGTCAGTGCTATATGACAAAACCATCTCGGTCTACACTACCCTGGCTTGTGATCATATGGTTTATCATGTTATGTAATCTTACACAACATACTGATACGTGCCTAGGGCAATTAATAATTTTTAAACTGCAACAATAAAAGTTTAGGGGTCTCATCTTTCAACAAGAGAATGACCTTCATTAAACAAAGAAACAAAATAAAAATGCATTATAATCATGTTTTCATGATAAAATTAGAGAAGACTCAAGAACTAGTATGTACTATTCTTTAATGGACTAGGTATTTTGAGACAGTCTTTTTACATTTTTTTTTGACAATTAATTATAAATGGGGTCCATTCATGACTGATCATTCTTTTATATAAATCTTAAAACAGATTTTTCAATTTTAACATACATTTGTGCCAGTGAATAAGTTGCAGTGTAGACTATGATCAAATTGAAAGAAGGGATGACAGATAATTTTATGTTTAAAGGACAGTATATAAGAAAGTTGTCTCAAATAAAAAGACAGTATATAAGAAAGTTGTCTCAAATTATATTCTATTCATAGTAAGTTTCAGGAAAAGCAATAAAAATAATACTATGTATCTTAGAATGTATTTTGCTCATTAATAGATTTAAGTCAGTTTCGAAATCTACTTTATGCCTGATTACTTTGGTTTATCTTAGATCTGACTTTTTATATATTTGGCATATGAGATGGTCCTATTAACCCTATGTCATGACTGCTGTAACTGTTGGTTTCAATTAAATCTGCTCGCTCTCAGTTATCGTTGAAAAAAAACATTTTTTTAAAAATTTGACAAATTTATTCATAAATATAAAACTAAAGGCTAGAATCAAAATATTAGCAAAAATCTAGGTAGGAATTTGCAGAAATCGATTGAAAATGTCGGTTACACGGCACCGCTACACTATATGTTTATATTGAAATTTCAAAAGCGTTTGCAACGCTTTTGAATTTGGTAGCGTATTTGTTGAAATTGAGAGATATACGTGACATGAATTTATACTGGAGCCTTTTTATATAACCATATGTTCTAAAATACTTTGTTTACATACAGTTTGAAGAACTTTATTTTTTAATCAAATCTGAGAGCGAGTAGCTTTAAGACAGCAAATAATTTAGTTTCGTAAAATGGAGCAGTGATGTGGAGGTTGCCTGCCGCTCATTCCAGAGGTTGTGTAAAATTTGTAAATTGATAGACAAGTGAAGGACATTACTTTTTGTAACTTTATGATTAGATAGAGACAAAGTGCTGAAACTTATTAATAATAGCAGTGTTAGTTTGAATACAATAATGCATGATCCACAAATGTAGCAAAAGAATTACATCATAATATCAAAAATACATTTAGTACAGAATTTAATTTATACCTTATTTCTGATATTTAAGAAATATTTCTCACAAGTTCAAAAAGTAAGCATCTTTCTTGACATTTATGTATTATGGCCAATCTCAACAATATAACTTGAAAAGTCGAAATAAATATGTATCATTGTCTTCACCTTAAAACTATTGGGAACATATTACACCTACCATTAAATTAATTAAAGGCCCTGTCTCAAAAAACAACACAAAGAAATGGTACATGTACTGCACAATTTTGTGACAATACTGGTCATTTATCTGCAGGTAGCCAATATGCCCCTCAGGGGATTATCATACAGTCTGTCAGACTGATCAAGGGGACAAGTTGCTACAATAACATACCACCTACTGTAGCAGTTTGTCTTGTTTTCTAATTTATTTCACTTGTGAATTCTGGTAAATGTACATTTAGAAACTGCCAGTCAGCAACAGATTGATAATATTTTGTTGGCTTACAATATTGTGAGGTACTTGACAATTTGAAAAAAAGCTAAAAAAAACCCTAGATTCAAATCCTAAAAATAAAACTGTTATAGTGAAAATAGGGGATTTTGGGATTTTTTGTGATTAAGAAAAAAAATCAAATCGAAATTCATAACTGCATAATAGATACATGGTTAAAGGAAACATGTAAATTAGCTAACTGGAATTATTTAGCTACATTTCACAATGTTTCACACTAATAATATTTTATCTATTTTTCTCATACAATCAAAATGCTCATATTAATAATAAAAACATTTTTTTAACTGTTTTGTTATCATAGTAATAATTTGGATAAATTGAAACATCCAAACTTTATCGCTGCATTATGTGCATAAGAAACATCATTTAACCGTTACCCCTCTGGTAGCAAGTGTTTCTTTTGTTACCAGCGCAGATCATGATCATTCTGCCCGGACAGAAACCGCCTTATATTTTTGTTTGAAAATTTTAAACATCTACTGTACAGAGAAAAATTAATTTTTATCTTAACATACTTTGACATGGCAGATACTATGCCGAGGGTTTTCCACAGAAATGACTTAAACGTAAATCTAGGTCTCATGGAATTAGACGCAATGGTAATATTAAGCGCAAATCAAAAGTCAATATTTCTGTTGCAGACCTCGATATAATTCTTTCAAACTCTGGTAGACATTCAATGCTTTCTCGTCTCACATCTTTATCTATTCAGTCTCTTAAAAAACTAGACGAGGAAGCGGACCAGTACGTTATTCAAACAGATCCGTTTTACACTGTGTCATATCTTATCCAACATTACACACAACACGTTCTCCGTCCACATATTGACACTCAATCTGATCATGATAGACATTTTCTTAAAATTCATTTCATTAATAAAGGTATTGACTTCATCGATATACCCAGTATATTTCGTGATAGACGTGTCATTGATTCTGTGCCTAAGTATTTCCGAAACTCCGAAGTTCCTATTATCTGTTATAAATATAAAACACCTGTTAGAAATGTTATATTCAATTACAATAAAATTGTTTCCGACCTAGATGTTCAAACAAATACCCCTTCTTACTGCGAATGTAAAAACTCGAAATTTTGCTATTCAGATGCCGGTCATGTCATCACTGGTAATTTTGATATTATTAAAGACAAGCGTATTCGTAATTTATTCTTTAAAGGACCAAAATATAGAATTCCTTCTACTATTGATTTTCATGCTTGTCGTGGTCATATTGCGGAATCCATCGAAACTTTTTGTGTTAAATGGTGTCGTCGTGAGAATGCTGATCCAAATGCATTAACGTCTTGGAAACGAAGTATTTTTAACATTGTCGATTCTCGTATAAAATTTTACCAAACAAATGAACACCTACTTCCATCAAAACCCAAGTTTACTTTAAGACATCTGAAAAAGGAAATCCTAGAATTTCATTCTAAGTATGTCTTAGTTCCAGCAGACAAGGCGGCCAACAATATTATCATCATTTGACGCCTACATTATATTAATGTTTTACAAAACGAACTAAATAGCACTAAAGCTTATATATTGAGTCCTTCCGTTGAACAAAATGTGGTCACTGATCACATCAGTGAAGTTTCTAATTTGAAAGTTCGTATAGATGATCAACATATTAAACTTCCTACTATGTACTGGATTCCTAAATTACATAAACAACCATATAAAGCTCGTTTCATCGCTAATTCAAGCTCTTGTACCACTACAAATATTTCAAAACTATTAACATCTTGCCTAACTGCTATAAAAGCCCACGTGAAAAGATATTGTGATAAAGTATACGAAAACTCTGGTAAACATTTATTTTGGTCGATCAAAAATTCTGGCGAAATCCTGGATAAGTTTAAAGTTAATAATTACAAAGTAACTTCAGTCAGTACATACGATTTTTCTACACTGTATACCACTTTACCACATAATTTGATAAATGACAAGCTAACTTCCCTAATTCAAAAGACTTTTGCCAGGGAGAATGTTACATTTCTCGCCTGCAATTTCGATAAAGCTTTTTTTACTAGCTGTATTGTTAAACATTATACTATGTGGACCTGTGACGAAGTTTGTAAAGCCCTTTCCTTTTTATTGAACAACATTTATATAAGGTTTGGGAATGCAGTTTTCAGACAAGTAATCGGTATTCCCATGGGAACAAATTGTGCACCCCTTGTCGCAGATTTGTTTTTATATTGTTATGAAAGAGACTTTATGTTGAGTCTTTCTCCAGACACGCAGGCAGACATTATCACTGCTTTTAATAATACATCACGCTATCTGGATGATATTCTTAATATGGATAACCCGTTTTTTGGTCAATTGGTGGACACTATTTATCCCCGGGAACTCCAGTTAATTAAAACTAACAATTTGGATACTGGTGCTTCATTTTTAGATTTACATCTCTCTATTTATAACAATATTATACATACCAAAATTTATGACAAGAGGGATGATTTTAATTTTAGTATTGTAAATTTCCCCCATTTGGATGGGGATGTACCTCATGCTACATCTTATGGGGTATACATTTCTCAGTTAATTCGGTTTGCCAGAGCGTGTAGTTATGTTGAGGATTTCAATGAACGTAATCAATATATTACAAATAAACTTCTTCAACAGGGCTACCGTTATTACAAATTGCGTAAATATTTTGCTAAATTTTACTATCGTAATTCTGATTTGGTTTTGAAATTCAATAGTAATCTAAAGACTCTTCTGCGAGAAGGTATTTCAAAACCCGATTTTTATGGGGATGTGGTTTACAAACTTCGTAAGATTTTGGGTCATGGCAATTTTCCAACTGTATTTGCTAAAATTATAAAACGTTTTGTTAAAAGAGGTTACGACCCAACTGTTTTGAGACACACCGCATGTTTGGTGTTCAACCCGTTTACAGTTGGACGCTATGCTTCCCTCTTTGATTGTGTCTGACGGAAAAGGGGGAGGACTCTGTGATGGGCAGTTTTTAAATCCCACTGGGACGAAACTGTTTTGATTTCTGTCCTCTGGCCTGTTTCGTCGGGCCCTTAAGGGTGTTTCTCTTGGTGCTCTGCCTTCTGCAAAGGCATTGAGTACATACGTTTTTTGGTTCTCAAGGTTTGCTTTTTATATATTTATACACGAGCATTTTTGTGTTTTACATACCATGCCTTTTGTTTCCATTGCGTGTGTTAGAGATTCACCTAGCAGGGATTACTTTTATTTACACTGTCCTGTGACTTTGGAACATGGTGGGGGTAAGAGTGAGGTTGGGTGCGCACCATAAACCGGTTTAAGCTCCCCAGTGGTGTTTTTTGCCACTGACCGTTCCAAGGCGGTGCCCCACTGTGTTCCTTTAATTGTTCGTTTTGTCCTCGTGTGTTTGCTTTGTATGCTAGTGTGTGTTGGTAGTGTATATGTGTGTGTGTACATGATTGTGTGTGTGTGTCGTTTGTGTGTGCGTGTGTGTGTGTGTGTGTGTGTTGGTGGTGTGCACTTCTGGGTGCTGTGGGGTTCGTTTTTGGGGAGGCTGCGTTTTTGGTACGTGGCATTCCCTGTTTGATATTATTTTTGTTTTAATATTCACCAGTAATCAAGGAGGCCAGAAAAGGGATATGCAAAACTTGAAATTTTAATACACTGAGTAGCAATCCCTATACACTTATTTGTCATGTGTATATGAGCTGAAAATGATGGCATTGCATACTATCAATAATTATTGAAAATATACATTAGCACCTATTGCGTAGGTGGAAATCAGCAATTCCATTAAATCATTTTGCAAAGGTGGACATACAAGAAATTATCTTTCTGATTCCAGTGGTATATATAATTATAATAATCAGGCAAATCTAACATAATGTGTTTCATGTGAAATTTTCAATTTAGAACTTTCCTTTAAAGCTGCTCGCTCTCACTTGCCGTCAAAAAAGTGAAATTTTCAAAAATGACATACTTATACATTCATATAAAACTATAAAAGCATATCTATTCTACCGTCAACGGACATAATCCCCTTAGCTCATATTTGCACATGAGGACATTAACCCCTTCTTGACTTTGCATAGGCGGACATTAGCCCCTTCATCAAGTTATCTTTCTAAAGGCATCTGCATAATAATTATCATTATTTTGTATGACAAAATTAATATATCTAACTAAAAAACCTTTCAATTTTAAATTTATGAAGATATTAAATCCAATTTAAACTTTGAAGAGTGAACGGGAAAATGTCTGCCTTTGCAAAATAATGAAGGGGATAATGTTTGCCTGTGCAAAATAGAGCTAAGGGGATAATGTCCTAGGGGATTTTGTCCTAAATTCCTATTCCCCCATTATTTATGGTTTAATATAAAATAATTGTTCTACTCTTTGTATATAGTGACAAAATTTTGAGTCATGTTAGAATTTTTCTTACATATTCTCATTTTTATACTACGGTTTAACAGAACAGTTTAATAAAACATCATTAATTTACTTTATGCAAAACAGAACTCTGTTCTGTTGTTTAGATCTGTATTAGGCTGCTTTGACTACTAGTATTGATTTACACTGATTGCCTCAGGCTATAATGAAATCTTTGTGTCATTCTGTCTTATCAGTATGTCATGTAAGATTACATAACTGCTGTATGTTATGTAAGATTACATAACTACTGTATACCACAGGCTCATAATGCAGCATATTTATAAATATACAGTAAATCACAGCCTACAGTACACCAAGTAGAGATTTTGTAATTCTTAAGAAAGGGGAAAACTAGAAGAAATTTCATGATGCAAAAAATCAAAATATTTGAATATTGAATATGAAAAATAGGGGACATGCATTTCTTCATACAAAAATTAAAGCTGCTATATTTGTTTCTTTACATACTCTAATGTTTACAATGTGTTCTTATCAGATATGTTCACTGTGCATTTGAGACATTATTTCTTAAAACAACGAGATATGACTTCCTGTAAACATTATTGCTGAAAAAAAATACTGAAAATACAATTTAAATATTATCAAGTTTTTCAATAAATATTACTCTAATACAGTCTAGGCTGACCTAAGCGGTCAGTCAAGGAAAACAGCCAAATTGACCGTTTAAGGAAGGTGACCACTTAAAGAAGGATCGTAATTTACCTTTGACTTTTGACATTCTATACAAATATCCCACCCACCCCTTCAGCTTCTATTTACGAACTCACTAAATAGTATATGCGACATAAATGTTACTGCTGTTTCTTTTTTATTATTTCATGAACAAAAGAGTAACATTTAATCAGATTTTGAAAAGTTATTTTGTTTGCCAATATTATGTTCAATGGTATGAGCAGACAACATGTGCCGGGCTATAGCAAAACGCCCGTATCGGGTATCCAGTAAAATGAATCGTTGTATGTGCGCGACAAAGGTTTTTTTCTGTTTCGGTTTCTTCACATTGCAATAGCCTAGTCTCTGTAGTTTTAATATTTGGAACAATGCATTTATTAGGTACTAGAATCTACCCCAAGGGCGCTTTACCTGTGATAAGTTTATACCTATTACCATAGCGACAATCAGATTAGCTGATTAAAAAATCCTTTCAGAACAATTGATCAATAAATTTAAAGTAAGTTTGTACCGCTAATTATAAATAATTGGTAACTGTTTTGGCGGCTTTTAAATAATGTTCCTTTTATTTTTATTCATTAACAACAAACTTTTTACCACCTATCGTCACCAACACAGCCTGTTTTATTGGTAATTACGTGAGTGTATATTTCGCGATTTCGATCAATTGTTTTGAAAATTTCACACTTGATTCGAATGACACGTGGACGTTTAAAGGGGCATTCCCTACATCTAGCAGATTATATTTTCGAATCATAGATTATGTCTTCAATGAACAAAAAATGATAAATAAATACAATTTCAAAGAAGAACCTTTGGCGAAAAATGCCTCATTTTACCACAATTAATCAATATAGAGGCTTTCTGTTACAAATCGCATCCACCCATTAATTGTACAACAACAACTCTACATATATTATTGAATGGTTTACGGTACTGTTGTATATTTTAAACCGCTGATTTTATCGATGACTGGGAATGCATAGCTGAACCGTTTAAGTTAAGTTTCAATATTTCCAAGGATTCTATTATTTATGTTTTGGAGGTTCAGTTATAGGGTATGTCCCTTTAAATCCGTCCAATTTTAACGGTCTTTTAGCAATCGGGAGGTACTAAGACTGGCCAATCAGTTTAATCAAGGTGTAATATAGAAGGGTTTTTGTCGGATGCGTCCCAGGGTTACCTTTTACTGGAGGTGACCGCTGGACCAAGGTGACCGTTAGGGCAGGTTAGACTGTATCTGGTCCTAAACATGTAACTTGCCTTAGTTTATACTAATTTGTTTTAGTTGCTTGTGAAGAAAGCTTGTTGTATATTGATTAACTCTCGATTCCACTTCCTGGAAAAACCAGTACTGGTGTCATGTGAGTAGGTACCATCGTGACCCAAGGAGGACTCGAACCCGTAACCTCCGGGATGAGCAGTAGACACTTTACACCACCGCAACCCTTTTTCGGTCATTCTATGCACCAAATATAAACAATGCAATGCCTTCTGTACTCCACCCACTTCTCCAATACAAGAATAATTTTGTAACCAAACTGACAACTGGGTTTTATGGTCTAGACAGTTAAAGTGTTCAAAGTTATCACATAATCTATCCTTACCTTTAATTTATCGTTGGTTATACTATTGAAAAATCATCTCCTCTGCAACATTAAGCAACACGTCGCAGCCATGACGCGTGAAAGGTTGAAAGCCCAATGAACACGGTCCTAAAATACAGAAAAACAATACAGACAATGACAAAATTGTACTGTTGTTATGACAAACGAACAAACGATTGAGTCTGAACTGATATTAACTGGTATAGTTGTAAATTACCCAATAACTACCTTGATTTAATGTTTACTGTAACAGTTTCAGTCTTACGACTACAAATGGAGTAAGTTAAACAAAGGGAACTAACTCTGTATGTAAGAAGAAAAAAATCGTGTTGTGAACTGCTTTATCCCTTACCTGAAAGTCTGTAAGCAGATATTGTAAAGTACATTCAACTGTTCCAGATGTCAACATTATTCTGGTTGTTGTCGTATTAGAGGACGCAGTATTGATCTCTAGTTGTATTGTTATCATCTTCGCCCATTATAGAAATCATGAATCCGGAGAAATATATGGCCGAGAAAATAAGAAACGAAATCTTGAACGGGACATAAATTAACATTTCCGGGAAATATATAGAGAACTTGCTGTTTCTAACAGGAGATAAAAGACATATGTATTAATGTTGTAAATGTTAATTTCAATTACGTTTTTTTCGGGTTAAAACGCGAGAAATAATAACTGCGTTTACCTGGCGTTTCAACGCTGTAAGACCATGCAACCTCCGGGATGAGGGGCCGACACCTTAACCTCTACACCACCGCTCCCCAAACGATTTATATATATATATCTCCTGTCGACAGCATTGAAACCTTTTCCTACTCTACATAATATCGTACAAACAGAAATGAAGGATAATTTCTACACAGATCGACAGATATGTTCCAATCCTAAGGATTATAACCTTTTTACCAATTGGATCTCCAATTGGTACTTGCTAACAAATTCCAATTGGAATTCCAATTGGAGTTGTAATTAAGCGTTCCAATTGCAATTCCAATTGGACTATATCAATCCAATTGGATTCAGTCCAATTGGAATTCCAATTGGATTATGCAATTCCAATTGGAAAAAATCGATCCAATTGGATTTTCTGATTTTCCAATTAGAAAATGGTAATTTTTAATGGTTTTGTATCTGTCTACAAGTTTCAAACATAGACGTATCTCTTTGAAATTGAAAACATTTATTCCTTTGATAAAGACCTTTGCATAGACATATCACTCATTGTTATAAACCAAAAACTCTTCGATTTCAATTTGGAAAATTTTGGAATTCCAAAAATTGGAACGTGTTATGTACATTGTCGACTGTATATACATATATATAAGGGCGACACAAAAAGTGCCTTTCTACTTTTTAAACAATACTAAATATATTAAGTATAGATATTAGTCATTTACAGCTACTACATTTATTTTAAAACATAATTATTATACATTTTAATTTTAGTCAAACAATCATATATTCCATCGCTTAAGACAATGTGGTGGACTGTTCACACGGTCACCTTTATTTCTTGATTTATTTTCAAACCAAATTTTGTCAGATCTTGTATGAAAAAAACATCTTGCACAAGTTATAAATTGTACTTATCTAAATGTCTTGTGCAAGCTAGTGTTAATATCTAAACCTTACCCAAGACCTGAGTCACCTTTCTGGACTAATCGCAGATGCAAACATTGACAACCTATCACATACAAGTGAAGAAGACGCAAGTGCACAATATAGAGCAATTAGTTAAGTCTCTGTTTTTCTTTTCTTCTAAAAAATGATTCTTAGATGATATTATATATTATAGCACTGTGTGAAATATCAGGTGTATCTGTAGAGTTGTATAATAACTGTCCTAGTTATGTAAAGGATAACTTTGTAAAGATACCTGAAATGCACATTTATATTAGGAAATAAATCGCATTGTATTTTTTACTATAACAGTATTAGGGACTGGAACCTTTTGCATGAGAATGTCAAAAACATAAATGTGCTCTCAAACGTGCTGTTAAGAAGTACTTGATAAATAAATTAGAAGAAAGTGCAAATTAGATTTAATATATTTTAACTTACTTGAATGCGTTTGTATTGAATGTCAATTTTGATATTGAACACCGTTATTGTTTTAATATGATGTTCATGCCAGATTATAAACAACTAGCTGTCCATCACATATTAAGTCTCATTGCATCTTAATGTACCGTACGATTGTTTTATCATCCTCAATTTATACTCAGTTTATCCTCGATTTATGGTTAACATCCTAATCTTCCATTTAAGGTTACTATGTATAAGAATTATTGATAAGAATACGTTGTTTTTTTAATTTCATATGGAGTAATAAGAGAGAGAAAATCAAAAGAAGTATACTGATCAATAAAATTGAAGATGGTGGAATTAACATGATCGATTTAGAAAGCTTCGCAGTCATGTTACAAATAAAATGGGTAAATTCACTACTATCATCTGAAAAAGCTAATTGGAAAATTATCCCAAAATATTATCTCGACAGCTTCGGTAAAGATTTCCTTATATTCTATATGAATTTTAACTCAATAAAAATTCTGCCGAAAAACTTCTGTAATTTCCCAGAATTCTATAAAGACATCATTTGCAATTGGATATCCTTCAGAAAGATCAATAAAACGCAACCTAAAACATTCTATGATATTCACCAAGAAATAATTTGGGGCAATGAGTTAATTAAACACAAAAGCAAAACTATATTATTTAAAAATTGGATAAACTCGGACATAATTTTTGTAAATGATATCATAGACCATAATGGCAAAATAAGCGAAACCATTATCTTAGACAAACTACAAAATCGTTCTAATTGGATATCAGAGATAACGACACTTAAAAACGCACTCCCCAAATCATGGATTAAGAAAATTCAATCCGAAGAGTCAATACGAACTCACGTTAAAGTGAATCTAAAACTTCTTTCATTTTCCATATCAAATTTACAATCATTAAATAATAAAGCGATATATAATACACTTTTGAAAAAAAGAATATCGAAACCATACTTACAATCTTTCTGGGAGAACAAATTTCATTTAAAAATACCATGGAACAAATTCTATTCACAAATGAATATGTGTATTGACAACAGATACAGACAGTTTCGGTACAAATTAATAAATAACATCGTTGCCAATTGTGATAACCTACATAAATTGCAGTTTCTGTAAAGTACCAGACAATTTAGAGCACTTCTTTATTGATTGCCATTTAATCAAATCTTTTTTGAACAGAGTGTCGAATACATTTAAGTCACTTGGAATTCAGAGAAATGTATACAATTTAAAAAGTGTTGTGCTAGGATACAACTTTGACAACAGTCATTATTGGGAATTTAACACGATTTTAACTACATCAAGTTTTTGCATATACAAATCCTTCTTCCAAAGTAATCAGCGTTTAAATGAATTGAACATCATAAGCATATTTTTGTATGAAATGAACATGATTAGAAAATACCTAGAATACAAACAAGAACGGTGCTCATTCATAGACAAATTCGTAGAGACGTTTTAACATGCATACCTTTCAAACTCTTGAGAACACATATTTTTTAGACATCTTACATTAAAAGCTATTAAAAGCTTAAAAACTATAAGTGACTGCACTAATTAGTATTTTCATGAAATTGTAGAACTGTTTATATGTACATTTATATAAATGTTGTTGTGTAAATGCTGATATAATTTTAAATAAAAGAAAAAAAAATGTATAAGAATTATTTATTCATTTCATATCATGACATATGTCAAACCAAGTTAACTACATATACGATCTAGGACCCCGTTGGAAATAAGTCTTCGGTATTTCACGAGTTATACTGTGCATTTGCTATATATTGTATATGTGATAATTAAATTGTTAATACTTGATCGAATAATATTCTTGAGTCATGATGATGCAATTTCATATCTGTGATACCTATATTAATTTAACTGATGTGATTGAATTACCAAATTACTTATTTGTGAGAGCATTGTATGTGATATTTGCACGAATACAACTTACTTATTTTTCTTACTTTACGTGCTCTCTACAGTAACCAAGGCGCTTAAATATTTATTTCTTATTCAAGAGTATCATGATTTGATATTTAACAGTGAAGTGTTCTTACTAACATAACTGTTTTTTTCTGACATACGAAAGATTCTTAATCAGTCCTGCCCTGACTAACCGAGCAACGCATTTAACAAACAGTACTTATTATAGAATGGATGTAATTAGTTCTTATTATTTTATGACATTTGGACTACTTTGAATATCATCGTTGTGCACATCTGGTAGTGCATTCGATTTTCAGATTATGTAGTCGTCTGTGTATGCTGTACCATTACTATAATTATGATATAAAAGTTAACCTTGATATTTCTTTACAATTTAAATATTTTTAAAGTAGCCGATCAAACAGTTTCGTTTTTGTTCTTATATTGTCATTCATATATTGCTTTGTAGTTCCATAAACAGAGGTGAAGTTCCTACTCCAACGGATATGTTATAAAACTCTTGTAATTTTACATGTGTTATATGTCTTGAGATAAAAGAATGTAAACTGTATACCCTATGTTTTGCCCTTATTGTATATTTTTGTTACCCGTGTTAAACTTGTAACATTTTAATACATAATTATGTTGTAAGTCTTTAAATCAGGGCCCGTATATAACAGGCTTACGAAACGACCGAATATGAAAGTATGATGTCCCTGGTCACGTGACCCATGTCCGAGATATTGAATATTTTTGAAATATTTTATCGGGAAAGCCTATCAACAAAACACTTATAAACTTTTGTTATTTGAGCGAGTTTTCATATCATTGTGATATTGAAATGTGAGGTAAGTGAGTTTATTTTTATTATCTTTAAGTTTTGTTTTCTGTTACTGAATTTCCAAAATGAGATTTTGAAGCGGGAGAGACGACGTTATTGATAAACAGTGTGGATTGGTATGTTATATGAAGCAAAACACCTTGTTATTTGAATATTTTTTTCTGATGTTAGAGATATTTCAATTTTTGCTCTAGTGTAGTCAACAAAGAAATGCATTTTTCGAGCGACTGAAATTAGTGTCATTGACAAGATGTCCAAAATGGCGGCATATTTAGGTGACGATTTGTGTGTACATATATTCCCATAGATCGTAACGATCTATCGAAATAATAATTGTTTTAAAAAGCAAATAAGTTGAAAATAACGTGGAAACATTACAATTTAGCTCGATTTTGTGTAGATATTTTAGTATCAATGATTTACAATTACAATTTTTCAGATTGGGGAAGTGTGAAATTATGTTAGTGCTTTTTGTATTCACTAATGCACTCGACTCTTCAACTCAGTTGTTTGAAATGCTTTTATGTGTTCAATGGAAATGGTTCTAACAACAAATCAACTATCGTATATCTTGTTCGAACAAAGATTTTTTCAGCATAATGAAATAACGTTTTCATCGCGCCAGTTTGTGTTAAACTCGTTTTTTCATAGTGATTCATAATTAATTAAGATTTTGATATTTATATTGCTAGAAACTTAATTTTATTGCCGAAAATAAGTGAAAATCGTATTTTTTTGGAAGAAAAAATGCCTTTACAGTAGCCACTGTGGGGAATCACGTGACTTTGTTTTCATAGACTTCACGGACAATGGCGGATGATAAATACCGGTAAGTGCCGGATTTTCTTACTTTTTCGTTCATATTACTTTCCACACACATTGATGAAATTCCAAACATATCCTATACACTGGCCATTAAAAATCCGCGGTTTTTGGTTCCTTTCCCTCCGCTGAAATATGCATAGATTGTTGGGAATGCATTCAAATGTAATCGTGGAAAAGAATTTTGGCGAGCTAAACCTCACGGACTATCTAGTATTTTTCCAAAAAAGGCATAACAACTTATCATGTGACGTGTTTTTAAGCACAAATAAATGCAAAATATTATTGTTACATCGTATGGGAGTGCGCATATTTCATTTCTTGATTTATAAGGAATTATCACTATTTTTATAAAAATGTGCTAGATTACACGTAATACATTTTTAGGCTCGATTACACGGCACTGGTATAGCACACTTCCTAAACTATTAGAGTGTTACATGTAATTAACTTTCTAACCTATTTCCGTGCCCACAGTTTGTCGATAAACGACAACAAGTGTCAGACCTTATATTTATTTCCACGCAAGTGATATGCCTAAAACTAATATAAATAATACAATTATACCCCAAAATACAAAGTGTAAGGGGGTATACTGGAATCAGATTGTCTGTCTATACGTATGTCAGTCTGTCTGTCTGTCTGTCTGTACACGGAATCTTATGAAGTTTAAATCTCCAAATCCCATGGTCCGAATTTAATGATACTTCAAAGAAGTGATAAGTACCATGTCTAGTTATGTATGGTCCATGCTTCGGGTCACTAAGTGAAACGTCAAGGTAACAGGGGCTTGAGATAGTTAAATCGTGTGCACGGTAAATGTCCAAAGTCCCTGGTAAGAACTTAAAGATACTTCTCTAAAATGATTTAAACATTCACAGTGATATGTACCATGTCTTATTGTGCATGATCTAAGTTTTGGGTCACTAGGTCAAATGACAAGGTCACAGGGGCTCTAGATAGTTATTTCTTTTGCACTCAATTTCATGATATTCGCGGAAGTGATAAGTACTATGAACAGTTGTGCACGGTCAATGTTTCGGGTCACGAGGTCAAAGGTCAATGTCACATGACTCTTTCAAATTATTTGCGCTCTTAATATCCAGAATCTCTGATCAGAATTTAATGATACTTCACAGAAGTATTGTGTATGGTGCAGTAAATAAAGCATGAAATGTTTGCTATGTATACTGTGTCAGTGCGAAGTTTCATGGGTATCTGACAGACAATCGTCATCACATTATATCTTATTATAACTTTGCGGCCCATGACTGATTGGTTCTTTACTATAGTCCTTTAACAGACATGTTGATGCATTGAATTTTATTTTCTTATAATCTGCTGATGCTTTATCTGGCGATTGAAGTGACTGCCTAATTGGCGACTTTATAGGTCTTTTTGGTCAGTTTTCGCTTTCCACATAGTTGTTCTGTTTTCGAACAGATGATCTTACGTTTCTTGTATGGATTCTTTAAGAAATACAATTAACTTGAGTAGTGACTATTTTGGTAATGTGATTATGGGCCAATATGCAATTGAAGCTACTGTTAGGGTCAAAACACTGTCAAATAATTGTCAAATGTAGTGATAAGTGAGGAACAAAGACAGTCATATACAATTCTAACGCACTACTAATGCATCGCCATTCCTGGTTTACTTAAAAAATTATGTCGTTCAAGTTTGCGTCGGGTAAATAACGTATATATAGTCGCAAAAATCGAACGATTATTTTACAAAAGAAAAGGGTTAACTGTTTAATATGGTTTGGCAACAGTATAATTTATAAGGTTTTAAAGTCTATGTTAAAATGTAACCATTACCAACCGTATAAACAGTCGAAAATATTAAAATAAAAAAACCATGAACCTATAAAGGCATGTAGCAAGTATATTAATGTTATTTGTCGATTTTAGGTATAGAAATAGATATATATATATATATATATATATATATATATATATATATGATATGTATGTATAATTTGATTTGATATGTGATTGCGAGTACACATGTACCTATCAATGACATCCTAATATAAAGAGTCCTTAATTTTTTAATAAAGGTAAAGATGATATTTATCAACCAAGATAACAAACGTCAGCTAAGATTATTATTACCTGGAAGCTGAACTGCCTAAAAAATTACGAATTGTCTATCTAATATTGAATACAGTATAGATTTATTTTAAATGAATACATAAAATAACCACGAGTCATACAAATACATATGTTACACAGGATTATTTTGCAGTTCCATCTGTGTAGCGTAGCATACCAGTGCTGTGTAATCTAGCCTAAAATGTATCACGTGTAATCTAGCATTTTTATAAAAATAGTGATAATTCCTTAAAATTAAGAAATGAAATATGCGCACTCCCATACGAAGTAACAATAATTTATTGCATTTATCTGTGCTAAAAAACACGTCACATGATAAGTTGTTATGCCTTTTTTGGAAAAATACTAGATAGTCCGTGCGGTTAAGCTCGCCAAATTTTTTTTTCAAGATTACACTTGAATGCATTCCCAACAATCTATGCATACTTCAGCGGAGGGAAAAGAACCAAAATACGCGGAATTTTAATGACCAGGGTATAGGATATGTCTGGAATATCATCAATATATGTGGAAAGTAATATGAACGAAAAAGTACAAAACTCTGGCACTTACCGGTGTTTATCATCCGCCATTGTCCGTGAAGTCTATGAAAACAAAGTCACGTGATTCCCCAAAGTGAGTAACGCCAGTAGTATCAGTAGGGTGCAATATTTTACTCGTAAACACACTTTTGCTCGATAAAGCCGTCGCGTTCAAAATGCAGATAAGTCGGATCGGAAACAAATCGATAGAGCGACATCATTATTGAACAAAACCACCATATATAGAAAAATTTCGTCACCCTGTCATATACGGACCCTGTTTTAATTATATATTGTTTAACCTAAAACAAAAATGTAAACATACATACCAGCCAAAATACCTATTTTAACTTAATTTAGATTGGGACAACCAATAAAAAGAGAAACATAATGTTCTTTGTTAAATTATGAAATGTCTTCAAAGTTTGAACACTAATGAGTTAAAAGATGTAGGTTATGAAAATATCAAGTTTCGTATGCTTAGAATAGTATTCATTACTCCTCAAAAATACTTTGTTGGTAAGTGATTCATACTGGAGTTTTCTTATCGACCCCATATCCCTTGACTCTTTTTATATCACCCCGTCTCATGACAGACACCGTGGATTACACAAAGCAAACGCTCTTTATTAGTAAATGACGAAAGATACTTCTTCTACTATTGTTTCATTGCTTCTTTATTAAAATGAATTGTGGCCACCTAAATCAGTTCCTGTGAAGTTGTATACAATCTTTGTCTGTCAAATACACAAACTAATAACATTGTGAACTTGTCACTACGACTATCCACTGGCAAAGAGAAGCACGAAAGTTCGTGCAAAGAACTTAAAAAATTGTTTGTTCGATTTATGACCTCAAAAAGGTTTATGTTCATGCGAATTTTCTTCAGACACTTTTCACGTGTGTACAGGTGCGACCGAAATCATCTACAGATCATATAGTTATGTGTTTCAAGTGCAAAATATGGGAAATGTTCAACTTTCATTTCGCCTGATTCAGAACGTGTTCGTTTGTTTGCGATAAAAAAGACGTGATCGGACGTACTTTGAAATCCAGAGAAACGGCTCTGGGTCTCAGTTTTTTTTATTTCTGTAGATGTAAATTATTTAAAGACACGTAACTACGGTAAAGTTTTAAAGTATTATGAAGAAATATAAACATGTTCACCAAAAGAAATAAATTGCATCAGATAGTTCGATACTCTCGGATTGTGATGCTGCATTAGATACCATATCTCTCGAATTTCTTGTCCACTGTAAGCTCCTGTTATAAAGAAAGAGCAGACAAAAATATTCATTCGTAGGCAACGTTTTGCCATTTGACTGTCAAGCTGTATTTCTGTTCCCCATCTGATTTGTTTGAACACAACTTGCGGAATACTATCTAAGACTAGTCCATACATATAGATATCTTCAATCCAGAAAGATGGCGTGAAAGACATAGACTTTAGCAGTTCTGGAATAATGTCATATGTCATCATAACAAATTTGCCTTCACAAAATGTTGGATAATATTTTTTATTTTTAAACAGTTGTTCCTTTACGAAGTACTTATTGTTTATGTTTCGTGCTATAGGATTGCCACGAAGGCGGTAACAAATAACTTGCCTTGTATTTGATATATATCTTTCTTTAATAGCTCTTTCAAGAATAAACGTATTCACCACAATATCATCATCGACCTTAATTATATATTTGGCATTTCTGCAATTATTATTTATCCAGTTTATACCCATGGAAGTACTCAATGAGAGATTATGGTAACTATCTATAAAGTCGCCTTGTAATATATCGTTATATTGCATAAATTCATCCTCCAACAACAGCTGGTGTGTTGTATTTCTAGCACGTCCAAATAAAAACACATGTCTGACGGAAAAGTTAGTTGTAAAATAATTGTTGTTTGCCCAAGTTTCACGAATAGATTTCCTCCGATCAAAATGTAAAGGATGTGACTCAATTATAAAAAGCAACGTAATGTTAGCTGTCGTTGAACAAAGCCTTTTATTTTCAATTAAATACTTTCTCGAAATTTGGGCTGGATCAATGTGTCTTAAACCATACTTAAACAATGTCTTCTGTCTTTCAGCTTCTAACGACATGTGTTTCCCTTTAAAAGATCTTAAATCATCCGAGATAGATTTTGTTTTTATGAGTAAAAAGAAAAACATTAAGATATATAATGATAATACACATAACGAAGTATGAAGCTTCATATTTGTTGGCACAATCATATTTCAATATTTTCTTCACTAAAGTTGAGCTTTCAAATATATCTTCCACAGAATAACCGTTGGTGCTTTTATTCCAATTTAAAGAAGTTCATTTAAAAAAAACTAAAATAATAAAACAAATATAAATTGCATGCATCAACAAAAATGTCGTAAAGTCGTACACTTACGTATATGTCTTCAATGTTTGCCAATACCAAAAATGAAATACACTGAAATATGATAGCATTAACAATGAAGAACATTACAATCCGTCAATTTAATCCGATAGTTATTTTTGTTTATACTATTATCATTACATAATTATCAAGTATCAAGAGCATTATCTTGACTTGGTGTGCATTCGACTAGGTGATGCATACACATATTTGTCAAACGTTAGGATTAAATAACTTGTCAAACTATCGACAATTGTGGGTAATAGGTAAACAAACTTTACAAATAGGTATACCCTAAAACGAGCCGTTTATTCTATAAAACCGTCAAAAGAGCTACGTGTATGTAAAATCACATATTGATAAATGAATAGATTATGCACAGTACGGAAAGTCAATAAATCGACCTTTTCTAATAAATGCTATCCATTCAAAAATTGTGAAAACGGTTTTACCGAATTCTTACACGTAGACTTGTGCAAGTAATACAGGGACTGGAATTTTTAGCTGCAAGATAAACTATCTGAAACAAATAACATGCTTTGATGTTATGTAAATTGCAGACAGTGTTTAGGGACTGTATTCCTCTTTACGGATAATCTACCTATGATAATTGAGTTATAACTTACCTCTAAATGTCGGTCAATGATTAGCATTTAGATATTATTTCAAATGAAACATGTGTGCGGGTCATTGCAAAATGAGTCCAGATGAAAAATATAATATCTAAGTTCTTCGTCGTTTCGGTAGTATTGATAAGAAGCAAATTTCGTTTGAAACTAAGTTATGCATAATATTAACGTATTACGTCTTTATAGTTTTTCATTCAGTTATTGCCCTTTGATTATTTTATGCATATAGTATACATTAAGATATGTGACCGTGCTGTATTTCAGTATCCACTGACAAGAATATTATGAAAACTCATAAGAATGATAATTACCAAGCTTTGTTTTGCACATTATCAGCATGTTGCTCCTGGTTATATTTCACTGAGTCATTGCCCTTTGAATTGTTCATATATAGTTTTCATTGAGTTGTTTGTGCGCACAATTCATCATAAACAACTGGCTAGAACTCAATGTAAACTTACAGGAGTGACTTTTACCAGCTTTAATGTTTTTACGCAGTATTTATGAGCTGAATTGCAATTTTTGATAGGGGGACACGCTTTTAAAAAGGATTCCTCTTGGTTTTATGAAGTTTATGTTTTATTTTTAAAAGTGAAACAAAAACATATCACGCATTATGTGCATCCATTAGGCGTAAAAAAATATGTTTGTTTCAGGTTTCCCGACCTACCCTATTTTTTGCCCCGACCCTAGAACATTTTTTGCGAGTTAATATTTTTTTGAAATTGAAACTATATTGAATATAAAAACGGCATTATATACTACAATGTACTGTTTTGTAAATGTTGTATTCACAGATGCATTTTCACAGTTTTCTCTCACTACCATGGAAAATGTGTGTGTTCCTATTTAGATACATGAATTTCATGTGACATGTAAAATTTATCCAAAAGGAAATCTCAACCGTTAGTGTGAAGCTATTGCATGTTAATATCTTTATCCTTTGTAGTTTAAAAGCCGGCTGATGCGGCTACCAACGGATAGAATAACGGTGTCAATGTTGTATCGGGGGTATTTATCACATTTAGTGATAACTCTAGTGAAAAATAAATCATCTTCATTCATTAGGTTGTAATGTCTAATTATGTCAAGGATTATGGGTATCTATAAGAATATGCAGCACACAATGTACATACAACAATTTATATATCAACAAAATAATGGCAACGCTTTTGCCAATTGCAAAATACTTCAACAACTCAAAATAAGCATATTGGTTATGTTCTTGGCTTGTATAGTATGTCCGATATAGGCCCTGGTCATTTCAGGTCCCTAAAATGGTTTTCGTCTCTAAGAGAGTTAATCAATTTACTCTTTGTCATGTCCATACGATTAAGATTGATACAGGGCCTGATTAACTTTATGATTATTTTTATACCACTTACCTCTGTTTAGGATTGGTGCACAAGGTCTAGGGTCAATGCTCCATAGAACCAAGTTTCAAGTTCAAGTTACTCCGTTTGTGCTACTGGTCGTTTTTGCTTTAGTTAGGCAGTCTTGGCAAAAAGTATTTTCTTTTCAACGGTGTTGTTTTATCGAATGGTATTTCCTAGCATTTGAGAAATATAATTTATTTCCATAAATTTAAACATGCCATAAAAATCAACCAAATGGCCAGTTAGTTTAATCCCTATTTTATATTTACTTTAAGTTCAGTTACCTGATAATTTTTAAGTTTTGTGTGATAGAACTCTGTAACGCTCATACAGGTTTATTGGTTACAACTATACTTAATACTGTGAAACCAGTACTAGTAATTTAAGTAATATTCTGTGATACACTATCTAATTTAATATAAGAATGTCAAAAAAATACATAAGAGTAAGCCAACACTTGGATTAGGAAGACAAAGTGGTCAGTTATGAAACTATACCTTAAACTTACCAAACCTAAGTTAATCCAAAGCAAATCTCTCGCTATTGTAAACAAACTCGTTTGAATCATCTTGATACCAAATTGATTATGTAAGAAGCGCAACAGCTCGTTGGACACACGAGATTATAAATACAAAATATTAATTGTATTTTTCAAGGTTAAGGTATTGCCTGGGAAAGCCAAACTCTCCATATGCTTTTATCTTTTAAAAGTGTTTGAGAAAATGTATTCAAGTTCACATTTTAGGACATTTCAATATCAAAACGCGTTCAAGGATGTCATGTCATCGGGATTCGTCTGAAATTAAACATAAGTACCTTGTACACATTATCAAACTTCCAGCATAAAAAATGACTAATCTTAGATAGCTTAGACAAGTTAGCGCAACATCATATTAGGATTATTTAAATTTGGTTCCTGATCTCATGATATTGTTAAACAGGAACGACTGTTTTGACATAGTTTTTCATTCCTATTAATCCTTAAAAACTTGTTTTACAATTATCTGTCGTACTTATGTATCGTATGTCATCGTGAAAAAATACACCGAGGTACTATTTCACATATATGGACCGTTTTCATAGTCATAAATATTTTGTTATTAACTTTACCATACGATTGAAACCAATCATGTTGCAAAAATGTATATTTCATATTCTGGCGCACCCTGTTTCTGCGCTTAAATTTGAAGCATGTTGCTTTGATTCTAAGTGACTGTTAAGTATGAAAAGTGCATACAAATTGTAGGTTTCTTGCATGTTTTGTAGCCATGTTTTCCGAAAAATAGTGCGCGTTAGGTATATAAACGGCGTTGTTGTCATCTTCCGTTAAACTCCCATGGTAAAGATATGGCGAATTGCTTGAGGAGTTGTTTCTATTTGTTCCTAAATTTGATGCTGCTAGATTTTAGTAATTCATGAAATGCCTCGTAAGGAATGCCGATCCTTACATATTTCATTTGTAGAAGTACATGCTTTAAAAAGGGATTAAATCGACGACAGAGCACTGTTGCAGTTTGTAAAATAAATTCAGTTTTGTACAGTAATAGGGCATGCTCAAAAGGCTCTGTTGGAATAATACAAACGTACTTCGTTGCCATATTGTTCTCAGATCAGCTACATCTAAGTCTGCATAGACTCCACCGTAATGATATAATACAACATAGCGTATCATATCTTAATTTTGAACGGTTGATCTGAAGCAATCGTAAGTTTCTAAAAGGTGAGGATAAAATGTCTTTTTCAAAATCCTTGCAGAATTGTATGACCAGAATTTGTAATGCCATGATGGGTTTCTCTCTGTTAAAGTTCTGATGTACGGAGCATACCTTTCCGGCAAATTATCTGTAGTGTAGGTCTGGTGAATAATGTGTTGCATTCGCGGTCTTATTGTGTCTGTATTTGGAAAATCTAACTCTTTATTTGGTTGAAAAGGCCATGTGATCGGTTGATATTCCAGGGCATATATATATATATATCACTCAGCAATCCAAGACAACCTAAAATGCATGAGTAAAACAATTAATGACTCAAAAACTGAAATTGACACATTATTGTTCCAGCATTAAAGCTGCTCGCTCTCAGATTTTGGTAAAAAAAAGTTCTTCAAACTGTATGCAAATAACGTATTTTAGAACAAATGGTGATATAAAAAGGCTCCAGTATAAATACATGTCACATTTATCTCTAAAATTCGAAAAATACGCTACCAAATCCAAAAACGTTGCAAACGCTTTTGAAATTTCAATATGAACATATAGTGTAGCGGTGCCGTGTAACCGACCTTTTCAATCGATTTCTGCAAATTCCTACCTAGATTTTTGCTTATTTTTTTATTCTAGCCTTTACTTTTATATTTATTAATAAGAATGTCAATTTTTTTGAAATTTTTTTTTCAATGGTAACTGAGAGCGAGCAGCTTTAACATATAAGATAGACATACACCATTAAGATGGTGTCTAAATTTATTTGAATAAAATACTAGATTGATGTTCAGTAAAACAATTGTGCCGCCCTCATTTGTGTCAGAATAACCAATAATTTCGTAACAAAACAATACAAAAAGGGGCATAACTCTATCAATTATGACATTGCTTTACACACAATGGCGGCATTGCGACCCTTTTGTCATAAGCAATATAATTTGAAAGTTTGATGAAGACATCTTAAGAAATGGCAAATATATAGCAAACATCTAAGTACAAAAACGAGCATAAGCAATAAATGCAAAAACGGGCAAACCTCTGTCAAAAAAAAAACAACATTGATCTACATAATTTGTCGGCATCACGACCCTTTTGTCATAAGCAATACAATTTGAAAGTTTGAAGAATAAATCTTAAGAAATGGCAAAGTTATAGCCAACCTTATGTTTGTGTGACGGGCAGACACGCATGATCTGCCTTTTTATGCATTGGGTGTATTTTACATAGTATTTATTACGTAACTGTCTTATTATTCTTACTGAACAGTATCTGAATATTTTTTTCATACTACAAATTTCGTAACGTAATAAACTATAAAACAGGTGTCAATCAATACAATGCTGTGACAAAGACACTACGATAATCTATGCAAACATTATGTGTATACTTTTTGCATTGAAATTCTGCCGAAACTTGTCAATTTGCGACGATCGAAGTATTGTTTATCAGGGATCCATACATCATTTCCGGTCATTTATTCAGTTTTAACATAATCTAAATGCATTTGATATTATCTATCATCATGATAGAAGCTTTTTTCTATGTGATTTAAAAAGATGTATTCTATCTTTTGTATTCTAGTGTGACAGTAAATAAGGGCTCTGTTTGATTTAACATCTGCCTGGAAAGGTCATTAATTACCTCAAGGGGTTAAGTGTTGAGGGCAAGTTTCCAATTAAATTTGTTCCATGTTATAACAATGGTGTGATGAACGACCCTCACAGGAAAATCTGTACAATATAATGGCCATTTTATTGCTTGCCAGGTGATTGGCTATTCAAACTGAGGTTTCAAACATTTGGTAGACTACCAAGAATTTTTGTTTAAAATCATGAATATTCATAAATTTGTACATGGTTTTAACATAATATAGTACCATATGATATAGTACCATAAGCTCCTTAGCTTGGTCAGTGTCAGGAGAGGGTGGTGCTTGTATTGGTGTTAATGGGAGGGTTTCGTTCAGATTTCATTTTTCTTCATTTCTCCAAATATAAACTCCAAGATTTGTTTACAATGTTCTTATTGATTCAAATCCATCAATTCTGGATCAACTTAACAGGAAGACTGTTTGATGTGTGATAATATGGATTATTCTTAATAGGAATAATTCCTTTTATTTTTTCTCGAAATTGTATAGTCGTTGCTAGGCATCTACATGTAGATACACGATTGTGGTCTCCGTGTTTTGTTGTAAGTTATAAAACCGGTGCGACGATCGAAGTATGGTTTACCGTAAAGGTGTGTATATAAATGCCAGTACACGTAGCGGGACCCAGTCTTCATGTTGGTATATAAACTTGATTTCACGTGCAATATGCTCAGTTCGATTCTACAACCACGAACACACCTACTCAACGCTCCTGTACTAAATAGTTGCCCTCCCGCCACATCCCCAAAAGATTACTGATCATCCAACATTTAACTTCATGTTGTCGGGAACCATTTGCTATTTGATGACAAGAATAACAATGCTGTACCATGTTCATTATTTCTGTAACAAGTTCACTGTTTTTGGAAGTTTATGTTTCAGGATTGATGTTTACTTTAAGCCGAGATCCAGCCTGGAGATTTCAATATGTGAGAGAGACCTGATTTATACGTCATACAAAGACGATTCAGATAGAATTATAGTTTATTGTTGTGTATATTCACTTTATTATCGGAATAGACGTCATTGCAGTTCTTGAACTAGGATCAGGATATACGATAACACTTAATATATAATGTGTCGTGATTTAATCTCCAAGGCATACTATCTATTTAAATAAGATAGCCTGACAATATTTGTGGTTCATGAAACACTTTTATACAAGCATTTTAAACACAAGTGACATAGACTTGATATTCATTTTGATATGTGATTTGTTTCTTAAATATACTTGTATCTATTTTACCACAGCTTTGTATATCATAAATAGCTCGACTTACATTTAAATTAGTCACTCACTTATTTCATGTATATTGAGCTTACCTAAGAAAATTATGTGGATCAGAAGGTGATCGGGCGTACTCTAATCTTGATAAGTAATGCATTCGGTTACTAGTACAAATGTAATTTGTATTTGAAGCAAAACTCGGATTCAGGTTCCGGTTCACACGTGGGCACCCATGCGCTGAGCGGGAATCCACAGTCCGAGGGGTATGAAATATAGTGACTGGTGGCAATCAGGTGCAGTACATAGCTGTTGATACCAGGAAACAATATAGATAATATCTACCTTGCATTGCGTATGTTATAGCGTGTTATTGAGTGCGTCTGTTACAGTTTGCGTCTGTTATAGTTTGCGTCTGTTCTGGTTTGCGTATGCTATAGTTTGCGTCTGTTTTAGTTTGCGTCTGTTATAGTTTGCGTCTGGCTGGTATCTAGTTGCTGTATCCGTGTTTGCGTACGCAACATGTTGTATAACATAGAATACAACTTGGGTCTGATACCTACTTAGCGTTGCCACATCGACAATTACTTTCCTCTATACATGTCACAAGTACGTAGCAATTAAACGTCCGGTTTCCTTCCGGTTGACGGAATTTTCAACATTCTCGATTGACGGGAAACCCCGTCATCTTCGAGTGCCCACAACATGCCATTCTTTTAAAATACCGTACTACAAATTTATTTCATCGGATTTCATATTAAATCGGAGTCATGTTTAATAATGGTATAATTATAATGAGATCGTGATATCTGGATCACGAGTCTAACTGTATTAATTTACATGTATTAAAGATTGAGTATACTGCACGTTTGTCTTTATTCATTTATTTGGGGTAATAAAATAATATCTCAATTATTTTATAAACGATTCCATTCAAACTTTTGGAACCTTTTGATGTAGATGGTACATGAAAATACCAGTACAAAACTTTGATTTTACAATAACTTTTCCCTAGGGGAACTACATTAAATCCAAGACAATCTTTTGTATATCATACCTTTTAGATGCTTTACCTGAAAATACGACAACAAAGGTTGACTAATAGAGGAGTTGAATCGCATTTTAGAAAAACACAAATTTTGCATTGGCACAAATATGCAAAATAATAATGATAAAACCGTTACATAGTTAAAAAGGATATTCCATCAGCTTTAAAATGATATGCAACTTGCCTTTACTACCTTTCATAAGCAAGGCAAAATCAGTATTAGTCCAACAATCCATGGTATTTCCTTAAAGTAAAATGCATCTATACATTAAAATGGAATAAACTACACCAAGTAAAGTGTCACATATTAGTCATACAATTTACCAGATAAATGAAGTTGAGTCAAAGCACATTACGAAACACTGTCTTCAGTTTTGTTTAAAAACAACTGACACAGCTGTTTTCATCACTTTGTTGAATGGTATTAATAAAATTAAAACAAAACATTGTTTATGTTATTATAATACGCCTGACACACTGTCCCGGAATTGACACAAGATGGACACACAATAAAGGAAAATTTCAAAATCGGCTCTGATCGTAAAAACATCGGGCCATTCGTGAGGGCATCTTAAGCCATCGTATGACATTCGGTGGAGTTTCTCAGGTTCCGGCAGCAACTTCATGAGCGGTGGCAAAATCTTTGGCTTGCCAAAAAAATTGCCTAAGGGCCTTGCGAAGGTTCATTTTCGTGTTGAATTCGTGTGTCCATTTTGCAATTCATAAGGCCATCGTGAGGGCATCTTGTCAAATCTTGTCATCTTCGTCTTTACTTCGTACGATCATCGGTGCCATCGTATTAAAGTACGATGACATCGAGATGGGACAACGGTGTCGGCGAAGACAGCCGAATTTAAGTGCTCAAGCTTTCCCCATGTGCCATGGTAACGTGGACATATAAAAGGCAAGCCTCAGAGCATCTTCCCCAGTCAGTCCCGAGCAATTCTACGGAGTAGAGGCGGGTGTAACTTCCGAAGCTTCAATCACAATTAATCAAAATTCAGTTCCTGCAGAATGTCATACATTCGTGTAGCCATCGTGTAGCAAGCGTGTGGCCTTCGTGTATCCTACGGGTAAAAACTACTAAATTAAAATTCACATCTTCGTGTTGCCTTCGTGTGTGGTTTGGATGCCATCGTAAGAACTGCTGTAGGCACGTACTTGCTTCGGCTGTTGATTGGGTTTTGACCAAGTTCGGGTCCATCTTCGCGCGAAATTCAAAATTCCATATTCGTATGGCTATCCTGTGTCAATTTCTGGACAGTGTGAAGCCTGCATAAACAATATTCTACCTTTTCACAGTTTTATCCGTAATTTGCCTATTGCGCCTGTCATACTGTCCCGAAATTGACACCAGATGGACACACGATAAAATAATTATTCAAAATCGTCTCTGATCGTAAAAACATCGGGCCATTCGTGAGGGAATTATAAGCCATCGTATGACCGCCGGTGGAGTTTCTCAGGCTCCGGCAGCAATTTCGTGAGCGGTGGCAAAATCTTTGGCTTGCCAAAAAATTGCCTAAGGACCTTGCGAAGGTTCATTTTCGTGTTGAATTCGTGTGTCCATTTTGCAATTCATAAGGCCATCGTGAGGGCATCTTGTCAAATCGTGTCATCTTTGTCTTTACTTCGTACGATCATCGGTGCCATCGTATTAAAGTACGATGACATCGAGATGGGACAACGGTGTCGGCGAAGACAGCCGAATTTAAGTGCTCAAGCTTTCCCCATGTGCCATGGTAACGTGGACATATAAAAGGCAAGCCTCAGAGCATCTTCCCCAGTCAGTCCCGAGCAATTCTACGGAGTAGAGGCGGGTGTAACTTCCGAAGCTTTAATCACAATTAATCAAAATTCAGTTCCTGCAGAATGTCATACATTCGTGTAGCCATCGTGTAGCAAGCGTGTGGCCTTCGTGTATCCTACGGGTAAAAACTACTAAATTAAAATTCACATTTTCGTGTTGCCTTCGTGTGTGGTTTGGGTGCCATCGTAAAAACTGCTGTAGGCACGTACTTGCTTCGGCTGTTGATTGGGTTTTGACCAAGTTCGGGTCCATCTTCGCGCGAAATTCAAAATTCCATTTTCGTATGGCCATCCTGTGTCAATTTCTGAACAGTGTGAAGTCTGCATAAACAATATTCTACCTTTTCACAGTTTTATCCGTAATTTGCCTATTGCGCCTGTCATACTGTCCCGAAATTGACACCAGATGGACACACGATAAAATAATTATTCAAAATCGTCTCTGATCGTAAAAACATCGGGCCATTCGTGAGGGAATCTTAAGCCATCGTATGACCGCCGGTGGAGTTTCTCAGGCTCCGGCAGCAATTTCGTGAGCGGTGGCAAAATCTTTGGCTTGCCAAAAAATTGCCTAAGGACCTTGCGAAGGTTCATTTTTGTGTTGAATTCGTGTGTCCATTTTGCACTTCATAAGGCCATCGTGAGGGCATCTTGTCAAATCGTGTCATCTTCGTCTTTACTTCGTACGATCATCGCTGCCATCGGGCATTTTCGCCTCACGAAGAAGATACGACGGAAACAAGAAGCTGCCCGATTGTCTTAGGAATGCAACACAATTACGTGAAGCCCTCGCAATGCCGTCATTATGCCATCGTATTAAAGTACGATGACACCGAGATGGGACCACGGTGTCGGCGAAGACAGCCGAATTTGAGTAGTTCAAGCTTTTCCCATGTGTCATGGTAACGTGGACATATAAAAGGCCAGCCTCATAGCATCTTCCCCAGTCAGTCCTGAGCAACTATTTGGAGTAGAGGCGTGTGTAACTTCCAAAGTTTCAATCACAGCTAATCAAAGTTCAGTTCCTGCAGAATGGCATTATTTCGTGTACCCATCGTGTAGGCATCGTGAGGCCTTCGTGTGGCCTTCGTGTGTTTTACGGGTAAAATTACTAAATGAAATTTACATCTTCGTGTTGCATTCGTGTGTGGTTTGGATGACATCGTAAGATCTTCTGTCAGGCATCGTACTTGCTTATGGGTGTTGACCAAGTTCTGGGCCATCTTCGCGCGAAATTCAAAATTCCATATTCGTATCGTCGGCCTAATTCTACAAACCCGTAACTGATTTTTTGTCGTTTTTAGAAAAATAACTTTAAAGTTTTGATAAGCAATAACTTTTTTATCTTTTAAGATATTACAACCAAATTTCGGGTGCTTTATCGGTGCAGTATAAATGTTGTGTATATATAGTTTCTTTAATTTTCATTCAAAGGAAAAAATACAAGAACGAAAAATCTTTTTTTTAAAATCACTGAAAAAATCGTTTTGATATTGAAAGCTTAATTCCAAAAACCAATATGGAGATACGGGGGTTTGTGCCAAAAATTTCAATCTAAAATCAAACTTACAGGTTTGTGGAAACCAACATAATACAAAAACGAAAATTGTGGAGAATGTTACCAAGGCATTTTAAACACAAGAAAATGTTACAAGAAAATGAAAAATACACAGGTATTTTATTTACTTAAAAAAACTGTGGACAAATACATGTAAGTTTACATGAAGCAGAACAAGAATCATTAATGTCTTATTGACATAAACAGCTTGATAGATTATCTCAATTATGTCAAGTTCACACCACAAGCATCCACAACTATCAAAGGTTTATTTGCACATATCTTCACTAGAGTTGCTGGTTCAATCTTTGTAAAACTCACATACAATTGTTCAAGTACTTTGCATTCCTGTAACACCACGAAATCAGGATCAACAAGATTTATACAGCACGAAACATCTACCGTTCGTAGGTTTGACACACCAAGAAGAAAGCACAATGACGAAACGGGGGACTCCGATAAGTTCAAGGATTGCAACCTATTTAAACTAGCTTGTGCGAAACAAATATCTAATTCCGGAACTGTTGACTCAAATGTTGTACATGGCAGAATCAAATCAATAATGCCCTTTGAATGAAATAGTATTGTTCTCAAATCAGTCGTCTTCAGCTGCAATGGAAATGGAAATTCCACTTCTTTCCACAACACAGAATTTGACTTGATTATGTTGCAGAATTGTCGGCAGACTCTATTTACACTAGTTAGAAGATGGTGAAGGTCAATGTATGATAAATATTTGTTTATTGATGGCTTTTAATAAATGAGTAATATGTTATTTAATAGATTTCCAACAACAACTATTAGCAGCAAGGCAAAGATTTATCTTTATTGTGTAATTTGCTGAAATAGTTGTCTGCTATCCGGAAAAAACAATATCCGAAAATAGTGACACTTATGTCAACATCTGTTTAATGTACTTACGACCACCTTCCAATTAATCTAAATGCTTTGTTGTATGAATTTATCAATTTAAGTATAAATATAAATCATTTCAATACTTACATGTTATGTTAAACTTCCTACATTCACTTGAAAAGTATTGAAAAAACAACTCAAAAGTTTGATCCACCATTACAATTAATCACGTGGTACAGAATTAGACTCAGCGATTGGATAACTTACATGTTGGTCTTTGGAATTAAATATTTATGAAAACAATGCACTTACGGGTTTGTGGAACTGTGATTCTACGAATTTGGTTAGTTCTACAACCAAGCAACTACAACAGAGATATAGAGCTTAACAAGACGAATCCAACGATACCAATATCTCATTTTCGTCAAAAATTGAGTTACGGGTTTGTAGAATTAAGGCGACGGTATGGCTATCTAGTGTCAATTTCGGGACAGTGTGAACCCTGCATATAGAAAAATAGTGGCTGTTTTTTATCAAATTTGATTCGTTTATGTTTCAGACCGGTATATTTTCAAAACCGGCTTGTTATCAATGTTTAGGGTATCATGATTAAATAATGTACCAAACTATGAAGGACTCAATCTATGAAGGACTCAATATTTTTATATTCTTGAGTTAGCTTTTGCTCAGATTCGAGGGGAAAGCTTAACACATTGAATGCTAAAACATTTAAAATATTTAAAAGAACAAGAGGGCCAAGATGGCCCTATATCGCTCACCTTGGTACAAGTCCACTTGCCTGGTGAAAGATCACTAGATAATGTGATATACCAAATAGGTGTTCCTATATACGCCTTTGTAAAACAAGTGACCCCCCCCCCCCCGGGCAAGGTCAATTTGACCCCAGGGGCCTAATTTGAACAAACGTTGAAGAGGTCTACTAGGCAATGCTACATGCCAAATATCTAAGCTCTAGGCTTTGTGGTTTCAGAGAAAAAGATTTTTAAAGTTTTTTCTATATAAGCCTATGTTAAACTAAGTGACCCCCGGTGCGGGGTCAATTTTGACCCGGGGGTCATAATTTGAACCATCTTGGTAGAGGTCCACTAGCCAGTGCTACATGCCAAATGTCTAAGCTCTAGGCCTTGTGGTTTCAGAGAAGAAGATTTTTAAACTTTTTACTATATAAGCCTATGTAAAACTAAGTGATCCCCGGTGCGGGGTCAATTTTGATCCGGGGCTCATAATTTGAACAATCTTGGTAGAGGTCCACTAGCCAATGCTACATGCCAAATATCTAAGCTCTAGGCCTTGTGGTTTCAGAGAAGAAATTTTTTTAAGTTTTTCCTATATATTCCTATATCATAATTTGAATAATATTGGTAGAGGTCTACTAGCCAATTATACATGCCAAATATCTTAGCTCTAGGCCTTGTGGTTTCAGAGAAGAAAATTTTAAAACTTTTTATTATATAAGCCTATGTAAAACTAAGTGACCCCCGGTGCGGGGTCAATTTTGATCCCGGGCTCATAATTTGAACAGTCTTGGTAGAGGTCCAATAGCCAATGCTACAGCCAATGCTACATGCCAAATATCAAACTCTAGGCCTTGTGGTTTCAGAGAAGATTTTTAAAGTTTTTCCTATATATTCCTATGCAAAACTAAGTGACCCCCGTGCGGGGTGAATTTTGACCCGGGGGTCATAATTTGAACAATCTTGGTAGAGGTCTACTAGACAATGCTACATGCCAAATATCTTAGCTCTAGGCCTTGTGGTTTCAGAGAAAAAGATTTTTAAACTTTTTCCTATATAAGCCTATGTTAAACTAAATGACCCCCCGTGCGGGCTCAATTTTGACCTGGGGGTAATCATTTGAACAATCTTGGTAGAGGTCTACTAGCCAATGCTACATGCTAAATATCTAAGCTCCAGGCCTTGTGGTTTCAGAGAAGAAGATTTTTAAAGTTTTTCCTATATAAGCCTATGCAAAACTAAGTGACCCCCCCGCGGGGTCAATTTTGACCCGGGGGTCATAATTTGAACAATCTAGGTAGAGGTCCACTAGACAATGCTACATGCTAAATATCTTAGCTCTAGGCCTTGTGGTTTCAGAGAAGAAGATTTTAAAACTTTTTCCTAAATATGCCTATGCAAAACTAAGTGACCCCCCGTGCGGAGTCAATTTTGATCCGGGGGTCATAATTTGAACAATCTTGGTAGAGGTCTACTAGCCAATACTACATGCTAAATACCTAAGCTCCAGGCCTTGTTGTTTCAGAGAAGAAGATTTTTAAAGTTTTTCCTATATAAGCCTATGCAAAACTAAGTGACCCCCCCGCGGGATCAATTTTGACCCGGGGGTCATAATTTGAACAATCTTGGTAGAGGTCTACTAGACAATGCTACATGCCAAATATCTTAGCTCTAGGCCTTGTGGTTTCAGAGAAGAAAATTTTTAAACTTTTTCCTATATATGCCTATGCAAAAACTAAGGGCCCACCCGCGCGGGGACAATTTTGACCCGGGGCTCATAATTTGAACAATCTTGGTAGAGGTCTACTAGACAATGCTACATGCCAAATATCTAAGCTCTAGGCCTTGTGGTTTCAGAGAAGAAGATTTTTAAAGTTTTTCCTAAATATGCATATGCAAACCCAAGTGACCCCCCGTGCGGGCTCAATTTTGATCCGGGGGTCATAATTGGAAAAACCTTGGTATAGGTCTACTAGCCAATGCTACATGCTAAATATCTAAGCTCCAGGCCTTGTGGTTTCAGAGAAGAAGATTTTTAAAGTTTTTCCTATATAAGCCTATGCAAAACTAAGTGACCCCCCGTGCGGAGTCAATTTTGATCCGGGGGTCATAATTTGAACAATCTTGGTAGAGGTCTACTAGCCAATACTACATGCTAAATACCTAAGCTCCAGGCCTTGTTGTTTCAGAGAAGAAGATTTTTAAAGTTTTTCCTATATAAGCCTTTGCAAAAACTAAGGGCCCACCCGCGCGGGGTCAATTTTGACCCGGGGTCATAATTTGAACAATCTTGGTAGAGGTCCGCTAGACAATGCTACATGCCAAATATCTAAGCTTTAGGCCTTGTGGTTTCAGAGGAGAAGATTTTTAAAGTTTTTCCTAAATATGCATATGCAAACCCAAGTGACCCCCCGTGCGGGCTCAATTTTGATCCGGGGGTCATAATTGGAAAAACCTTGGTATAGGTCTACTAGCCAATGCTACATGCTAAATATCTAAGCTCCAGGCCTTGTGGTTTCAGAGAAGAAGATTTTTAAAGTTTTTCCTATATAAGCCTATGCAAAACTAAGTGACCACCCCCGCGGGGTCAATTTTGGCCCGGGGGTCATAATTTGAACAATCTTGGTAGAGGTCAACTAGACAATGCTACATGCCAAATATCTTAGCTGTAGGCCTTGTGGTTTCAGAGAAGAAGATTTTTAAAGTTTTTCCTAAATATGCCTTTGCAAAAACTAAGGGCCCACCCGCGCGGGGTCAATTTTGACCCGGGGTCATAATTTGAACAATCTTGGTAGAGGTCCGCTAGACAATGCTACATGCCAAATATCTAAGCTTTAGGCCTTGTGGTTTCAGAGGAGAAGATTTTTAAACATTTTCCTATGTGTTGCCATAGCAACCAGAGTTCTGCATCGAATGGAATTCTTTGAACAATTTTGGTAGAGCTTCATGCAAGGAACATTCCTGCATAGTTTTATCAACATTGGCCTAGAGGTTTCAGAGGAGATGTCATTTGAATCAAAATGTTGACGGACGACGGACGACGGACAATCATCGATCAGAAAAGCTCACCCTGGCGTAGCCAGGTAAGCTAAAAAGCCCCGTTTTATAGATGCGAAGAATAGCCAATCTTTGACATAGCTTTTCCTATGTGGAAGTCCCAACAGAAAGAAAATGTGCAATACTCCTTAACAAGTATCATCTTAAAATGATAATACTTTGACTTCACTGGCTCTCTGACTTACTTTCAATATGAAAACATCTAGTGATTTAAATCCTATGCTGATGTTGCCAAGGTTTTCAACACAAGACATCATAAGGCAATTAAATCCTATCACTTTCAGAAAATATTGTTTGAATTAAAATGAACTGACTGCTTGTGGAAATTATACTCTCTGCTCAGATTAAGCTTACAATTGAACATAACAGAAAGGTAAGTAATTTTGTTTGGAATTGAAACTGGTATTTAACCGACTGTTTACAGATACGGTCACGGCTTACAGACTCATCTGAACATCTTCACATATTTATAATATACATAAAATCATAACAAAATTCTAAATCCTCAGTAAAGTGATTTTATTTATAATAATTTCTTTATAATAAATCATGTCTTTTGTAAAATACATACTGTAACAAACTATCTCTTTAAAGCAAATCATTCATAATAAAAATATTTTCGAATACGTACCAGCATATTACCTTATAAGGAGGTACATGTAATTGTATGATAAAATCACTATGCAAATTTTAATTTATAACCATAGTTTGGTACCGGAAGTCAACATGCGTTTATGAAAAAGTGATCGAACAGCGTTTGGTTAGCCTCTTGTCTATTCAATATGGCGGCGCCCACAAATAAAATAATGTTGTTTACGGAAATATGCCTGGAATTTGATGATGAAGTTGATGACAGCATGCTGGTGTATTATTACAGATCACAAACTGTAATAGGCTGTCTAAATGCATTTAAAAGACGAAAAAGTGTACCTAAAGTTAATTAAGCTTAGGGTACGAAACGGTAGTGCGACGAATCGTCCATAAATACTTATAGCTCATAAATGTGTCGAATTTATCGGTAATTTTCCACATTTCATATTAATTCACTTGCTGCATGTCTAATTTCATATATTTCGCATAATGTTCTATGTTTCAATGTTTTAGGAAGAAAGAACTTTCATATAGAAAATATTTTAGTTCTTGCAAAATGCATGCTTACCTTTAGCCGCCATATTTGTTCTAGAGAAACCACTGATTTAGTCTAGTCGAAGCGTGGTGACCGGGTGACGTCATTTTAGTCAAACCAGAGGTAGTTCGATGACACTTTAGTTGTACCATAAGCACTAAAGTTGCTGATCGAACTCGCTCATGGTTGGAAGCAGGTCAGCGTACGCCGTCGAGATACGGTCCCATGTCAAGAATAGTTGTATTCTTGGCATAGGGTGTAAATACATTTTTGATGAAATATGTTCTGTTTATGGGCATACTGAAATGTTTTTTCGACAGTTATTCGTTGGTTTAAGAATTTCAAATGTGGGTTCGTTTCAACAAAAGATGCACCACATGGCCGTCGGCCGAAAACAGCAACGTCTGCCAAGATGGTTGCAAGAGTGAAAGAAATAGCTGCTACTGATGTAAGATACATCGCTGGGCAACTAGCTAGTATGGTTGGCATCTCATTAGGAGCAGCTCGTGCAATTCTGAAACGTAATTTGAAAATGAGAAAGATCTGTGCTAGATGGATTCCCCATCTGTTGACAGATGAGCAGAAAAAGGCACGCGTGCAATGCGCGAAAATGTTGCTTAAACAGTTTCCAAATTACAATGCACGGTCTTTCGCAAATGTCGTCACCTGTAAAATATGAGCAACAAAGTCTGGCAAAAGACCATGCACTGCAAAGCAGACCATGAGTGTTAAGAAGGTAATGTATGCCACATTCTTCACAAATCAGGGTCCTGTCATTTAGGTTGCTGTGCCTAAAGGCAAATCCGTAAATGCGAAGTTTTACAGTACTAAAGTTCTTCGCAAACTGAAGAAATATTTCAAAAATCGAAACCTGCAACTGGTTTGGCCAACGTCAGATTGCTTCATGACAATGCGTCATCGCACAAGGCATCAATTGTACAAGACTTTCTGAGGCAGGAAAAGGTTGTTGTGCTCCCTCACCCTCCGTATTTGCCTGACCTTGCCCCTTGTGACTTCTTTTTGTTCCCAATGCTCAAAAAAATACCTTTATGGTCGAAAATTTGTCCAACGCAAACACCTCGGTTCTGCAATATTCCACTGTCTTCATAGTATACCTAGGAAACAAAATATGATCCGCTTGGTCTTTTATCTGTAGGCAAGGCATTAGATGTGTGCCCGGACTGAAAAGGATTTTCCCTTTCTTAAGTTGTAGGTGTGTGTAGCTGAAACACGTTTGGCTTATTCGGGTTGTAAAAATGCATTACTTTTCTAATGTAAATAGCTATGGGTTATGATGAGTGCTCCTGTATTAGGTTGATGAATGATGTTAGTCATATACACTGTTCGTTGTTGATGGGAAAATCTCGTGTTGTGTCTATAAGACCCATCACAATATCACGTCTCGATTTAACAGCAGATTTGTTCTCAGTCAAAATTTCTTCACTTTTGAATAAAGAGCTTGACTATCAAAACCTGAAACACCTTTTCTTCACTGAAAGTATGGTGGTGCAGGGATAAATATTACCAAGGTGGTTCCATAATTTTGTTGCTTATTCAATTCAGCAAATTAAAGAGCAAACAAATCTAGACCAGTTAAAATAATATGTTACCTCTGTGGTGAAAACCCCACTTATTAAGCTTCTAGAGGTTATCTTAGGTAGAATAAATTGTATGCAACAATTATAATGTGCGTAAGTGCAGTGTACAAGAACCATTACTCTATCTTGACTTATTACAAATTTATCGTCCATTGTAACATTTCCTTGTTCAGAGTATTACTTGAGCACAACTTAAAATCTTCTTTTTCTTCATATAATGATCAAGCACAATAAAGGAAAGTGCAGTGTACAGGAACTATAACTGTTTTTAGACTCATTACATAATTATTACCCTTTGTTACGTTTCCTTGCGCAGACTACTGGTTGGAATTCAATACAACTTCGTGCAATGGTCAAGCAGAATGGGAGAAAGTGCTGTGTAAAAAAACATCACTTTTTGACTCATCACAGAGTTATTGCCGAAACCCTCTTTTAAGATTTTTTACAAGATTTAATGTCACTTCTAAATAACTCCTGCAGTTGACAAAGCAGTCTTGCGGGGGTATGAATCATATAAAGTGTTAGGTCCAGTTTCCTCTAACTGACAGCTAACAGTCTATATCTCTCAACAAATCTGCAAATGAAGTATACGGAGGCAACCCAAAAAAAACAAGATCGTTTGTTAATTGACATAACACCCCTCATATCAATACAATCAACATGGTCTTTTTTATAGACTTCATTGAAACTTAATTGTAATGGTAAACAAACAGTCTCCAGTTTTAATAAATAGTTATAACTTTATCCAAACCCCAAATTGTCTTCTACGCAATTTCAGAAACATGCAATTCTATAGTAGCAATTACGTCCTGTGTTAAATTTCGTTGATACGAAATTATGCATTCCTGTGTATGCATCGATATAATTTAGTTGTTCACGAAATATATGATGGAACATTTCAATTTGCGATCAATGTACAAAAATAAAAAAGATCTTGATCTACAGTAACGACATCGCCAATATTTCGAATAGCGTGTTTCATAAAAGTGTGTATGCAATACCCTGCCATAACCCTTTTGATATATACTGATTTTTATTTCAGATAAGAACATAAGTCGTCTATTCTATCTGCAAAAGCAGCATTCGCCAACTGATTTGAAGATTCTGCGGACCTTTTAATGACAGCCGCTATAACGACTACAATATTTAAGTCATGTTTAAACATGTCAATAATGCGGCCATACACACAGGGGGTCGTAACATTTTAATATTCTAGTCAGGTTATGTATACTATGACAAGGGATTTAATTCGCAACAAATCGGGATAGCATTTCTCGGCTATAAATGCCCTACAATATGTTAATCGTTTAATGAAATATTCAATATATTGCAGACGTCTGTAGCTATTACCCTACAATTCATGAAAATATATATTTTGATTTCTTCCTTACGAGGTGATCCAACAGTAGATATTTGTTATACTAAAATTGCATGAAAAGAGTTTTATTTGCACAGGTTCGTCCACTGTATTGCATCAGTAAACATACATTTCCAACAGAAATTACGAATAGTACATGCTATGAATTTGTAAACGTCACATTCTTATCATCTTAATATGTTCATAATACGAATATTATGATACACAATTGTAACTTTAATTTGATCTTTTTTCGCCTTTTGTATGCATCTATTTTTTCTTTCTATCGGATATCATTACATCTTTCTTGAATGATGGCTGCAATTAGAAATATACATAAACAACATTAAAATATCGTCCAGCACTAACGTTCTTGGTAAAAAAACAACAGTTTAAATATAGTGTCACATGAAATATAGCAGTATGATATACACTCCTAAGACTATGCATAGGTCTGCAAAACAACATAAGTTTAAAATTATCATATCATATACCTCGGAGAAAGAAATGAAACTATATGAAAATATAACCGAAATATACATTATGAGTCGTATTTATGTGATTTATTGCTAAAGTAAAGGGCAATCAAACGAAAGTTTTACCTATTGTAAAATGAAACAAGAGGGCCATTATCGCTCTACTGGTCTGTATTACTAGACAGTTCGGAGTAAATTTTGTTAAAATTTTTGCGATGTTACCAAGCAAAAGCTTACAGAGTTCACTTGACCCACTGACCACAATAAGCAGTAGGGATCATCTACTCAGTAAGACAAATCATCATATGACGTTTGACGACAGGGAACCTTCTGAGCAAGTTTAATGGTGGGTGATGTAGACCTCAAATTATTGAGAGGAAAATATTTTCATAGTTCGGGTTACTCTTGTCTTGACCTTTGACCCACGGACATCAAAACAATAGGGATCATCTACCCATGGAGACCAATCATCCTTTGAGGTTTGAAGACTGTGGATCAAATAGATCTCAGCGGGAAAAAATTAAAGTTCGGGTCACTGTGACTTTGACCTTTGACGTACTAACCCAAATATCAATAGGAATCATCTGCATGTTACAGGGGACCTTCTTGGCAAGTTTGATGAAAGTTAAAGGAAAACTGTGACCCGTAGAGCGTCATCAATGAAAATATAACGGAAGTCACTGTGACCTTGACCATTGACACACTAACCCCGTACACTACAGGGATCATCTAAATATTGCGGGAAACCTTCTATGCAAGTTTGCTGAAGTTGAATGTAACCTGTAGAGTGCTATGGAATTCCTGTCACTGGGACCTTGACATTTGACTCACTGACCCCAAAACAATAAGGAACATCTACAAGTTGCAGGAATCCTTATCAGCAAGTTTAGAGAGTTATCAAGGAAACGTTGACGGAAAGACGGACAGACGGACGACGGACAAACCACCATTGCATTAGCTCCGCTAAACTTCGTCCAGTAGAGCTTAAAAGCGGTGTATAAATATCGACATTGACGTTAGCTCTGTTATATATTGATTGACTGTTTTCAAGCATACATCTTTAGATTACTGGAAAAAAGTAAATATTTCAATTATTTTCTAAAAAACGAAACATTAGTCTTACATTTACATTACACCAAGCCAGAAGTTTAAGTTTGTTTCAATTTTACTATTCACACATTTATGTTTTACATTTGAACAAATCTGACAGATTTCTGTTGCCGTGATTTTGTTCTACATACATGCCATGCCGTCAGTAGTTCATGACAGACGTGCATTTTACGGAAAATTTAATGAACGCCTGACGTGTTTTATTGTATTGTCTGTTTTACTGTTTATGTATGGCATTTTATGTTACACCTCTACAGTGGATTGTCTTAGCGTAAGAGCTATTTTGGCCGACAAAAGTCTTCAGTGTTTTTTACATTTAATCTAAAACTGTTAATTGCAATATAGCTGGATTTCTACTTTAAGATGTATTGCATGATATGAATATTCTTACATAAAACCCGACAATGGTACTTCTTTAATAGAAAATTCAATTAGCTCCAACTTATGACGTCGCGTCTTTAGGTATTTTCTATCAATTTGTCCAAATTATGAAAATGATATGTGTATTATTTTGGTTAAAAATATGTAAACACATTTAAGTTTGTCCACTTTATTTTCTTCCACGTCAAACGGAAGAAAATGTTCCATCTGAATAGAGACCGGATGTCATAATTTCAGAAACTTTCCACAATATCACAAATCAGTAGGTCATAAACAAAATTTGGAGCTTTGCAAAATTACACACCATCTTGTTGTGAGAAATAACTTATCATCAAACATAGGTAAGAATAATTGGTATGGAGAATACAAAATTTAAAACAAGAGGGCAATGATGGCCCTTTATCGCTCACCCGAGTACAACTGTTTTTAACAAAGTTGCTAGAAATCATCGAAACAACCTTTCTGACAAATTTCCAGGATATTTAGGCTGAAAATGTTACCTCTAGAGTGTTAACAAGGTTTTTCCATATTTGGGCTCTGTGACCTAGTTTTTGACCCAAGATGACCCATATTCAAACTTGAGCTAGATATCATAGAAACAACCTTTCTGACAAATTTCCAGGATATTTGGGCTAAAAATGTTACCTCTAGATTATTAACAAGGCTTTTCCATATTTGGGCTCTGTGTCCTAGTTTTTGACCCAATATGACCCATATTCAAACTTGAGCTAGAAATCATCGAAATAACCTTTCTGACAAATTTCCAAGATATTTGGGCTGAAAATGTTACCTCTAGAGTGTTAACAAGGTTTTTCCACATTTGGGCTCTGTGACCTAGTTTTTGACCCAAGATGACCCATATTCAAACTTGAGCTAGATATCATAGAAACAACCTTTCTGACAAATTTCCAGGATATTTGGGCTAAAAATGTTACCTCTAGATTATTAACAAGGCTTTTCCATATTTGGGCTCTGTGTCCTAGTTTTTGACCCAATATGACCCATATTCAAACTTGAGCTAGAAATCATCGAAATAACCTTTCTGACAAATTTCCAAGATATTTGGGCTGAAAATGTTACCTCTAGAGTGTTAACAAGGTTTTTCCACATTTGGGCTCTGTGACCAAGTTTTTGACCCCAGATGACCCATATTCGAACTTGAGCTAGAAATCATCAAAACAACCTTTCCGACAAATTTCCAGGATATTTGGGCTAAAAATGTTACCTCTAGAGTGTTAACAAGGTTTTTCCATATTTGGGCTCTGTGACCTAGTTTTTGACCCCAGATGACCCATATTCGAACTTAGGCTAGAAATCATCAAAACAACCTTTCTGACATATTTCCAGGATATTTGGGCTTAAAATGTTACCTCTAGAGTGTTAACAAGGTTTTTCCATATTCAGGCTGTGTGACCTAGTTTTTGACCCCATTAGTAGGGTGACAATCTGTCAAAAAGGGCTCTATTTTTTAAGTAACCTGGACCCCCCCCCCCCTTATAACAAGCTGAGTCATATATCAAAATGTTCGTAATAGATTGTAGTTTATGAAACTGCCGGCATAAATTGGCATAAATGGTGGCGTTCCGAAAAATCCAAGATGGCGTCCAAGATGGCCGCCAAAACTGAAAAATCCAGTTTTTGTAGTACTGTTGGTCCAGATTTTTTTTTAAAGATTGTGTTTTGGTTTTAAACATTGAAATGTATAAATACACACTAAATATACGATTTTATGATGTTTTTTTCGCGATTTTATGGAAATTTATGAAAAAAATGACAATTTTACCCGTAAGAGTGATCAATTTTTCAGTTTTGAGAGGTATTTTTTTTAACAGCAGTTCATTTTTTTACCAATTTGATACACCTATGTGGCAAGAAATAAAGTATGACTTATAGCTTATCAAAATAATTATATTACAGCACTAAAAAGAGAACACATTTTGAATACACATGCATTTAAAAGTGGGTGGGGTAATTTCACATGTATTTTCGCTCTATGTATTCATTGTTTATTTGAACATTTTATTTATTTTACCTTCGATATTTTGTACTTCAAATGGATAGTTTCCAGCTTATATGTACTACTTCGCAAATTTTAATATGCAGATCATTTAGTAAAATCCAAAATGGCTTCCAAAATGGCCGCCATTTAGACTAAAATATGGTCAAATGTAAGGGTACTGGGCACTTGGAGTGTACTTTTCTTATATTGATATATTCTTTACCAGCTTATATGCACAACTGTTTTTAAGAAGACACATTCATTCATTTGACTTCATATATGACTAATACCTTTGACTGAAAACTACAGTTTTTAACAACACGGTCGGGTTTTGGAAAGCAAACACCGTGATTACCTTGTTACACAAAGAATAGCTCAGCAGTCGAAACAGTGAAAACTGTTACTTATTTCAGCTACATTTTTCATATTGTTTCATCATATAATTGTTTTAGCACATTTCTGATTGTTTTATAAAATGTGGAAAAGAATAAAAATAAAGATAGGACACATTTGATGAGTAACATTTAGCAATATCACCTGTTCAGTGAAATTTATGAAAAAAATGACAATTTTACCCTTTAAAGTGGACAATTTTCGGTGTTGGAAAGATATTTTTGTAACAGCAGTTCATTTTTTTACCAATTTGATACATTTATGTGACAAAGGAATACATTTTGACTCATAGCTACTCAAAATAGTTACATGTATATAACAGCAGAAAGAAAAATAAAATGAAAATAGTTGCACAAGCATTTAAAAGTGGGTGGGGTAATTTCACACGCATTTTCTCCAACTGCATATCCTCTTCAACAAAATGCCTAGAAAAGCTTTGAGACTAAAACAGTTATTACCTTAAAGTAGTGACCTAAGTCTGAAATAAAACTCAAATACATGAGTTACCTGATATTACAAGTGTTTTCCACTTCCATGGTAAACGGTATGTGTATAACTTCGTTTGTTGCTTATTCGTTACAGACACAAAGGCTCATTGACATAATGCATCACATTATCAACATGTAGAACTCATCACATAATCAAATAGTATGTAACAAATAACCCAAGGTAGCAATGTATTGAAATTTTCAGCTAACTGTTAGTTACAGCAAAACTCGTACAGAGACTAAAAATCTGCAATAGCGGCATTATGATCTGTCTCTTGTACAGTAAAAACATATTCATTTAATTCAGTTAATTATATTAAAATGCAAACGGAAAACTGCAAGGAAATGTAAGACGTAAGTCTAGCAGTCTTCGATTTCAGTAAAAGCTAACACCGTAAACACTTTTTAACTAGTATCTGTGTTTTTATACATCCTTGACACACACACAGACTTGTGTACAAGGTTGTTGATTTCTTGTGCAGATGCATTCATCACAGCACAGCAAAGACGAACCAGGTTACTTAAAAGTTCTAGTACTGCAGCAGGTTGTGACATCATCTTTATGATTTATCACCCACGTAACAAAAATCTAATGGGTTAGTCAGGGACAGTTTTGTTTTTGTCAAATTTCTCAAAAATACTAAGTGATAAGTATAACGAAGTAAATTTAACATAAAACCGTCATCAGTTGGAGGAAGCTTTTTTGGTTTAACCTGTTTCTCTTCAAGAACAATACGTCTATGTAAAGAATTTAGGGGATCACAGTTTCCTGACCCATAAAGGCACCCACCAAGAGCAGTGGCAGAAGACCTTGACACAGAAGACAAACAGGGATCACAGTCAAAGCCGGATAGTTCACAAAGTTTGTCTGCATATTTCAAAAGTACCTGGACTGCTTTCTTTTTACCTATTAGTATGCCATACATGGACAAGTCAAATGTTTGAACGCCGCCAAATGGAGTGGGTGTTGCGATAATTAGTAATGTTGGATTTATTGTATGGTGATTAACCAAACCGAATCTTTTTGCACTCTAATTTTGTATAAGGCTGACCATTTGTTAATGTTTAATGCTAAAAAAGATGATTCTACGTCAAGTCTATAGGCATTGTTTCCTCTGTATGGAAATTGGCTGCTGTCACATTATTGAATTACAAATCATTGAAATAATATTTTTTTTTCCTAAGTCTAGAATTCTAACATATAAATTTGCTTCAATTTATATTATTCTTGTACGAAAGAAAAAATTATTTCCAAGATATAAATTAATTTGTTCCCCACTATATAAAATAAATAAAGTTAATTCCACTCCGGCGAGGTTTCGATCTCTGATCTCCCGCGTGCCAAGCGGGGATACATTGCACTGCGCTATCGAGGCATCGAGTTTCATAGCGTATAACTTCGTTATTCACCAATACAGACGTTTGTTTTGGAATGGCGGTACAACTTTATGTAAACAAACGAATTTAACTTCCCAGACACTTTAAATAAGAAGTTGACACATCATAAGCTTGGTAGTTTCGTAAAGTATATTCAAATATCTGTTAGAAAAAAATTTCAAAGTCGGTTTAAAAGACTATCTTCAGCCGCTACCCGTCGGCAGAATCTCAGTCGTTCGTAGTCATTCGTTTAAAATCGGCTATTTCCGTAAAATTTAGACTCGGCTATTTCCGTAAAATTTAGACTGGTTCGCGATCTCAAATCAAAAGACCGCTTGTTACAAAGACACACTGTGAAATCATTCTACAGTCTAAAAGTAGTTACGTCACCCCATGGAAATTTTACTTACTGCATTCCAATATACGCACCGCCTCCTGGCGGCGCGTAATGAAACATTTAACATACCTTGTAAGATCATCTCTAGCTGGGCAGGCAACATTTGGATTTTTCGGAACGCCACCATTTATGCCAGTTTATGCCGGCAGTTTCATAAACTACAATCTATTACGAACATTTTGATATATGACTCAGCTTGTTATACAGGGGGGTCCAGGTTCCAATTTTTTAAAGCCAGAAAGTCACCCTACTACATATGACCCATATTCAAACTTGAGCTAGAAATCATCAAAATAACCTTTCTGACAAATTTCCAGGATATTTGGGCTGAAAATGTTACCTCTAGAGTGTTAACAAGGTTTTTCCATATTTGGGCTGTGTGGCCTTGTTTTTGACCCCAGGTGACCTATATTAAAACTTGAGCTAGAAATTAACCAAACAACCTTTCTGACAAATTGCCAGGATATTTGGACTGAAACAGTAGCCTCTAGAGCCTTAACAAGATTTTTCTATTTTTGGGTCATGTGACCAAGTTTTTCATCTGAGATGACCTATATTCGAACTCGTACGAGTAATTACTAGGACAAACATCCTTACCAAGTTTCGTGACAATTGAGGCAAAAATGTGACCACTAGAGTGTTAACGAACTTAATGTGGACGGACGACGGAAAACAGACGACGGACATTCATCGATCCTAATAGCTCACCCTGAGCCAGCTCAGGTGAGCTAAAAAGGATCTATCAATGGTCTAAAAGTAAGAACCGTAAAAAGGAAATACAAGACCAATTTAGTTAGTTTCGTATTCCTAAGGTGGAAGACGATTATACTTTAGGCGTATTGTGTCCGTCTGTGTTCAGGATTCAGTTGTGTATATTATTATTTTGGGAAATTAACCTAGATGTCAAGGTTACATGAGCCTGCTGATAAAATGTATTGTCATGGCCTTACGTAAAACATATTTGGATCAGTTTTAATATATCTAAAAAGAAGCCACTATTGTAAATTGTGTGTGCATATTATGATTTTGGGTCGAATCCCAGCAGGGATCTGTTCTGATATGGCCGGTTGGTGAGCCGCCAGCTAGTTAAATAATGGTTGCTGCATGCCTACCTGTCTGGTGCATGGCATTTAATGGGATAGGATTAAAATATTTCAGAAAGAAGATGTCTCATAAGTCAGATATGACTGGCCCGTTAAGTAGGGGACACTATAATACACAAACACTTTACCTTATTTATTACAAAAGTCAACGTCGATTGGGTTGTTTATAGAAAATCTAGTTCGCTTTTCATCCTCAGACCTGAACTTTAACACAGCTTTCAGTCAGATTTAATTATATTTGTTCGTATTATGATAAAGGGACAATCTGTTATAAGCCAAATCCACTGTGGCCTGCTAAAAAAACCTTGTCCGCGATTCATTATTCAGACCTCTTGTTAGATTTTGAACCATGACATGTAATTCTGCATATCCTTGGCAAATTCTACGTTTATGTACAGAGATATCGCTCTTTGATATTTTACACATATTATTCTTTTTCAAACGCATTGCTGCATTTTTATGTAGCTCCAAACCAGTGATTATTAACAAACCAACTTTAAGCCACTTCTAACCCGAATCTTTTATTATTCGGTATAACTGAATTATTTGTAAGCGGATTTCGTTCCAATTTGGAATATTATTAATTCAACACATAAAACTTACTTCTCAGACATTTGATTTCAGTTGATCAACATAAATACATCAAACTTTACAGATAACAGCATCGCCATAAAATCCGAATTCACAAAATGTCATAACGCGAAATCTTAATAGTGTAAAGTCACCCAATTACAATAAATTACCTGTAATGTAATAAAAATTCAATGTTAGATGGGTTTTACAGACAAATTTTAGCTTAGTTATACGATATATAGTAAAAATGTTGATTCTGCATATTTTGGCATTTAAAATTGTTGCCATATAAATAAAATTCAGACTGGCCGGCCTGCAACATGCTTATTGCACGACCTCGCTCTTGGTTATTAATTCGAACCATGATTTATTTTAAAATCAAAATTCTGTTTTTCACGGTTTGAATTGCGTTCTAGAAAAATCAAACGAAAGTGAAAAGCGAATTTGTTCGCTCACTTACATTTCCTCGTGGAAAATAGTATTATCGAAAAGGTATCATTTTTGTACAGCTAATGTTGCAAAACAACATAGTTTTTAATTTGAAATCAATATCTTGAACAATATCCGGTTAATATTCGAACAGTTGATAGTTTTTTCACGGAGATATTGTACCAAGTGGTTACCAAGTGGTATATATCCAATTCGATATTCGTATCTGTCTTAAACGAGATCTTTATTAATTTTCTTCTTTATAACATTTCAGAACAGAAAACTATTACTAAAGTATTGTAGCATATATTTAACTTGTAACATTGGTACCCGTTACAAATTCATTTATGCGAGAAATCCTAACAATCAACCATAAAATATACATGAAACGCGCGCAAATAGCGAATTTTACCTATATGACGTACATTCTTGTATCCAAACAAACAACACTCTTTACTTTGCTAGGATGATATAGTATTATATACTCGTCTAGTTCTTGCACAAATCAAAAATAGTTGTTCCATTAAAATATTATCTTTGGGTATGGTATGTATGATTTAGCCGAGTACATTTATAAGTATATACCATTGATTCATGTGTATATCAACATCGTGGAACCTCACATAGTCAAGGAAATATATTTTATAGTGCATTATAATCGCCATTGATTATTTCAATACAGTAAGGGCAAGTAATGAAACTTCAAGTATGTATGCTACCGTTTTGTTAACTTTACTAAGTCTTGGAGTTTTATACCAACCAGTCTCATCATGTTTCTATTTGGGTTTTAAATACGAATCAGACATGTAGACGTTTTTGTAGAATGATGATAAAATATCTTGTATTCTATTTGTCTTCGGGCGTACACTGAACTTATTGTACTGCCCTTAACCGTGTAACAGAAAACGTTTTAACATTATCTGCTTACAGAATAAAAAATGATTATACGGTGCTGTTGTAAACATTCAAAACATCTACAACTTTCATAGCTTGACTGTGAGTAAGGCCAGGAAAGGGATAAGATATTCAACAATTACGCCACTCGGTAAGTAATTCCTATTCTTAACAGGCCGTTTATTGCACGTTTTACATCTTATAGTAAAATTTCACCATATTTGTAAAATATCAGTGTTTGTGATTCCTAAAATCTCTATAATAAACATCAGGATTAAGTATGAATATTATCAGCATTTATTTGTTTAATTTCGAGCAGGGACAAAAAGCCTTTCAAAAAAAAATAATACACAACTACTTGTCAATGTCCTTTAACCACATAAAGCTTGAAAACTATTGATAATTGATTTTGCGTTTCCCAACTGTACAGTCAGATGGTTATTTATTTGTAATGATTGATTTAAAATATTCAAAAGTTTCATTTAGATGTCATTAAAATGTTATTCATAATTGAGCAATGTTTTTTTGTTTGTTTTCAATACTGTGAAGGGCCTATAGCTTCGTTAAGTATTGTTAGTTACAGTTTAACTCTCATTTTTATATACTTATACACAATGTTAAACTTAAACTTACTTTCTTGTTTAGGTAGCGCAAATACATAGCAACTAAATAGCAACTTTAACAAAATGCAATGAACAATAAAATATTGAGTTTCACTCAATATTTTTTATCTTGCCAAAACCACAGGAACTCGGACTGGGTATCAACCGTCTTCCCAAGGCCCCTATACACATATGGCATCTATACACTTTATAACAATGTCAAACATGTTGTTGTTATGAAATATTAAAAGAAAATAATATAATTGATTGATAAACTAAACTATATATTCATTATTATTCGATTTTGCAATAGCATCTCCTTGTAGAACATGTTCCTGTATTTCATCTTACATCTTTAACTCTCCGTGGGGAGCTTCTTAGCACCAAAATTGTTTTAATGTGATTCGGTAATTAGGTTGAAAAAATTTAAACTCAGAATGAACTAGATGGCCGAGTAACCTATAAGACTGAAAAAAATGATATCACATGTTCGGTGCCATCAACTAGGCCATAAAATCCATTTGTATGTCAAACGCTGAAACTTAAATATATTATCAAGACTACATAGAGGCTTAACATAGGTTGTCAAAAAAACTAAAATGTAATAGTTTTTTTTTTAACATTTTAGATAACTGAGAAAAAAATTGCTTACATTAGACAAAAACCTTAAAACTCACAATTTTGGCAACAATACTGCACAATTGAAATAAGTTCTACCTGTAAAATATGTACTTTACTTACATGAAAACATGTTTATGAGTTGAGGAAGCTGCGGTCCTTAGGACTAGACTTAAACAACTAAACAAAAAAATATGGAATTTGGTCCAGGTATAGATCAAAGTCGAGATTGCACGAAATATCATTATTTTTTCATACTAAGCTTGATCATTCAGGTTAAAAGTGACACTCATTTTGCAACAAATATTGATAGTTTTTATATTCTAATTTCAATACTTTTTTAGTATTTTCACTTGTGTCAAGTGTACATTATGTTGGAAGCGGCCTTTATTCTGTACGAGCAATTCCAAATTTCAACGTGTTTGGTAGAATGAAAAAAACATAATTTCTGCGGAAAAAAGTAGTTCGTAATCGAAAACGTAATGATCGTTTTCTGACAAAGGTTAAGCATATTGCCGTAAAGCGTTTTCCGGGTGGTCGAAATTTGTTGCTGTTATGTGGAGCAGGTTTAGCTCGTCAAAATGATTATATAAAATGCATATGTTTAAATAATTATTTCAAATGGTGAACAAGATGAATATTTTCATTTTTTTCTATACCAAACGACCCCCTTGACAGGGTAAATAATGACCCTAGGGGCATGATTTAAACACACTTTGAAAATGTCTACTAGACACTGTTACACGCTACATCTAGGCTCTGCACATTGTGGTTTTGGGGCAGATTTAAAAACGTTTACCTATATGTGTCCACTGGACAAAGCTTTAAATATCTTAGCTCTAAGCCTTGTGGTTTTGGAGAAGATCATTTTTAAAGTTATTGATATATAAGCCTATGAAAAATCAAGTCACACGCAAGGCGAGGTCAGTTTTAAACCAGAGGTCATGATTTGTGCAATTTTGGAAGAGGTCCACTATGCAATGCTAAGTGCAACTTATCTACGCCTTTGGGCTTGTAATTTCAGATATGAATATTTTAAAGTTTTTCCTATTTTTCGCCATAGCAACCATAATCTGCATGGAATATAATTCTTTGAACAATTTTGGTAGAACTTTATGCAAGAAACATCCATATCAAATTTCATCAACATTGGCCCAGAGGTTTAAGACAAGACGTTTGAAGCAAACAGTTGACGGACGACGTACGAAGGACAATCATCCATCCTAAAAGCACACCCTCGCAAAGCCAGGTGAGCTTTAGATGCGACGTTAACATGAACGGCATATGTCGCCATAACATGATGTTGTAACAAAAGTATTAGCATTAATACTTGGACAATTAATACGTTTTCTATAGTTTTTGCAGACTTCTTTTGTAATACTTAATGCTGTTAAACCTTTCAATTGTTTAGTTTATGAAAACAATATAAAGCATATCTTCAAAATAAGCTTTATTTTAAAGTTCGTAATTTCCAGTGCAGTCTTTTATTAAGACATTCAGTGTGAAAGAAAATGATGTACGATAAAAGTTCATCTTCTCCGGCACTTAAGATCCTTGATCCGACCGATATTAATCGTAGACATATAAAGTCAAACTTTTATGAGATGCATTTAAAGTGTTTCAGTTTTGTATTAATGTTAGAACGTTTTAGTAGAAAAATGTAATTTTATTTGGCGGATCTTTCGACTTTGGTCTAGAAACGGTATAAGGTCTTGTGCATTTTACACACTTTGGAGAAACTTGATTTTAAAGGTTTGGGAAATCAGGGCAGTAAGGTACAGACAAATACTATTGCATATATCAGTTTTATATTTAAGCCTTACACGTTGTACACTCATTTCTTTTAATATATAGTTCAATAGTGCTGAGCAATAATGTTAATACATTTTAGCTCCTTTTGCCGTAAACAGTTTTTTCAATATTTGTTTTGAGAATAAGGAGTTATCTGACATATAGTCCTGTCTATTTTATGGGAAAATATACCAACGAATTGGAGAAAAGGTGCTATTTGTAACAATAAAGTCTTGTATTTTACAAAACTTGGGCAATGACAGTGTTTTACTATTCAACATCTGTGTATACACAATGTTTGCACTTTTTACTCGAAGTCGTCTGGACTTTGTCTTAACTCTTTTTGCTGACTGGTAAATTCATCAAATATCCGTGTAAATCCCCTGGCATTATTCCCTTTCAGATGGTTTTCAATTTGGTGTTTAGTTTATACTAATTAATTTTTAGCTCGATTGTGAAGAAAGTTTGTAGCTTAGTCCTCCCCCCGAGTCCGCTTCCTGTAAAAACCACATGGGACATATTTCCCATCTATAATCTTTTCAGCTTTGGACACGTTCGCCATGCACTGATACTGCGTTTTAACTTACTGCTTGTACGCTTCTTTGGTAGACTCTCACAGCCGAACCGTTTCTGTGTTGTGACTATTGTATCAGTTTGTTTTCCCTCAAATTCACAGTTGGTATTTTCTGTGGCGTGAAATGCTCATTGACAGGTTGTAAATGCACTGTTGGTCTTTTTTTCTGTGGCATGAAATGCTCATGGTCAGTTGTATTTGTTGTAGATATGTGATTTTTCACTGAAAGGAAATTGGGCATTGTTGTGTCATAATATTCATCTTGTCGACTGTCAAGATATGCTATTTCAATGCGTTTGTTTTCATTGTCTGCAGTTGAGTCCGTGGGTTTTATATCAATGGCTGGTGTTGTCAAAGATCTAGATTATATTCTTAGTGTTGTTAAATGTTTATGTAATTAATAACGGTAAGCAGTCGGCAATACAAGCATTCCTTTGTCTGCTTCTTCTAAAAATTTCAACGTTTCAGTTTAATCTATTTCTTCTGAAACTGATGTCACAAAAGCGCAGAAACGATCTTTCTTTTGTAACAGGTAGTAACAAACAGAATTCCTAAATCAATTCAAATCTGTCGACTCGGGAATTTTAACACTTCTTGTAACTGCCGCAAGGTAACAGTTACCATATGATGCAGCATGTTTAATCTTAATCGATGAAAGCAAATGATCTAATCTATCCTCGTGTGTTTTTCTTTTATGGACCTTAATTGTTTGTAGTGATCTAC